>OX155896.1:31270236-31765236 GCA_944588485.1 Phosphuga atrata | reverse complement strand
TTCCATCAATCGCCTACAAAGTTCTCTCACGTGCCCTCCTCACAAAACTGGAAGAACAGACAGAACATATAATCGGTGAATATCAGGCAGGGTTCCGACGGCACCGATCATGCGCAGAACAAATCTGGAACCTGAAGATGATACAGCAACATCGCCAGCCCAACCGCACAGTTGTCACTTTCGTAGACTTCAAGAAAGCCTATGACTCGATTGACCGCAAAACTCTGTTTAATATACTCCATGAATACGGTGTGGATAGAAAAACAGCCATATTAATCGAACAGACTTTGTCGGGCACAACATCTAAAGTAAAATTCATGGGTGAAATCTCCGAGCCTTTTCAAATCAGTACTGGAGTAAGACAGGGTGATGGATTGTGCCCACTCCTCTTCAACCTGGTACTAGATAAGATAATAAAAATATGGGAGAAAGAAGTACCTGGGGTATATATGGGAACAAAGGACAAACGAATCAACATAAAGTGCCTCGCTTTTGCTGACGACCTTGCAATAATCACCCGGACTACTGAAGAAGCCAAACACGCCATCGAAAAACTTCATGAAATCGCCATCAGTACCGGCCTTCAAATCTCTTACGAGAAAACACAATACATAGATTCCAAGAGCTCAAATATGACACATCTTGCAACCAAATATGGCAACATCATACAAGTTAAGCACTTCAAGTACCTAGGTGAAATAATTGGAAACACTGGTAAGGAAAGAATGGCTAATAAAACACGTGCAGAAAAGTTACGAAAAGCCTATGCAATCACCTGGAATATGTACAACAAGAAATCACTTTCTACCAAAGCAAAACTCCGTCACTACCATACAGTCATCCTTCCAGAAGCACTCTATGCAATTGAGACTTCATCATTAACCATCTACAACAATGATATTGAGAAAGTAGAACGTCAGATACTGAGAAAGATATTTGGACCCAAGGTACAAGATGGTATCTGGATGGGTAAAAGTTCACAAGAACTGTATTCCCTAACAGAACCATTCTCCTCAGTTGCACGGAAAAGACGTCTGAAATTCTATGGTCATATAGTACGAATGGATGACTCTCGATTGCCCAAGAAAATCTTCCACATCATCAATGGAACCCGACAGTTCAAAGTACGCTGGCTGGTAGACACCAAACATGACCTCTCAGTAATCAATATAGATCCATTGGCAACTACGCGAACTAAATACAGGCAGGAAATAAATTCACATAACTTCACATCAGAGAATCCAACAGCTAAGAGTTTGAAACTAAAAAACGCATGGACGCAAGAAAGAAGATAGGCCCAGCGCGAAAGGATGAGGAAGTTTTTAAGAAGATAAAAAGAACAAGACCAGTGCTAAGTAATGGTTATACGCGCTCCTTAGAGGGCAAAACGAATAAATAATATATATATATATATATATATATATATATATATATATATATATATATATATATATATATATGTATATATATATATATATATATATATATATATATATATATAATGTATATAATCATATATTTATATATATATATTATGCGTCTAAGTATGCGTCTAACGGTTGACCCGCACGGACGCATATATCTCTTGAGAATGGCGAATGTCAGTTCGCCGAAACGTCGAGAATCCGGTTCTTTTCAGAACCAACCCTCAACATCAACGCGGAATCCCAGAGAAAACAATACAACATACATATATATATATATATATATATATATATATATATATATATATATATATATATATTTAAACATTTAACACGAAGTGAAGATCATTTTCAAGTGGTTTACAAATTGATTATTGATTGTATTTATACTATGGGTTTTTAGGCAGATGGAGGTGCACTTCTGCAATAAGGGAATTACCTGGAGGCGATTGTGCATGATCAAAATTTCAATTTCAAAATCTACATCTACGGCGAAAACGAGTCGGGATTTTTTGTTACCTTTCTAAGGCCCTCGACTGCGTGTCTTACCAAAAATTATTAAATATAATATATACAATGGGTATACAAGGTAAATCGCATAATTGGATAAAATCATTTATTCAAAACAGAAGGCATGTGTGGAAATCACTCAAAACATTTAAATCTGCACCGGCAAGTATAAATATAGGTGTTTCGCAAATAAGTGTTCTTTCACTTACGCTCTTCCTTATCTATCTGGCAGACCTAACACGTTCTATAAATAGAAATGACTGCATCATATATGCAGATGATTCTAGCTTTCTCGTATCGGGCATTTCAAGAAACCTGACTCAAATAGAAGCCAACAAACTACTACAACATAGAATTCTGTTCCAAAGTTCTACAAGAAGTTGATAAAAGAAAACACCCAGTCGGGATTTTTTTGACCTTTCTAAGGCCCTCGACTGAGCATCACACCAAACACTAACATTATTAAATAAAATATATACAATGGGCATACGAGGCAAATCGCATAATTGGATAAAATAATTTCCTCAAAAACAGAAGGCAATGTGTGGAAATCACTGTCATGAATAAAACATTTAAATCTGAATCGGCAATTATAAATATAGAGTGTTCCGCAAGGAAGTGTTCTTTTCCCCACACTCTTCCTTCTCTACCTAGCAGACATAATACGTTTTATAAATAGAAATTACTGCACTATATTTGCAGATGATTTTAGCTTTCTGGTATCGGAGGTTTCAAGAAATCTCAAATATAAGCCAACAATCTATTAAGCAAAACCGTAATCTGGTTCTCCGCAAATTTTGCAACTAATTTTAGCAAAACAGAATACGTAATTTTTCAAATTTAAAGAAGCTCCCGAGCAGATATCATTTCCATAGGAATTGATAACCTTCAAATAAATCGGGCTCCGACTACAAAGTTCCTAGGACTACAAATTAAGGAATCCTTAACATGGAATTTGCAGATTGAGAATGTAAAAGAGTGCATTATAAGGCTTACTCAATCAGAAGATTACGTAGGCTATTGGATAGATCTGACATCTTAATCTATTACTTCGCTGAAGTTCAGTCAATACTATCTTACCGTATTTCAGAATAGGGAGCCTTTAAAAAAACTGAAACTCTTAACTTTTTATACTTTTATTCCTAGAACAGTTTCATGAAGAACTCACTTTAGAGAACTGGGGATCCTAACAATCACCAATCTTTATATTCTGGAAGTGGCCTGCCTAATCCACGAAAACAAAGCTAATTTATAAAGAAACAAGATAAACATAACCATTACAGTAGAGGACATAGAAAGTTGTATGCTCCTAAGAACAATCTTACAATCAGTAGAAAATCTCCAACAGTTTATGGAGTCTTCATTTATAAAAAGCTACCAGTATGCCTGACAGAAGAAAAATCCAATACTGTTTTTAGAAAAAAGCTAAAACTATTTTTGTCGAGGGAATCAATCTTTAGCCTACAGGAATTCTTCAAATCAAATTCAATTTTAGGATTATTTTTATCATTTTTGCTGGAATAGTTCTGTCATTATCATTTTTGCTGGAATAGTACAGTCTGAAGTTCATTTTAATTACTGTAATTATCTTCAATTACTATCTTTTATATATGCTATTTTGTTTTAGTTTTTCTTTCCATTTGAGTTTTACACATATGTTTATAAAATTCATGTTTTGATTATATTTGAAAAAGTTGGGAAAAGATAAAGTCGGTTTGCTTCTTAATGAGATTGACGGACGTGGTCCCTTTGAAAATTTCTATGAAATTCATTGTTCTGATTGCAATAGCGTGTACGTTGGTCAGACAAGATGAAGTTTTTCAGCACGGTTTTTAGAACTACCTCGCACTTTTCGTCTTAAAAAATGCACTAGTTCTTTTTCAAACCATTGTCTCGAATATAATCAAAACTTTCCGGAAACAGAAAATCTCGAAATCTTGCATAATTGCAACAAAGGCCGGAAGCTTAAGTCATTAGAAATTTTCGAGCCGTAAAACGTCCGTTCAATCATCAATTTGTAAACCACTTTAAAATAACCTTCACTAGTCGAAAGTCGGGTCCTATAAAATTTATATAACTGGGAATCACAAGTTATATAATATTTTTACATAGTAAGTATGGATTACCACGTAGTAACGGTCGCCACCATCCTATCATATCAGATTTCATTTTGTAGTATTTTACATAATCTAATATGGTTTTAAACAAGAAAAAGGAGGAAAAAATAATTTTTTCTTGCAGCAATTTCCTCTCACAATGAAAATTTATCAAAAACAAAATAATAATAAGAAAATCTGCATATGTCCGCTAATTGTTTCCAGAATCCACATCACTTTATTATTTCCAAGTTTATACCGACCGCGTTGCATGAAAAAGTGATTATGCAAATCCGGCTACAAAACCATTTTTATTTTTTACTTCTGCTCCAAATTTATGTTAATAAAATTTCATATTTATGATACATAATATGCTAAAACGCGTGGAGACTGCCTTTTTCTACCTAGAACTAGATTAATTATTCATGTAGTTTGCTTTACACTTTCCCCAGTCCAACCGTACGGCTGTTACTAAATCTCATAAAAAATGGAAAGGATTTATTTGATTAAGCAACAAAAAAATAGACTCAATCTAAATATTTTAATTAATAAAACTTATATTTAGCAAGTTTTTGAATTATCTACAAGGGAAGTTTTAAATTATAGACATATCGTATAGTCATGTTTGTCCAGCCTTCTTTGTCAAGTCTTGTCTGTCTAATATTGTATGTCTAGCATTGTATGTCTAGCCTTCTCTGTCTATTCTTATCTGTCAGGCCTGGAAGAAGCTAATATTAATATTAAAATTAATAAACCTTCTTTTCAATTTCGACAGAAAAAGGATCTTTCAAGATGTTCTTGAATTGAAACTGATAGTGTTAGCTAGATGTAAATCTTCTTCATCATAGTTTGTATATTACATATCAATAATAAATTATATAATAATTTAATATTGACATGTAATATTAATATTTATCATATGCTAGTTTGTTTTAATTGACTATGAATTATTCGAAGAACCGAAATTTGAGTTACTAGATAGATCAGACCAGGGTTTCCCAAACTTTTTTGACCTTGGCCCGGTTTTAAAATTTCTCGCGACCCTTCTTATGAAAAAAAAAACAAAATTTCACATAAAAATTTGCAAAATAATTAAATGAGAAAAATATAAGTAATTAAACAATTAACAAATATATTCATTTAAAACTTTAATAAATAAAATAAACTTTGCTTTACATATTTTGTGCTTAGTGCGAAGGATGATGTTGTTTGTTATCACATAGCAATTTTAAATTAGGAGTTAGGCCGAGGACGCACTACGGTTTTTTTTACGCGAGCGGTAACCGCTATAACCGCGAAACCGCTTTAGAAACACATAGTACGCTATGGGAAAAATAAGTCGCGGGAAAATACCGCAAGTGAGGCCGCTTATATTAGCTTACTTGAGTCACAAAATGACGCGATTAAAAACTGCGACGGTTTAGCCGTAGTGCGATGATGTTAAATTCATTCTCAAATTAGGTTCTACATCCAATCTGTTTAGATTTTCTAAGTACACCAAGCCTGAGAACGCAGCTTCACACGAAAGGCATTAAAAATTATACAGCTTTTTCGCTTACGTATGGATACTCTTTTTGAGCAACAAAAAATTAATTAGTGGTAATAGGTAATAGTGGATCTTTAATCCACATATTATTTGAAAGAATATTCGGAAAGTAGTATTTAAAACTATTTATTAGCTCCGAAAAATGTTCTTGAATTGAAATTGATAGTGTTTCTAGATATCTTCTTCATCATCATTTATTATATGTATTATTAAAACCTTCATCATAGTTTGCATAGGTTTCAATAAATTTATGTAAAGTTTCAAAAGATTAAAAATTTCCTTTTGAAAGTCATTGTTTCCACAGAGTAATTCTTTAATTATTGCAGACTTTTTCAGATACTTAAACCAAATGTATTATATAAAAATATTTAAACCGAAGGCTTGCAAATGTAAATTCAATACATTGAGTTGGTAGTATATACAATAATGTAGGGAGAGAAGTTTATAGTGACAAACAGAAAACAAACTGAATTGGTGATTTCTATTTTGAAAAGAATTTCTATATTTGGCGTTTAATTAATTTGACATTTTAAAAAAGAAACCTACTAGAAATTGTGAATAAAAAGAAAAAATCTAAAATAGATCTGGACAAATTAATATAATAATATGTGCCGCTTGAACTTCTTCGGTAAACAATGGCCCAGAGCTTGGCACCTGGAAAGAGTGGGGTAGACAGGGCTCTTTAGCCGTAGTGAAGTCGACCTATCTAGGGGTGACCACCCCGAAAAATAAGTCTCCCAAGCTAACAAGTAGGATAGTATTTTGGACAGTGGCTCGCCGCTGTCTCATGAAGAATACTCTTAAACTGAACATGGAGGAAAATTTCGCTGAATGCACTACCCCAGGTGGTAACCAATCCACCGTTACCTATGGTGACGTTAGCGGGCCTTCGGATTCTGGGGAGTCCGAACCAACATGCTGTAAGGATGAGTCGGAGCATCCGCAAAATCACCGAACGTAAACTCAGACCAAGACGGCAAAGCTTCTTCGCAACATTTAATGCTAACTCACTGCTAAAAGTGGGTAAACTGAAACATCTGACTGATTCACTAACACGACACAACATAATACTGACTGCAGTACAGAAAATCAGATTTACGGACGAACATGCCTTCGAGTGCCAGGGCTACAGAATCCTCAAATGAAAAGTTGGTCAGCGGGTAATGAAGAACGTACCCACTTAGGGGTGATAAATCAGGTAGAGGATTGTGTAATCCGTCACAGGATATTGGATTCAATCACCGACTTTACCTCCCCGAAGAGTCGTGTATCCATCCTGTCTCTCAAAAGTGCAAACATGGGCTAGAGTATAGTCAATGTACATCCCCCAATCAACCTGGACAACATACGCAATCCAGACAGAAATGATAAATCCTGGGAAAACTTAGAAGATATTATTTCTAAACATCCAGAGAGGCACACCGTCATACTGATTGGTGACTTCAATGCTCAATTGGAAAGAGAGAAAAAATACAGAAACACAGTGTGCAATTATCCGGCGCATAAGCGAACCAACCGCAACGGAGAACGATTGGTGTATCTGCGTAGGACTTTTGGGTTTCTCATGAAGTCTACAGCCTTCAAACTAGACTTGAATTTCACCTTATACAAAAGTGGGTGAATTCCAAATAGATCACGTGGTCATTTCACGCAATCTGGACTCAGTCTAGACTGGACTCAGCCTAGAAACACTAGATTACACAGAACCTTCAAAATAGTAAGATTTGACGTAGAGCGACTTAACAACAGTCAAGCAGTAAGTCAGTGACTGAACAATATAGATCTGGGACCAACTGAAAGAGACTCTTGTCAAGGCCGCTAATGAACTAGCCCCTCTCGCTAGAAGAAGGAAGCATCCGTAGTGGACTGAAGACTGTGACAATGCAATAGCCCAAAGACAGACAGCCAGGGTGAAGTGGAATTCCAAAAAGACCAAGTAAAATTGGCATACATTTTTGGAACAAAGAACAAGAAACAGCTTACAGCCAAGATAATTCGAGGAACCAAACGGAGCTTCACACAAAAACAACTTACCCAAATCGAAGAGAGCTTTGCTAAGAATAACACCAGAGATTTCTTTGGAACCTTCAAGCAAACACTCAGAAAATACGCTCCGACAAGCCTCCACTTCAGAGACTCACAAGGCAAACTGGCTTTTAACGACAAGGACAACTGCCACCTTTTAGCTCAGTACTATAAAAATCTACTCAACTGTGATCCACCCAGCGAAGACTTCGACTATAAACAAACCATACCAAACCCGGACTCGCTGCCCCCTTCATTGGAAGAAGTTGGCCAGATCATTCAACTTCTTAAGAATAAGGCAGCTGGAGAAGACTCTGTCGTTGCTGAACAGTGGTGCTGTAAGCAATGGCGTGGGCAAGCTAACCGAGATCATCCAGGATATCAGACTGCCAAAGCGGGTTTTCAAGTGTAGCTGGAGAAAACAGAATTCTTCACCAACATCAAAGAAGCAAACAAAGAGATGTTACTAGAGCAGGGAAACGTCAAGAGGACTGAGAAATTTAAGTATATCGGCGAATGGATTGAACCCAACTTATTAGAAAGAGCATTATTATCCATGGGGAGTAACAAGTTAGAACTAGCCTATCGAATGACTAAGAACACCTACAACAAGAAATGCCTGTCACGCAACCTGAAACTTAAGCACTACATATCAGTCTTACGACCAGAAGCCCTGTATGCCATGGAGTGTCTTTCCTTGAACCGAAGAGGTCTGGTAGAGAAATTGGAAGTCAGAGAGGGGAGAATCCTCAGGAAGATCCTAGGCCCGGTAAAGGAAGATGGGGAATTCCGAAGACGACACAACTCTGAGCTCTACGAACATATTGAGAGGCTCTCTGACTGTGCAAGGAAAAGAAGGGTAGCTTTCAATGGCCACGTTGCAAGATTGCCTCGAAACCGACTAACCAACCGTCTGTTTACCTTCTGGCAAAACAAGAAGGTTCGCACCATTTGGTTGACAGAAACCGAGAAGGATATTAAAGAAAACAAACAAACAAACTTCAGGGTGCGTCTATGAGACGCACCCTGAAGGAAGTCCGTGGCTTTTAGAAAAAAAACCGAAAGAAAGGTACCCCCTGGACAGAAGAGAGGAATGAGTTACAATGGCAGAAGATGCGACAATACTAGGCAAAGATCAAAGCCCAACAGTTGAACAAGCGTGGTCCAGAGTAGGCCTATTCGAAACAAGAAGAAGAATGTAGGTAGTAAATATGCCACTCGAATAAGCTACTTTTATTAACAACTCGAAATCATGGGATCTGGAAAATCTTGAAAATATTTTTTAGATGCTTACAGAAATACCAGAGCTTCGTCTTTTAGCTCAAACATACGTTTTAAAACGTTTCCATTTGAAAGCCATCGTGAATTACAATACAAAAGGATGTGTTTATGATCACTCCCCATTTACTTTCATAATTCGGTAAAAAGTCTGCTGTTTAATGATCGAGATTTTATGTAGTTTACAAACTTGACACATTCCTCTAGTTTAAATTTAAAGTCATGCGTTTTACCACCAACGTTTGTTTATGGACACTACAGGTAGGGTTGCCAACTTTTTTTGAGAAAAATAACGTATCAAATTATTTGGATTGAAAAAAATAAAGTATTTGGAAGAAAAAAAAATCACACGTTTTTAATCCCTTAAAAAAATATCTTTTAATATTTCTAGCACACGCACATTTTTTATTGACTTTGAAAGTTTCAAGGCTTTCAAGGTAAAGTTACAAACGAAATTTAGATTTAAATAACTCGTTTTTTTTAACTTGTGGGCGATCTGTTTCTTTCTTCTCGCCATTTCAAATGCGATACCAAAAAATCCTCTCTTTGTCAATGAAAGATAAAGTGGCGGAAACAGAGTTAAAGAAGTAATTTTTTAACTTTTGATCCGATACATTTTTAAGTATATATTGCCATTTGTCAACAATATCTTTCCCTGAAAATTCTTTATCATTATTAGTAGATTTTCTTTGTATCTCTTATCGACTCGGAATATAAATCGTACATCAAAACAAATCAAATCAAAATTAATTTATTGCACTAACAAAGAAGATTGCAAAACAATAAATTCTAAGTGAAACGTGTCGGTGTTAAAGTTGCTACGAGCAGCAATAATATATCTATAAAAATAAAATAATTATCAACAGAAAATAAACACTTACATTTAATTACATTTTTTTACATTAGAATTCACTCATATTAAATGGTTCCATATTATCTACATGATTGAAAAGCTCCGTTTTTAGAGTTCTCAGATTGACAATATTTTTGTCAATAAGTTTGAAAAGAAATAATACACTTTCACAAATGTAAATCCCTCTGCATGACTCTCTTTTAGGTAGTTGAAGGAGAATGCGAATAGCGAATGTTTCTGAGCTCTAAAAATGATATTAATTTGAAAGCCATTACCCCAGAGAACAATAGCAAATCTGAGATGAGAAGAAGATTATATTTATCTTCTCCTTATTTATTAGATACTTGTTTCCTGTAAACCAAGACATCATAGAGCTCATGACAAAATCAGAATTGTGAGAAATATCCTGTGACAATTTATTCGTTATCAATATAGTATCATCAGCGTAATTTATTAGCATGTTCTGTGGACCTATGGGCACTTGAGATAAATCATTAATCGACAGAGTAAATAACAAGGCGCCAATAGTGTTTTCTTGCTGTATCACCACATTAACAAAATTTGGTGAAGATTTAACTACACCATGCGGTGTTATAAACCTTATCATATGCACTGTTTCATAAAAAAGACTGTTCTAGTCAAGGGCGACACCTCTAATTCCATAGTTATCTAATTTCTGAAATAGTATGCCATGGTCCAACAGATAATAAGCTTTGGAATAATCCATTAGAATACCAACAGGAATATTCCTCGCTTCAAGACTATTGCTAAAGGTACTAGTAAACTGGTAGCAGGCTGTGTCTATACTCTTTCCTTTAATAAAACCTTGCTGTTGTTCATTAATCAGATGATATTTGGATACAAAAGCTAGTATTCTGGAGCAGAACAGTTTTTCAAAGATCTTAGAGAACGTAGATACTATGCTAATTTTTCTGTAATTACTTACATCATCTTATCGTCAGTTTTATAAATTAGTAGCTCAGGAAAAGTTCCAAACACAAAAGAATTATTAATGATACGCTCCAACGGACTTTGATAATATCACATGATATACCATCATCACCATTTCAGAATTCTTCAAGTTGCTTATGATGTCAGAAAATTCTTCCTTTGAAACTGGTTTTAGAAATTTGGAGAAATTATTTCCCCCTAATTTGTTCTCATACAGTACCTTAAGAAGCGTTTCAGTAGCGTTTTAAGTTTCTGGCTTTATTGGCAAAATAATTATTGATTTTTGTGACATCTTCTTGTGAAACAGCCTTTTTGTCACCAGAAACAGATTGTTTCCTTTTCATTTGTGTGATACCATTAGCGATTGCAATCCGCTGTCATTTTCAATCCGGCCGAAATTGCAAGTATCCGGCCGACCCATAGATACCATTAACAATTTTCCATGCTGTTCTTTGTACGTTAGAAATTACTTGCAGTAGTTTATTGAAACTATGCTTTTTATCATTTCTCAACAACTTGTTGTATCTTCTTCGCAGATTATTATAAATGACCTTATATCGGGTGTCAAAGTGGGCTCATCATTCGTATTAGTTCAAGATACTTTTTCATTGTTCCTAATTTCGGATTTGCGAAAACGCGCGGTGGTGCTCGTTTGGTTTTTAATGCGCGCTAGTGGGAAAACATCATTAAATATGGAAAAATATTTCTCCATAAATAATTTCGACTGTCTGTTAATATCGGAACATTCGATCCTGAAGAATTCGTTGCATTGGTATGCAACGAATCCTTCTCTAACAATTGTCTGTGATAAATTTTGTTTTCTTTCAAAATTTGTTTTTGTAATTTTTGTTATTCGCTGTATATTCTACTATATTTAAAGCTATGGCTCATTTCCATTTCAGTTCTTATTACCTTATTACTAGGGCCCGGATTTATATGTAAATACATATTCAATTTACACATATTCAAATTATTTTCGGTCTTATTTTGTTTTCCGCACAAATTATGACATTTGGAATGAGAAAATGTAATCTTTATTTCCAAATATCATAATTTGTGTAGAAAACAAAATAAAAAGCGAAAAAAAATTGAATTAAAAATATGTATTTACATATAAATTCGGGCCCTAGTAATAAGGTAATAAGAACTGAAATGGAAATATTTATATATCATACATACATACATATCATAATATTTTATCTCTTATTTAATCTTGTAATTCAATCTTGCAATTTGGCCTTTGTAATTACAATTTCAAAATTTTTAATTCAATTCATTTTTCAAAGATATGTTGAAAATTACTGGTAACTTTATTGACCATTCGGGGTGATTTTTCGCATTCTTTGTAATATAATTTTTGATTCATAACCAAAGTAATTATCAGTTTTTCTTTGCTCTAATTCGTTTCTTTGGTTTACGGCATGAAGACGACAACCCTGACTAGAGCAAGCACAGAAAGACTCATCATAACTCAAAGAGCAATGGAAAGAAGAATGCTAGGTATCAGTCTCAGAAACCACGTCAGAAACGAGGAAATCAGGAGAAGCACGAAGGTCCAAGATGTCATCATAAGAATAGCACAATTAAAATGGAGATGGGCGGGAAACGTGGCAAGGCAAGACGGATCCAAATGGACCAAGAGAATCGTAGAATGGAGACCAAGAACAACGAAAAGGAGCGTGGGCAGACCCGCGAAAAGATGGCGAGACGACATCCAGAAAACAGCAGGCAAAAACTGGTGCAAGACAGCACAATGCAGGAAAACTTGGAAAACTTTAGAGGAGGCCCACATCCAGGAGTGGATTAACAAGGGCTGAGGAAGAAGAAGAAGAAGAATTCGTTTCTGATTTTATTAAATATATACAGCATGAGGCGTGTATAGTGTAAATAAATTTCAACAACTTCCTGATTTTGTTGGTCACTTTAATAATTTTTGTATAATTATTCGACAACCATCACTTAATCTTATAAAACAACATATTTGTACCCAATTAAGTAAAAGGGTGTCAATGGCTGGAAGTAAAGACAACCAATGAGTACCAATATGCACTTAATTTCATGAAACTCGCCATTAGATATAGACACAAGCAGACACAAATATCAATATCAACACTGTATATCAATACTGTATATACAAGATATACAAGACTATATATATGACTCTATTATGGACAATATGTGCATAACAGTTCCCTTTTATTAGATTTGGAGCTTCTTTTTGAATATGTGTATACTATGAGTGGTGAATGCCAAAATTAGCATTGCAATTATCTGCCTAATGAGTCCTAATAATTAAAATAATGACAGGTTGTAAAAATCCATAGACTCAATAACCGCTTCAAACATGCCATAGGCAGATTTGTTTATTTACAGTTTATTTTGTATCCCATTAATTACTGAAATATATTAGACCAAAGGAGATAATTTAATGTTCTTTTTATTTGATGCATCTGTTTCAAGACAGAAAAATACATCTTATAATAATAATAATAATAAACTTTATCGCCCAACAGGAAAACCCTTTAATAAGACAAATAATATTTACACAAAAATATAAATAATAATAATAATATTAAAGTTAAATCAAAATAAAATGATAATTAAAATATAAATATTCCTCATAAATAAGTTATCATGCAGAAATAAACAGTGATAAAATATGTACGAAAATGAGATAACACGCTACTATAGATTTAAAAAAAATATATCTTCGTAGAGCTTATCAGCGTTGTGGCACATGTGGGTAAGAGGTGCTCTTCGTAGTATGTTGCTTCGTGATGCCGGCGCGGCAGTGCAAGTGGTTACATATCGAGAAGCAGCTCTCGGGACTTGGAAGTAGAGACTGGACATCAGAGATGGACTGTCAATCTTACCATGAAGCATCTTCCAAGCAAATCGAGCAGTCTGCTGTTGTCTGCGCACCAGAAGGGATTGGACATCATGCCGCTCTAAAAGGGCATCATATTCGATGTTTCGGACGGGATAGTGACTATCGATTTTGAAGGAAAGATATTTCAGAAAACGACGCTGTACCCTTTCAATAGGTAGATTTGAGAAGCATAATACGGGTACCATATCAGCGCTCCATACTCGAGCTTACTAACAATAAAAGAAAAGTACAGTTTTTTATGCAAAATAGAATCTCCGAAGCATGCAGAAAAGCGTAATATAAAGCCTAGAATTTTAGATGCGGATAACGACACGGTGCTTATGTGCTGTGAAAACGACAGCTGACAGTCAAATAAAATCCCAAGATCCTTAACGCTCTCTTTCTTTTCTAGTAATTGACCAGTTACTGTATAAGAAGAATTTAGGGGCTGTTTTTTTCTAGTATAAGTCACAGTACAGCATTTGGAAATATTTAGTTTCAGCTGATTTTGTTGAGACCAAGCAACCAGTAGATCGATGTTGTTTTGAAGGGTTATTGTATCAGAAATGCTGTTAATAGAGGAATACAGCTTTACATCATCAGCAAAGGCCAATGCTGGACATTTTAAGGTAGTTAACAGATTATCGATAAACAGCACAAAGAAAAGAGGACCCAGATTTGAACCTTGTGGAACCCCTGACTAGGATATGAAATAATTAGATTTAAAACCATTATAGAAAACGTAGTTCACATCTTCCTCATTTAAATCATTTATGACACTTTTCACAGAATATGGACCTAAACTTCTGTCACTAAAACTTCCATTTTTGTTCTAGCCAAGCGTATATATTAAAATTGGCTATCTTGAAATCCGGATATAAAATGCTAATTAATTTATTTGTGCAATCTATGCTAATATAAGATAGATTATGTTTCACAGTGAGAAAAATCAATGCTAATATTGTTACAACCCACTGTACTTGATGTAAGTAAGTTTTGTAGTGCACCGGAAGTTTTCTTAATTTCAGGTTTCATCTTGTGCTTCTGAGCTTCTTGATGTTGCTTACTTGTAGAAAGAAAGAAAAAGAAACTACCACCACCATACCAAACCATCACCATTTTCAAAAGAATATAGAATCATAAATTTTGATTCTTCAATTTAAATAATATTTATTAAAATATATATTCATATAACTAAAAATATTTGGAATAATAATAATTTGGAATAATTTGGCGTTTTTTTTGTCACATACATACAGACACCGTACCAAAAAAAAACACTTTCATCTCGAGTAGTAAATGCAATTTTTTCTACTAATTTCGGTTGTAGAATCCATAATTCGACTTTAATAAATCCAATTCGAAGCGAACTGTCGGAACTGTCAATAGAAATTTAATTGTTGCTTTGGTCGTTTCTATGGTAATATTGTTGCATTCTCATAGAAGGTGATATTTTTCAAGTCAAATGTCCTAATTTTATTTCGGTTTTTTAAATAATTTCAGACTCGTTTTACGTTTGTAAATAAAATATTTCATTGAAATTGATGTAATTAATAAGAAAGTCCATGAAAATTGGGTTACTTTAGTGTTTTAATCGAGAAAATCATAAATTTAAAATGCTCATTTTCGTCTCTAGATGTGAAAATATTTTCATCGCTATAATGAAAAAATGTCCCTTTCATGTAGGGTAAGCCGTGGAAAATGCAATTTTCACATATATCAGTAGAAAAACAATTTATTTTAACTCAGACAATTAGTGTCGATAGAGTATCGATATAGGGTATGATAAGTATCGATATTACCCATATGAGTGTTTAGTTTTACACATCACAGTAAAGAATTAGATAAAGTATTATCGCATACTTCATTTCTATGCAAAAGTATAAAGAATATGTATAGAAAATAAAGTAGGATGCGTTATTATAAAGTATGGTTGGTAACCCTAACTACAGTGCAATTTATGAATATGAATTTATTTAAACAAACCTTTACGACTGCTATTGCACTTTAACGAATAAATACAAATTCATAAATAGTGGCAAAATCATTGGTAAGCTTAAAAATTTCAATCGATGTCGTTCTTGTCGGTACCCTTTTACATAAAAATACATTGTGCGCTGCCTTCAATATATCTGATAAAACACATTAGATTTGCATTATCCTCGATATCCGTGCTTGCAAGGTACTTGCTTTCATGTACTTGCTAGGGAAAAACTAGTTCTTTTAAATGTTTCGTGCAATCGTCAATTCTCTGTTTAACTGTATTATTTGATAATTGGACCGTTTATTTTGAAAGTGGTGTGTCCATTTTTGAAAAAATAGAGATATCACTTAATTCATGCTTAAAATTTAAATTTAAGGCCAGTAAATGAAATTGGGTAATTATCGATTATGAAAGTGAGTCCAATTGGCAGAGATATCGATGATTGCCGATTAGTAGCCTGTTATTTTACATTTGTTTTATATGTGTCAAGAGTTACTGTTGCTGCTTGAAACATTTAGAAAATGTAACGACCCAATGCCATGTTATTGCCTACAGTGACATGTGTACTGGGCAAAATCGAAATTTATAAATGGCATTGATGGCATGAGTGGTTGAAGGTTGTCCAGTCGTTGGAAAATAACATTGACAAAATTGATCACAAATTTATACTCTCGGGACATTCATACCTTCCGAACGATGCAGATTTTGGCATCATAGTAATGGCATTGCGAAAAATAAATTTTATGTACATACCAAATAATGCCATGTAATAACACAATGTAGAGATGATAAATTCATTTTACATGAAATGAAACGAGAGAATTTCGTTTCAATAAAAACTCTTAAAAATGCGATTAAAAATACAGATAAGAAAAAACACTAAGGCAAAAAGGCAAATTGGTTGCAAATATGTTGGATGATGTTTCTCAAAAGTGCACCATACACTATTTTATATAAAACATTGATGCAGGACAAAGAATTTAAAACTATAAATTTATTACCTACACGTCCTAGAAGACCGCTAAAATTAGAAAAAATCGCCCTGGCCCCTTTGTACCAAGATGCCAGGCTTATTACTTGAAAAATATAAAGACATCAAGCAGTTACCTTATATACCTCCGGTGCATCATGCATATTACGAAACACTGCCACATGCAGAGCATAAGTAAATACTATCAATATCTTGTAATTTTAACAATATAATTAGCGTCTAAAATTAAAAATACTTCAATTGTATGTCGTGTCATTATTTGTAAATAAAATTGGATTCATTTGAATTATATTTTAAGTGATATTTGATTTTTCAAAAATGAAATTAAATGATTTTTACAATTGTCTAATTTTGAAAGTGGTGTATGTCCATTTGCAGCCCGTAAGTATACATTTGTTTAGTAAAATACGCATAAAACAAATTTATATAACCAAATTACATATTGATAACACAGTAGAAATATTGCCAGACTTCATATAATTTGCCTAAATTTTGTAATTAACGGATATGTTAATCTTTAATTTTCTCGAAACAAGAGAAAATGTACTTACACCACTTTCAAAATAAACGGTCAAATTGGATCCCCGCAAATAAACTTTTTTCCGTCATTACGCATAAATTATTTACCCAGTACCCAGTCTCAGCCATTAATTTGGAAATTTCAAAAGCTGCCAAAGTGAGGCTTTTACATGACTGATGAAGAAAGACTGCTGGAGTTCTGTCTTGTGTTTTTCAATTTTTTTTTTGAGAGCCACCAAAATTTTGCTGCAAGCCGGTGTCAACACTTTAGGAAACACTGGATTAGACTATTTGAATAACAATGATGAAACATTTAAAACTACCCTAATCCGAAATCTTCAAATTGTCTCAGACTAAGCCAAAAATTCTCGGGAAAAAACGTCCCTATTTATAAAATTATACAATACAATCGTTATTTTTCTGCACTGTTATGCAATTTGTATTTTAAATTGTGCAGGATTCTATTTACGATGTGTATTTGGGTTCCGCAAAATAATAATTCGCATTACGCATGCAAATCTTGAGTATCGTGCCGTAAGTTGAAATCCGCATTGTAAAATATGTATATTGTAGTTGTAGTGCTGTTAATAATGCCCCAATTAATATTCATATTTTGTACCTTGTATTTCGTGCCGACGTTGCCCCATGTAAATAATTAAAAGAAAAAAATGTAATAAAAAAAAAACGTCGCAGAAAAAGTAAATTGCATTTACAATTCTGCATTTATTACTTTGCAATATGCTTAATTAAAATTCTTGTAGATATTTGATTTGATAACATTATTATTCTTGTTCTTGCAATAAAAATGCAAGATCAAGAAAAGGTTTTCCTAAAACACGCCTGTTCTAATTTTCAATTTTATTGAAGTTCAATTTTATTGAAGAATCTTTTTAAACCATTAGTTAAACCAATCAAACAGTAAGTACAATATTGCTGGTTCAAACTTGTTTTAATCTGTAATTACTAAAAATCACTAGTAATTAAAATAAATTCTTATGTATTTGTCCTAATTTGAAACAATAAAAATCTGTATGAAACTAAATCGCTTCCGTTATTTGCGTTCATTAAGGAGGAAACGGCCCGAAATATAGATTAGAATTTAAATTCCGTTCTATTTTAAAAGGCAATTTGAATAAATCTCCGGGAACTTTCTGTTCAAATATGAGTGCGGAGTACGGCAAGACTGCCGAAAGTATTTGCCTACGTGTGCAATGTGGGATCGTCGCTGTAACGCGACTCCGGAGAGAAATATGGAAAGTTCCAGGAGAGCGCAAACACGTAATACCCGGAGCATTTAAAACCACTCGAAAAAGCCAGATGCTCAAACTAAAGTGTGTCGATTACAATCATCCCAAGAACTACATAAACAAGAAAGAAAATTAGAAAATAATAGAACTATAATACAAGAAATATAAGTCAGTGTAAAGAAAACTAGAGGGCATAATTGGTTAGGAAACATTGACAGGGAAGGACAAGTAAGACTGGACAGACAAGATTAGAGAGACAAGACTATACAGACAAGACTAGACAAACAAAACTAAACACACAATACTAGGTAGACTAGACAGACAAGATTAGACGGACAAGACTAGAAAGACAAGAATAGACACACAAGACTAAACAAACAGGATTAGAAAGACAATCAAGGCTAGACTTGATACACAAGACTAAACAGACAAGACAAGACAAGACAGACAAGACTAGACAGACGAGATTAAACAGACAAAACTAGACAGTCAAGACTAGACAGACAAAACTAAACAGACAAGACTAGACACACAAGTGTAGACAGACAAGTCGAGACAGATTAGATTAGAGAGAGAAGACTATAGAATAAGTATCTATATAATAACTAGAATAAAATCACTGGACAGAGAAGGACAGACAATACTGGATGGATAAAACAGGACAGACAAGACGGGACGGACAAGACTAGACAGCCAAGACGGCACAGACATGACTGCACAGATAAGACAGTACAGGCAAGGCTAGTCAGACAAGACTGGACAGTCAAGACTATACAGGCAAGACTGGACAGACAAGACTGGACAGATAAGAATTGACAGACAAGACTAGATAGAGAAGCCTTTTTTTAAGTGGTTTGGTGGAAGCGCTCACTAAACCCCCTATTCCACATTCTGCTTTTAGTATGCACCACCTCGGTATCGCATATTTTGCATTCATTCAGGGTGGGCGGGGTGTACGGTTAATGAAAACCGTCCTAGTTTTCACCTCCCCGACCAGGATTCGAACCCGGGTATCCCGGACAGACAGGCAAGACTTTACTGACAACACTGGACAGAGAAGATTGGACAGGCAAGACTGGACATACAAGAGTGGACAGGCAAGCACAGATAAGGCTGGAGAGGTAATCCTGGACAGACAAGACTGAACATACAAGACTGGACAGACAAGTCTGGACGGATAAGACTGGAGAGACAAGACTGAAGAGATAAGACTGAAGAGAAAAGACTGGACAGACAAGATTGAACAGACAAGACTGGATACACAAGACTGTACTGACAAGACTGGATAGTCAAGACAAGACTGGACAAACAAAACAAGATAGACTAGACTAGATTGACAAGACTAGACTGATAAGACTAGACACATAAGCC
Organism: Phosphuga atrata; assembly: GCA_944588485.1. Classification (NCBI taxonomy): domain Eukaryota; kingdom Metazoa; phylum Arthropoda; class Insecta; order Coleoptera; family Silphidae; genus Phosphuga; species Phosphuga atrata. Next base: position 31,745,572 of record OX155896.1, on the reverse strand, counting down.
AAGAAATACAAGATTAGACAGACAAGACTAGGTAGAGAAGACTAGATATACAACACTAGACAGACAAAAGTAATTTCGGGTCTAACAATAAGAGGACGCCCAAGCAGCTGCGTGAAGAAGACCCCCCGAAATTGAAGAAATTAAAAAATTAAAATGGGAACGTTTGACCATGATTGACCACCAAATAGTTTTGTTTGCCCACATTCCGTTTAAAAGATATTATAGAAAAATGATCGGGGGCCTATCCCCCAAAATGCATTTTTGCTGTATTTGAGAATGGCATCCTAAATGATAAATAAACATGGTTTGACCATTTTTTTCGATATTTTTTTTTTAAGAACCCCAAAATCGATTTTTTAAAATTATTATTTTTTGTTTGGTGTTGAAGAACTTCGTTTGACTATGTTTGCCCATCATTTTTTTTTAATACAAAATATTTTTAACAGCCCCAAAATCGATTTTTTTAATGTTTGATATCCATGAACATGAACGATTCCCCAAAAGAAATGGATAGCCGAACTTTTCCGACGATAATCGAATATAATTGAAGTTGCATACCTATTCCCTTGCGATTTTCTATCAAACGGATAATAAGCGATTTTTGATGATTCGTAGGATCATATTTCACACATGCAAAAATAGCTTTTGACTTCTGCCCACACTTAAAAATACGTTTTATTTGAATATGGGGTGAAAAATTGAAACAAAGATGGAAATACAGGTGGTGAATTTTAAGGAAAATGGTGGGTGAACCTCAAAAATTGATCAAATGATATTTCACGAATACTAAAAGAGTTACGTATACACTATTGACATTGTTTTTGCCTGCATAAGAGATGAAAAGTTGAAAGATACAGATGTTCTTGGGTTATGTTATATTTGGGTATTTATATTTTGTTTATTGTGGTCTTAATTTTTTTTAAATTTTGGTTTCTAAAGGTTTTTAAAATTAGATAATAGCAGATTAGATTAAGACTACGGTAAAGCGGTATATAGGTATCAACATCTGGTACTAACGTTCATCTGCAAGGAACAAGACTCATAGATAGAAGATGGATAGCAGTGTATCGACGAAGAGCCTTCTGAAGTTGACAGGGATGTACGTTGTTTCGTAGAAAGCATTCGGATTTGCGCTGAAAAAGAGACGCAGCAATGTTCCAATTTTAATCGACCAAACGCTTATTATCTTCCGGACATTATTGAACCTTTATTGAATTTTGCCCGATTATTTCCCCTATGGACAACTGTAATGAAAATGAAATTCGGGTCATAATACAATGTAGGGAGTTCAGCAAATGTTAAAGCGTACTTCAAGAATTTCAAAAACATTGACATGGGCGACGTTACCGCTCCAATTCGCGCGGATAAATTCATCGTCAAACATATACGTTCCATACAAGCGACAAGTAAATTGGAGCGAGCTGCTTGCAAAAGAAAACGTTATAAATTTTATGAGAAAATTATTCCAAAATCCAAAAAGAACGTAAAATTTCTACAAAAGAACGAATACTTATTTCAAGAATAGAATTATAAAGGAAAAAATACAAAACTCGACGACATTATTGAGGAAAAATTATTAACCAGAGCGGACACAAATATAGAAAACCTTTCTGTTCTTTCATCCCCCGGTCGTAACAGTTCGATTCAACAAATTTCTTTGCAATCAACAAATCAAGATTTCAAAAACTCGTTGGTCTCACTAGAAGATTGATTCACATTTTTCCTCTGTGGATTTTACACAGACAACACCGGAAATCAATACTCTTCCATAAATCGGAAGAAGACGAAGAAAAAATCAAGAGGAAAATTGGACACAAGAAAAAATCAAGAGGAAAATTTTTGACGCCGTGTCCAGAAGTACGATTCATTCATGATCGACCAATGAAGAGGGACAAGAGTAAGATGATTTTAAGAAATGGCGCAATTGTGGGATCACTTTGGATTGGACAAAGAGGATAATATAGAAGATAAAATAAGCAATTATGCACCGGGCAAGATTTTTCTCGTGGATATTCCCGAAAAAATTGCAATCAGGGGAAAAACATATTCTGAACGGGGCAATAGAATATGTCGAACCACCTAGGTGACAATTGAAAGGAACAAGAGATAACGGACATTACGTGGCACATTGCCGAAGAATTACAAATCGTTAGGAAGTTCGCAACGACCTATGCAAGGAAAAACAAATTGTAAATAATTCACAGAAGTGTAAAATAGAAGTTAATCATTTTTTACACAGAAATTGGAAAATCAAATTAAAATATGTAAAATGGAATTTATATATAAGAAGATAACAAGTTGTAACTAAAGAGATGGCATTTAAAATAAATCAAAAGTAATAGAATACTGTTTTCTTTTGTAATGACTTTGATGTACTTACTAATATATTTATAATGTGCTTCCAGTACGGAAAATACAAGGACCTATTAAAATTTATGTATTGCACAATTTTTCACCTCTAATGCAGTAAATAAAATCAAGGGTGGGCAAATGTAAAACCTATTTTGGCATACGTGAAATATGTTCATTAATTTTCGAGGTTTGCCCATTCTTTTGGTCCTTATCATCAATTCTTCATGAAATGTATATCTTTCAATTTTTCGCCACTTATGTAAATAAAACAACTTTTTTAAGTATACAAAAACACTACAAAAACGATTTTGGGGCTTCAAAATATTTTGAATTGAAAAAAAATTATCGTCAAACAAGGTCAAACAATTTCTTCAGCACCAGACGAAAAAAAAAAACAATAAAAATAAAAAAATAATAATAAAAAATATTACATTAAAAAAAAAACGATTCTGGGGTTAAAAAAAAAATTAATTAAAAGAAATAGTGGGCAAACATGGTCAAACGAAGATTTTTAAGATGGCATTATCAAAAATAGAAAAAAATGCATTTTGGGGGGCTAGGACCCCAATCATATTTTTATAATATCTTTTGAACGGAATGTGGGCAAACAAAACTATTTGGTCAAATCATGGTCAAATCTTGGTCAAACGTATCCCATTTTAATTTCTTTCTTTTTTCAATTTTGGGGGCTATCTTCATGCAGCTCGCCCAAGCATGACAGTTGGGGCATATGAGATAGGACAAACTAGGCGAACTAGACTAGACTGTTAAAAGTAGAGAGGTTAGACCAGATGCACTTTTTTATAATTGGAGAGGGCTTTACAATACAATACATATATTTTGAAAGGTGAACCGTGGAAATTTATTGTCCAACATGTAAAGAAAGTCAGAATCTCGATTAGTACGTGCAACAATAAGAACGTCTGTATTCGTGTATTGTTTAATAGGACAATGGAGTCAGGAGCTGCGTGAGACAATAAGAATTCATGTTTTCTCCCTATGGTTTATTAAAAATTAAATCTGAATATTTTAATTTTTTGTTATCGTAAGATCAGTCTAATGCGTTTCTCCTTTATCTCACTATTAAATTTTTAAAAAGGTGAATCCACGGAGACTACGTCATAAAAAAAATGTCGGAGGATTTGAGTTAAGCGGCCAGATTTACACTTTAAATATTTACAAGGCATTATTCTCCGCACAAAAGGTTACTTCGGGTCCATACCATTAATCTGCCCTCCTGTCCCTATATTTACCTCAATCTAATTGTCTATGAAATTTATATACAAAATCATAGAGTTTAAATAAACAGAGAAATGTAATAGGAGTGGATGATTTGAAGGTCGTGGAAAATGGTACTTATTAGTTGAAAACAAACAGAATGCGAGCGGCTATCCGAGAGGTCGAGATTCTAATCAAGCGTGCAAATATAGGTGTGCTTAATTACAGTTTGTAAGTAGAGTAAATATTCCTTTATCGCCGGCCCCAGGCTTCTGCGGCTTGTCCAACAGATAACCCTCAACTGATGAATATGTAAGAGGTCCGCGGGTCTGCTCAAATCGGCACGACCTCCTTCTGCGACCGTTTATTAAAAGCATTTCACCGCTTCGGCTAAAGCATCGTGTTTAACACCTTCTTAGTCCTATTCGTTTTCTATGTTAATTCTACGTTAAAGGTCTTTGCTTTGTTCCAACGTCTTATAACATTCCAAGACACTTAACAGGAATTTGTATTAAATATTTTCACCATCTCATTTAAAATGTTAATATTTACAAAAACCAATTCATTTTTTAAATTAAAACTTTGTAGTCTTTTATAGATGGCACTTTTATCTCCTCTCACTTGGTTGTGAATCAACATTAATCTTTTTGATTTAAAAATTCATCACCTTTAAATATTTACAGGAATATCAAGCAGACAATTAAACAAAAATTAAAATAACCAAGTTGGAAGAATGCGACTACTGAACCTCGCCTCCCTCCTTCGCCTAGTGATTGTAAAATTAATGTTTGAGTAATATTAGGAGTGTTTTGATAACATAGGTGTATATTGTAGATCATTGGTAAATAAAAGTCCTCTATTATTAGATATCGATTTTTAAAAATATAGTTTATTGTAAAATAGTTTTATGCACTTTTGAGCAAATACTACTAACTTTTCAAAGGTTTTACTCTTCACGCTTCTTTTGAAACTAAGTTTATGAAGATTTGTTGAAAATTTCTTTAGAAATCATTTGAAATCTAAAAGACTTTAATGGCTAGTAGATGCGATTAACACAATTTTGAGTTCACATATAAAACTATAGTTTTCCGACTAATTTTTGGATGCTGAATCGAATGGTGAAAACTAAAAGTCCCGACGATAAAGCTTCCAAAAGGTACCGCATCCTAAAATTAACGGGAAATACAATTTGATTAAATCGTCATTTATCAAATTATTGACAAATTTAAAAGACCTTTTAAAAGTGTTTTTCTTTGTGGTTATAAATATGCTAACTGCACTTTTTCTAGGTGTTTTCGGTTCGCGAGAATGACTTGATAAAATTTACAAAATCAAGAGAAATTTGAAGATTTCTCCCCCTCACTTAGATAACTAGGAAAGTATTTATTTTTTTAAAGAAATTCCGTCTGAATCACCTCATGAACACGATGCCGTAATATTATTGATATTTATTCAGTATTTTAGTTTTTACTGATATCCAACCGTTTTTAAGACATGACCTTGTAAATTTGAAAATCGCGAAAATTTCAATTCAGAAAATGAGATTTTTTGATTATTTTGTTCACCTTATTGAGGAAATTACGTGCGCCAACAATTATTCCAGAGCGATTGTAGTTATTGAAAATTTTGTGTAAATATTTCGGAAAATTTCCGCGAGGTTTGATTAGTATTCAGAAAGAAAGCAACCAACGCCATTTTCTAATTTTGACTAATTTTGATTGACTAATGAAAACCGGTTGAAAATTCCTCGAAAAATTATTAAAAATATAAAAGACCCTCAATGAACCGATGGCACGTTCGATGCATTTTTCTAAATTTTTAGCTTTCTAGTAATACTTTATATGTTTTCTGACTAATTTTGGGATGCTTAATCGAATGGCGAACATTATATCAGCTAGAACTAACCCTAGAATAGTGTCTGTTTAATCTTATCTGTCTAGTCCTTATTTTTTTTTAGATTACAATCTAGTCTTTATACTGTTACGTAATTTTAATTTAACCTAAATTACTAGTAACAATATACTACTAAGATATTGTGTTCTTAGTTTGTAACATCAGCACTTTTCATTACACTAACTCGAAGGGTTTAGTTCTTTTTGAGTCTTCTCAATAATAAATCAATATAAATTACTAGTAGCTGGACATTCACATGGTGATAGAGTATCTGCTCGTGAGCCGCAGCGTGTTTTATAATATCATTATCCACAGTATCCCCGCGTAAGTTCCTATCGATATCGCAATTTCTGACGTACCAAGGTGCGTTCACTCTGTTTTAGTACATTATTCTAAAACCTTTGTATGATTTGGATGTTACCTTGTTTGGCAAACCCCCAATGTAGAATTCCTACCTATTAGCCAATATATTTCTTTATATCGGTTTTCCAAGGTTTCCTTTTTCTTTTTGATATGTGCTTTCCAGCACAGCTTTGCATCGAGAGTCATGCCAAGATAATTTGCAGTACTTGCGTAAGGTAATTAATTGATATTTATGGTAAGTGGATAGATAGTTCTGTCTTGTGGGGATCTTGTTTGATGCCATCCATTTCTTTGTTTTATCATTTCGCGGACAAGGTCAATGATGTCTATAGTGTTCCTTTGTGTAATTTTATATTTGCTGGTGCATTGTACAAGCAGCCTGCTGTATATCAGTAATAAGCTTTGACACTTCGGAGTCTAGCTGTTGTGGAGTTTTGAGTGGTACTTCTATATTAATCTTGTTGTCTAACAATAAGTCTATTTTGAAACTCTCCCAGTTTGAATTTTTATTGATACGACTAGGTTGACTTCCCATTTTTAGAATAATAATCACTTAATTTTAATAGTATTGGAGAATGGTCAGAGTTCATTTGCATTCTCTCACTTCTAGGTAATTAAGCAAAACAAAGAAATCTAGAATTTTTCCGGGATCGGTAGGAAAATAAGTAGGCTTACTTGTAGATATCAATAAATTATGCAATAAATTAGAAATGCAATACATAAAATAAATTAAAAATGAATCTAATTTATTGCATATGTTCACGTCCTTTTGTAGTACTGAACCTAGATCCCCAATAACTATTTTTACCATAAAAATCTTCTCCGAGTATAAATTTTGTTCCTAACTGTTTCAAGAGATTTGAGTAGTTTTCTTTCTTTGATTGATATCTTGGTGGGCAGTATAAAGCAGCTAATGTGATTGGATAACGTTTAGTACTTACGCAAACCGCGACTGCTTGGAATGCTTCGTCTTCCAATTTCATGAACTCATACTAGCGAATGTTTTCATTAATAATGAATGTACTTTACCCCCTCTTGCGCAGTTATTGGAATGTTTTACATTATATACTTTATATCCTTTAAAATGATGTTTTGTGAAATGTGACTCGGATATTACACAGATATCATTTTTTTCTTTGTCTAGGATTTCAGCTACTAGAACTTTCCGTCAGCCTGATTGTTTTCAAGTTTTTTTAATCTATGATCAAGCTTCATGAGCAAGCTTGATGATAGATTAAAAAACAAAAAAATAATTATTAGATCTAGTTTATCTGAAACATTGTTTTCTGATGTGCGCCACCTTGATTTTGTCTATATTTTCAGAGATTATTTGTGCAAATGACGGCTTATTCTTATCATTTACGTTTCTTGGGTACTTTGGGTTTTTTACGCCTTGAGTTTTTGATTCAAAAATTGGTTCTTTTCTATTGTTTTTGTTTCTAAAGTTTTGTATTTCCTTAACTACAATAGATCCTCTGATCGAACGGTGAGGTTCACCATAGTGAACACACTTTGGTTTTTCATTTATTGTTTTTTTACAGTCTTGTATTAGTTGTTTACCAGTACATCTACAACATCTTGGTTCCTGTGTACAATATCTCTGTGTTTGTCCATACGACTGACATTTTTCACATTGAGGGATCAATTTAGAAGTTTTCAAGTGATGAATTTCAACACTACAACCTAAGATAGATTTAATGATATTTGTTTTATTTATTTCTTCCTTGTTGTTGAACGTAAGAATAAACATATTAAGGGGTTCTTGTTATAATATTTATGTAGTCGTTAAGTGTATAGTTTAATTGAAAACATTTTTGAACAATTCCAACCTTAAATTCAATTAATGTAGTTAGTTAATATTAGTTAGCAAAATTGAATGCAAAAAGGTTAAAATAATATTCCACAGCTTATTGTTAAATTTAATTGTACCCAGTGGTTGTGTGTATATAGTATACGGACTTTGAAAACTTTGTACTTTAAATAAACGTTTTCCCCTTTTGCGTCTAGTCTATTGCACACGTATAAAGTGTTTCAATTAAAATCAATGCAACAATATGTATGGAGATGGGAATATTTGTACAAATTTATTGTTCACTTATGTAGAATGAAATTTGCACATATATGCGAATATAAGCGCGAGTAATTGCTTTTTTAATTGTGTGGGGGTTGTTGACATTTGCACGTAAAATTTACAATTGAATAAATAATTTTTGGTTGTGATTTAGTCTTCAAGCTTTGTCTATGCACGGAACCCTAAGATTTATAAGTTTTTTCGGGATAACCTATAACCTCTCATCCTTAGATAAATACATATATCTTAAAATAATATTCAAAGTAGATCAATGTTTACAACTAACATGATATAGATACCTGGGGATTGAGCAGCACAATGCTCATGATGCCCCCCGGCTGAAAGAGGAAGATTTGGTCTTCCGAAATATCCGGACAGAATAAGGTGTCTGTCACTAACATGCTTATCGTTCGAGTCGTGCTCTACTCCTTCGGAGTAATGCAGTTAACAGTCGATGAGTTGCGTCAACTCGACAGGGACATCCGTAAAACGATGCACATGCACCGATGAGTGCATCCGAGATCGTCCGTACCCCGGTTGTACCTCTCACGTCACCAAGGGGACAGAGGACTCCTGAGCCTGGAGTGTATGTATGTATGTATCTACGTATGGCAGAGTGGTTTTGGGTTTAGCGTTTAAGATCTAAGGGAGCTTGTAACTGTGAGGTCTGTAAATGGAATACCCTGTGAGACAGGAGTCTCTGTGCGGGATCACGAACATTTGGGCGTTTATTTTCAAGGCGACACGGGCGTTTATTTTCAAGGCGACAAACAGGGCCGTTGAAGAACTTGCTCTCCAATTCGAAATTAGACGAGGAGGCGAACGAGGTGACAACTCCGTGTTGCTGACCGAGTTGTAGACGAATCGTCTAAAAGCCCAACTTAGGACCGCCGAACAGGACCGATGTCTTTTATAGACACATCGACGCAAGAGGTCTGTTGACAAGGCTGACCTTCGGTTATCTGAGGTCAACCGGGCTCATAGCGGAGACCGACGGATTCATAACGGCCGGTCAAGATGGCCTTATCAACACCTTGGTCTGTCGTCGCCGCGTGATAGGTGTACAGGTTCCTGATATCAACTGCAGGGCCTGCCGCAAGGCGCCGGAGACGCTAATGCACTTGTTGTCGGCTTGTCCGACAAAATCGGTCTCGGCGTACATCCATCAAAATAACGCAGCACTGCGAGTATTCTATTACCATCTCAGGCACTCGTATGGAATAGACAAGGAGCTTGCCGGCTTACTTGCCGGGAGATATTGAGTCCGTTGTAGGGAACGAGAGCTAGTAAATTTTTTTGAACTATCCTTTCCCGGCGGTCAGGCTTATTCACGCCAACAAGCCTGACATTGTCCTCGATAAACAGACCATGACTATGTTCGTCATCCAGTTTTCCGCTCCTGCAGAACAGAACATAGTCCTGAAAGAGGAGGAAAAACGGATCAAATATCAAGACCTCCTTTTCGAGCTCCACACGCTTTACCCTGGCCATGATGTCATGCTGGTTGTCCTAATCATCGGTGTTATGGGGGAAATCCGGTTTTCGCTGCTTTCGGAGTTGAAGATCATTCCGGCGTGAAGAAACTCCGCGGTAGTTTTGGCAGGCCGGATGCAGAAAGCTGTCGTCCTGGGGCCTCTTCGTCTGCTGAGGGCACACGATTCGGGAATCTACAGCTGCTCACCGACCGGCATGGAGAAGCAGTTGTAGTAACATCTTTGGACACTGGATCGGCTGCTGCGAAAGGTCGAAGTTCGCAGCAGTCCCGACCAGAATTTTATTAAAAAAAATATTTGTACCAAATACTATAATCTGTACTAAAAAGAATCGAAAATTAAACACTTTGTTCCAATTGATCAATTATCAACTCTGATTTGAAATATTGTTTTTACTACTGATTTTGTAATATATCTAAAAGAAGTTATAGAATATTTTTTCTTCTTCATTTTCTTAATGGCATTACAACCGATTGCCGGTCTGGGCCTCCTTCAGCATGTTTCTCCAAGCGGACCTATCACTCGCCAACGTTCATAGAAATAGAAAAAAAAATAGAATATTTTTTCAAATTATTGGTAAAAATATGGTGAATTTTTCAGTTCAGACTAAGTATGGATTACCAACTTGCACGTAGTAAAGGTCGCCACCATCCTTTTCAGTTGATCAATTATTTAATATAATAGGACATGGTGGTCGTAATACGATTTTATAGGATTTGAGTGAGTTATATAAAAATCTCAAAGCGGAATCAATTATGTTAAACTCAAGCGTCATTATATATTTTATTATATTTCATTATTGTCAATCTACTTTTATTTCTATACTTTACCGTAACATACACATACATTGCCTGCACGCATTTACATACATCGTTAGCTTAGGTTTAGAATTTTTTTAATTAGTTTTCAAATTATCCAGGCAAATGGTAAGGCCTAGATGTAGGTATGATGTTGCTATTGTCGAAACTTTGTCTTGATGTTCTAGGTTTTTTTCATCCAGGCGAAATTTTGCAAAAATATTAACGATTAAGAAATATCAATACCGATCATAATAGATCAGCGAATCTGTTTGTTAAATTGTAAATTTGCGTTTGGCAGCGATTTGTAGCGTTTCGTGGGTTTCATGGCCTTAGATATGTAAAAAATTGTAAACAAAACTGGTCGCAGCGAGCGTAATCAGTACAAATAAGGTGAGTTTGAAGAACACTATTTTAAACGTATTTAGATATTGGTTTGCGAGTGTCGGGTGCGGATTAATTTTCTTAGCACAATAAATTGAGCAAATTCAGTGAAAATTGTGCTTAAAGTTTGTGGTTGTTGTGGAACGTTTTGTGAATGTATTTATGAAATTCTTGTTGAAATTTCTGCTTTGGCTGGTGAGTTTTTGCATTGGTTTATTAACTAGATTAAAAAAATATGTTGAAAATTCATTTTTGTCATTAACAAATTGTGGGAAAATATCGGGAAAACATTAAAAATATTTTTAGTATTAATTTTAGAAATCACCTTAACTTGAATTGAAAATTTCTATATAATGTTTTTGTTTTCCGCCGTCCATTTAGAGAGATTGTTCGCTTAAATAATATGAAACATATCGTATCAAAATGTTTATAGTTGTGTGAGAAACTTCAGAGTATTTTGCATGAATCTGAACGCAAGAAATTAAGAGCTGCTCTATTCTAAATTTAGATTTTAACACCGAATATAAAGAAATATTGATAAGTTCATTATTCCTCTCCTTCATTGGCAAGCCAGTTATACTTAGTTTCCTCTTCCGGGAAATTGTCTCTTATAGTTTTTTTTCTGTTGAAAAAGGTGCTCAATTATATAGTTTTTAACACTGTCGTCCAAATTCAATTTATTTTCCATTAGAAAACTGTTTAGTATAACAAAGCATTGTACGTCATTTTCCTTGTCGTATAATGACCACATGATAAGTTTTAAAACAAAAGCACTCGAATCAAATCAAAATCTTTATTTATCATGTGATGTGGTACACATACATATTTGATAAGTCAAAAGGGGAACAAAATAAAAATAAAATAAAAATCCTTAAATGAACACTGTAACCCAAACACAGTCAAATTAACACAGCTCTTTAAAATGAGGTTACATGAAACTTTCCTCTATATGCCGGCTAATGCTACCGCTAAGTGCTTACTACTCTTTTTTGAGCAAAAAAAAGATTGCTGTCAGATGTGTTGAAGATCGCCAGGCTAGAATTCCATATGCCAGAGTAGCATTAATCTCCGCATTGCTTTCTTTAATTTGAATAATATGTATGTATAATATGTATTCATTCCTCGAAGGGATATGTTTACTCCATTTAGAATGGCAAGCATATCTGCTAAATAGGACAAATATTGCAACCATATTTCATCACATAGTTTTGGAGCAGGCATGACTAGGTTCCTTTACAAAAATCTGACTCCATCTCATAAAAAAATTGGTTAAATATTTTTCCTCTCGATAACCATCTGACTTCTGAATCTAAAAGCACTATTCTAGGGTTGCTGGAGAATTATTTGCACGACTTTGTAAAGTTATCATTTTCACAACTTCATTTAAAACGTTCCAGTCTATTTTGTTTCACCACAAACGTGTAGCTATGAAAACAGAAATGTGTATTTGTTTTTAAATTTTTATTTTGACTCGTGGAAGCCCTAAAAAGGTGCTGCCGAACGTCGGGGTCCCGCGGAGCACCGTCTGATGGTCACTGATTTAGAGGTTTAAAATGGGAAATCAGGAAAATATTTAAGGAAAAATATAGTCAAATTTGGGATACAATTTAGCGGTATATTAAGGAAATTGTTGAAAATGTTTCACAATTTTAATATTTTTTTTATTTAAAAAAAATACGGAATGTATACATTACATTTCCAACGTATATTTATAAAAGTTAAAAATATTAAACATAAAGGTTAATTTAGGGCTTTGTGTTTTTAATTATTATTCTCATATAACTCAAAAACAGAAATTAAGAACTAGGAACTTAATAAACAAAACTATATATGTTGTGTTAAAAGTGCATATTCTGTTAATGTGTACATTTTCCGGCAGATGTGTCACCCCAGTTGGCAAATGTATATTGTGTACACATAAATACATTTCGAAACATTAATTAAATACATAAATTGCTAGCAAGAAAGCGAAAATCAGTATATATAATATATATATATATATATATATATATATATATATATATATATATATATATATATATATATATATCGCCAACCATATATATATATATATATATATTTAATTAAAAGTACCTATATATATATACAGAAATTGTAATCCAAATTAAAATCTGTATTAAAAGGAAACGAAATTTAAATAGTTTGATTCAATTGATCAATTATTTACTCTGAATTGAAAAATTGTTTTTGCTACTAATTTTGTTATATAACAAAAGTTATATAATGTTTTTACAAAATTAGAGCTAAAAACATGAATTTTTCAGTCCAAAGTATGGATTACCACGTAGCACCTAGTAACGGTCATAACCATCCTTTTCACTTGATCAATTATTTAATATAATAGGACTGGTGGTCGTAATACGATTTGAGTGAGATATACAAAATGTCACAGCGGAATCAATTAAGTTAAACTCAAGCTTGATTATATATTTTATTATATTTCATTATTGACAATCTACTTTTATTTTACTTTACTTCACCGCAAACATATACATTTCCTGCACGTTTACAAACATCGTTAGGTATATGTACACATTTGGAAAATTCTTTAATATGTTTTTATGTTTTTAAATTCAAAGAAAATGTTAGGGCGAACATGCAGTTATAGTGTTACAATTGTTGAAATTTTGTCTTGATCTTCAAGGTTTCTTTCATCCAGGGGAGACTTTCCAAAAATATTAAAGATTAAGAAATATCTAAGATCAATACCATTTAAAACTATATAATGTGGATTTAGATCAGCGATTCTGTTTGTTAGTTAACAGTAAATGGCAACGACTTGTAGCGTTTTGTGGGTTTCTTGGCCTTGGGGATGTAAAAAATGTAAATAAATCTGGTCGAAGAGAGCGTAATCAGTGCAAATAAGGTGGGTTTGAACACCACGAATCTAAACGTATTTAGGTTTGTATGAACGGCTTGCGACTGAGGGGTGCGGATGAATTTTGTTAGCCCGAAAAATTGTGTAAATTCAGTGAAAATTGTGCTAAAAGTTTGTTATTATTTTGCAACGTTGTGTGAATGTGTAATTTTTTTGGGTGAATTTTTGCATTGATTTATAAACCTTAAAGTGAATTGAAAATTTCTATATTAAGGCTTTTTTTTTCTACGTACAATTGAGCGAGATTTTTAGCTTAAGTTCCGAAAGGCATCAGAATGTTTAGAGCTCTGTAAGAAACTTCAGAGTATTTTGCATGAATCTACAACCAAAAAATTAAAAGCTGCTCTATTGTAACTTTAGGTTTTAACATTGAATATGATATGTTGATAAGTTGCCCCTCTCCTTCATTGGCAAGCCTTGTGATTTATCATAGTACTCGAATGGATTTTCAGCCAGTCATACGTAGTTTCCTCTTCTGGGATATATTATGTTATAGTTTTCTTCTGTTGAAAAAAGGTGCTCAATTATATGATTTTTAATACTATTGTCCAAGTATTGCACGCACGTCATTCTCTGTGATGTATAATGACCACATGATAGGTTTTAAAACCAATGCATAAATGTAACCTTTAATTTTTATATGTATGCATAATATGATTCACACCTCGAAGGGATATGTTTACTTTTCTTAGAAGCAAATAATCCAGAATTTAATTCTCCGAGTTTTATAAAATTTTGCATTTTTACCATATCATTTAAAACGTCCCTTGTCCCTTGATGCATTTCGTTTCATCACAAGCGCTAGGTAATTTCGCATATACATTTCGCAATGCGTTTGTGAAATAGAAAGTAAACTCAATTTTTTAATTAATCTTTTATAGGGCCTCGTAAAGAAACAAATTTAAAAGCGATTGTATAGCGACTGTACTTGTATATTTAAACCTTGTTGTCGTTCCTCAAACATTCCCCTGAAGAATCGGGACAGCAGTTTATCCTTACCGAGATCTTGAGTAGAGATGAGTGATATAGCTGATCTGTTGCAGTTCAAAGCCCCATAGCCTGCTCCGTTTTCGAACGGAGCTAACTAAACGTCTAACTTTCCGTTAGAAAACGTATTATAGTATATTTACTGTAATTGCGTTAAATATTGGAATATTTTTTGATGTAGAAAATTTCCGCCATAGCTTTAAGGAACCTTGGTATTGTTTGAGTGTTGATGGTGTTATGATTTCTGTAAATGCTTCATTTATTCCTTTACTTAGGAGCGCTTTGCGGACAAGTTTTCTGCAACCAATGAAAGTTTGTGTGCCAGTGGATGTATTTCTTGCTTGGAAGCAGACAATAATAGATTTTTGTGAGGTTTTAACTATACGCTGTTCGGTAAGTAGTGATTTAAAGAGCGGGTTCCAGGGCTGGGTTGACCACAATGGTACCACGACTGATCCCTCAGCTTTATCGGTTATTATTTTTCGCGAGTTCTAAAGGTAAGTGCGAAAGGAGGAAAAAACATAGATTTTTCATTGGTTCACATAATAGTAAATACATGTCATCACGTTTGGATCTGGGAAGCGAGAACAAAATCTAGGGCATTTTCGATTCAACCTTGATGTAAAAAAGGTCAATTGAGAAAATTACAAACTTTATTGATTTTTTCAAATGACTCTTTACTTAGTTCCCATTCAGTAACTATATTAGTGATTCTCGATGCTAAACCAGCCTCTTTATTCATAACTGACTGGATGTATGACGCGTAAATCCAGATTTTTCTCCTCTCGCACCATTGCCAGACCTCTATTGCTAATGCATTTAAGTGGGGATATTGAATGTCGCCTGTCCTATTGATATAGGAAATTGCAGACGTATTATCAATTCTTAAGAGAATTTTGCCGTCTGATACTTTGTTCGCGAAACATCTTAGACCAAAGAACGCTGCTAATACTTGTAGATAGTTTATTATGAATTTTCTTTCCTCTTTCGTCCAGAAACCATGAGCGTTTACGTCATTACAGTGTGCACTCCACCCGGTCAGAGATGCATCTGAAGATATCTCAAGTTTAAACTGAAGTGTTCTATTTAGGTTAGGTTAGTAAACCTGTTGGTGTATTTATTTTCCACCAATACAATTCTTCCATTGTTAGTTTATTGACATAATTTCTACTGTCGTAGTCGTTGTCACTTAAAATTAAGGCTAGTTATTTTTAATAGTTTAGGCTAGTTTGCCTATCTAGTCTTTTACAGTAGATGGATCCATATGCCACCCCTGGGCAAGCTGCCGTCTGTCAACACAAGTCTAAAATTTACTGACTTTATAATAAAAGCAAAGCATTTCCATTTCTGACCTGGTGTTTGTGAACTTTTTTGGTGATTTATGACAAGGCCCAATTGTTCGAACATGTTTTTCACCAAATTTAATGAATTTTTACAGGATTCATACGAATTTTCCACAATTAATAGATCATCAAGGTAAATAATTGATAAAGTACCTAGTTGTCTGTATAAACAAAAGGACTTTGTGCATAAACCAAGGGGAAGGCATACAAAACTGAAGAGCTGTCTCTTAAATTAAAATTTTTAAAATAGGAATAATGTAGTAAATATCTTTTAGATCTATCGAACACATATATGATCCAATAGATATCAAGTGTATGGTGGACTTAATATCTTCCATTTTTAAAATGGATAGTATAGATAAATGTGTTTAGATTTTTTTTTTTTAATTAATAATAAATCTACTGGAGCTTGATCTGGCTTGTCAACCAAGAACAAAGAGGAAATGAATTGATTAACTTCATTTTGACAAGGCTCTATTACATTTTTAGCTAAGAGCTTATTTATTTCATGCCTACTTTTTATAATACCATTTTTAGCCCAATTTTGTTCTGTTAATGGTTTTGTTTGATAAGGATTTCTCTGGATGGTATTTTATAACCCTTCAGACAAACTAGGACAAATTTATCCTAGGTAATTTATTCCTAGTTTTGCGTAAAGTATTTTAGACAGCCTGCTGACTCATCTACTTCCTTAGGGGCTGCTGGTGATTTGATGACTGACTCGATGCTTCTGTCGTATTGTACCTCTTTCATTGAGTTTTTGTTTTTATTGGAATTTTCTTTTTAGAGTCAGAATGCTCTCCTAGCATTAGTTGCTTCTACGTCTTCAGTAAGAGCTATTTTTTGCTTTTGGGAAGAAATTTATCGAAATTTTATCCAGATTTTCTTCTAAAAAATGAAATTGTTTTATAATATAGACCTTCATTGTAAGTATTTTTGTAACTTCGTCTAATGGACAGTTTGTCGTATGGACAGTTATTCGTATGAACAGTTTGTTGTATGGACAATTTGTCTTACAGACAGTTTGTCATTTGGACAGTTCGTCGTTTGGACAGTTCGTCGTATTGACAGTTTGTCATATGGGCAATTTTTCGTATAAACAGTTTATCGTATAGACAGCTCTTTGTACATGTTATTTCTGTACAAAGACATACTTAAGTGTGAATGAATCACCACACTTAAAGATTCTTTATGTAAGCATCTCATATGGAGATTAAATACTTTTATGTGATACTGGTTTCATATGGAAAGTCATACATCTTTTTGTTGTACAGACAGTTTGTCGTATAGACAGTTTGTCGTATAAACTGTTTGTCATAGACAGTTTATCGAATGGACAGTCTGTCATGTAGACAGTTTTTTTTTCATGTTGTTTTTGTACAAGAATAAACATACTTAAGTGTGAATGAATCACCACACTTAAGCATTTTTCAAGTAAGTGTCCCGTATAGAGGCTAAATACTCTTTATGTGATACTGGTTTCATATGGAATATCTTTTTTGTTCTACAGACAGTTTGTCGTATGGACAGTTTGTCGTATAGACAGTTTGTCATATAGACAGTTTTTGTACAAAAAACATACTTAACTGTGAATGAATCACCACACTAAGCATTTTTTAAGTAAATGTCTCGTATGGAGACTAAATACTTATATTTATGTGATATAGGTTTCGTGTGAAAACTCAAATATCTTTGTTATGCAGACAGTTTGTCGTATAAACAGTTTGTTGTATAGACAGTTTGTCGTCTGGATAATTTGTCATATAGACAGTTTTTGTACAAGTTGTTTTTATGCAAAAACACACTTAAATGTGTTTGAATCAATACACTTAAGCATTTTTTAAGTAAATGTCTCGTATGGAGGCTAAATACTTTTTTGTTATAATGTTTCGTACGGAAACTCATATATTTTTTGTAATAGAGACAGTTTGTCGTTTGGACAGTCTGTCATGTAAACAGTTTATCATATAGACCGTTTTTTGTACATGTTGCTTTTGTACAAAGAAAAAATAAAAAAACATATTTAAGTGTGAATGAATCCACACTTAATCATTTTTGAATTGTCTCATAAGGAGGCTAAATACTTTTTATGTGATACCTGCATTTCCATTCTGATTTTTATCAGTAGTTTTTATTTAATTCGGCCAGTTTACAAATGATGTTTTTGAGGTTATCGATCTGTTTTCCAATTTTTTCGTCTTCCATCCGTTTTTTGTTTCTTCCTATCTCTTTTCGTAATCGTGAACATGATTTTCTCTTCTTCTTATCTCCTGACATTTAAACCTTCTATTCTTATTTGGATTTGGTAATTTTTTATACTAAGAGTACTCAGTACGTGTGAAACGTCAAACACAACGAACAAATATGACTGTACAGGTCCGGGCCGGCAAGTCCACACTAGCCTAGGCGCCAAATTTCAAACTCTAAAAAGTGTGAAATGTAAGCAATGACGAGCATACTACAAATCATCGAGAACGAGACGTGTAGTATAATCTATTATGTTCTATTAATCTAAGCAGTAAGACCCCTGGTCATTAGCCAGTTGTATTTTGTGGAAAAAAGATTGTTATTATTATTATATAATTCTAGATATTTTTAATGCAACAATTAAAAAAGGTAACTTTTATAAATTTATTAAGTTACTGAAAACGGATAATTTCAAATATTTTTTTATGATCATGCTATCAATGGGTTATCAATAAAGTTTGCAAACATTATTGCTAAGTTACAAAATTTCAAATATTTTTAAATTACTGACAAATTACAACTTTAGTTAAGTTTGTATTTATAATTCAACGAATTATCAATTTAGCTAAACATTTATTATAGAATCAAATATCCCTCAAAATAATTAAAAAAAAATTCAGTTACATTACAATATTGTGATATTTACGACCGAAATATAAAATATTTTATTATTTTAAAATTTTTCTAAGCAATTGCGTAATTGCAATTACACATTATAAAGCAGTCGAGTTCAAAGTGAAATTGTCCGCATAAGAATTATCTTTTTCACCAGCGGCTTAAGTAAACCGTTTTATGGAAATTATTCCGCGCGTTTTACGATTCTTCACGCTCCATTTGACTTACGCACGTCCACAATCCCAGAAATTTACCAACATTTTAAAACTACAGCTAAAATTGCTTTAATACCACTATATTTTCACATACATCTCTTATTTCTAGCTTCCGTATGAATGTAATTTCCTTTGTATGGAAAAGGGTAGGTGTATAGGTGTCAAGTTAAAGCGAGCTTCTTTCGGGAGACGATATTGCTTCAATGGAATGTCGCTGGGTTTATAGATTTTCTTTAGGAAATAGGGTGGAAGAATAAAAAGTTTGATAGTTGTAGTAAAATGAAAAAATAGTGAGAAATGTATGATATTTATTTGAAAACATATTAGTTTTGTTACCAGATTATTTTTCTTTTTTATAGTAAAAGGAATTTCAAAACTATTTCATACAGGTAACACATTTGAAAGTTGGATAACAACATAATTTAAAATGAGTTTCATTTTGTAATAATATACCTATATGCATTTATAAATAATAGAGTATTCTTAAATTCAGAGCTCGCAACCATCCCTTTCGTAAAGTATTCTGTTTAGTGAATATAAAAAAAAAAATATTTTTATAAAAAATTGCAAGTTTTAATTAAATGAAATTTTAAATATGTAAATATAACTAAAGAGTATTTTTGTTGAAATATAAATTAAATTTCATTTACAACATATACTAAAAAAATAAATTTATGGTCAATTTTTGTCAAATTTTCAAAAAATGTTTTTGTTGTTCTGTGCATCAGAATGTATTTTTTTTCTGTTATATATTTTTTGGATGTCTTACTTTACTTTTATATTTATCGTTCTGTCATAGAGGAAAAAGTAAATTTATTTTTATTAACGTTTACTCTCATCTATTTAAATGGTTTTATGAAACCAATAAATTAAAATACAAAATTGTACTTTTGATATCCTGTGGTTGGTTAATTCGACACGTTCAGTAATCCGGCGCTCTGCGTATTTTTCTCTCTTTGCGAAACACTTGTATTTCGTTTTTAACTATGCTTTTAACATGATTGACGATTCAGACCAAGCTAACTCCACTCTACAATTGAACCCATCATTTCGAAAAGGGCATGAGTCAATGAATTAAACCTCTTCAGAATCAACAAAAATATGTTTTTTTGTTAAAAAAGTCATTGATGCTGAAGAAACTGAATATAGAGGTTGTTAAATAAAAAACATACACACTTTTTGGAATTTTGGAAAAGAAAAAAATTTATTAAAAAAGAACAATTTTCATCAAGATATTTTGAATTTAAATTTTTGGACTTATGCCTTTTTCTAAATGATCAAGGGATCATTTCGAAAAAGGCATTTGTCCAAAAAATTTAGTTCGTTCATCATTACTTTCCAGCAATTTTGGCTTTTTTTGTTTTATTATGTTTTCAGTTTTCACTATTCCCACCAGAGACTCTTTTTCTAGTTCTAAAAGCATTTTCGGAAAGCTCTCGATAAAGTGATGTTATTTCATATCTGACAGATAGGTTTCGTTTCACTTGAAAGGGGTTGAAGTCCAGGACTCGTGCCCTTTTAATTGCTTTTTAAGTTGACTTGTGGTGCATACACATGTACTCTTTTCGCATGGAATATGTAAAACGCTTCAATGAATACAAAAAAGTGTGACTCGTGCCCTCTTCGAAATGACTGGTTCAATTGTTTCACCATTTGTTCTAAGTTTGTACATATTTTTGTTTGTACACGTTTACCTATATAGTTACATATTTTATTCTTTCTGAAATAGAATTGTACATAAAATATGTAAAATTGTTATTGTTTTCATTGAATCCTGATAATCCGGAATTTTCTGATCCAGCGGTTGCCTGGTCGCATAAATAACGCAACCAACACAAATGGAAGTTTGAATTTTTGAAAGTTTGAAAAAAAAATTGAATTCTTACAAAGTAAATTTATTTTATTAAGAGAAAGACAAAAAATTGTCCATCAAAGTGGATTAATCAAAGACTTCTTCTCACAAGAACTTTAAAGCTTTGCATAAATAATAAACAATTATAAATATTCTACAGCTTCCTGACGAAAATATCTGTTATAAACATTTATACAAAATTAGATCCTCTGATCCATTATTGATCAAAATAGTTTACGCCGTTTCATGTAGACGATACTTATTTTGATATCATCAAAACTTTTGTCAACAATATTGATCAACTAAATAAAACGAAAGCGAGTTTAAGTTTTCCCCGTAATCTAGAAGAATGTTTGATTTATTAATAAGTAATCCAATTCTAAGAAACTTTAAATTATTAAAATTTGACATTTCAACAAACAATAAACGCTTGCTTTGTCAATTTTACAAAACAAGCAATTCTTTCATCTTTAATCCCATCCTCATTACACGCTACAGTTTATAAACAAAATAAAATATTTGCGAAAATAAACTATTTTCGAAATTGCCCATCAACGTCAATCAACGAGGACTTCCTGCAGTAACATCAAAGAAATCTAACTGCAGAACAGTATTCATTTGTTGTTACGACTGACATAGAAATATCCTACTTACATTTTTATTCTAAACATTCTGTTTCAAACGATATTCAAATACATTTAAAAAATAACATAAATGAAAAACTAAACAAAATAAATTCTTATCTGTTTAGAAGTGTCTAATATTATCTTTGTATATGCATCTAATCTTTTAGAAATATTATGTATTTAGTTTATTAAATTTGTTCACTGAATGTTCACTGATTTACTTTTGAATTTGTTGTCGTTTTACAAAGTGGAAAAACACGACTTGAAACACAAGCACAGAATAGCATTTGCTATTTAGTACACACGAGCACTCGACAATAAATCACGCAACAGACTACACAGGTTAATGATCATCGACGTTAAACCGACAACACAGAAAAGTGTCAACAGTTTACATTTTTTTAACAATATAATACGACCGCATCAGTGACAAGTATTAATTCATCATGATATGTCAATAAACTTTATCAATAATACCATATAGCGGTTAAAATTTGATGACATTCCAGATAATAGAGTTAACAATTATTGTAATAATGTAGATGAAAATTTGTAAAGCAAGACTAAATAGATTAGATTCGCCAAAATAGCTAGACAAGATTAAATAGAGAATATAAGTCTGATAAGAGTTAACACACAAGAATAGAGAGACACAATACATAGACTAGACTTGTCTATTCTGCCTAAGCAGCCAGCCTTGTCCGTTTTATCTTGCTCCTGTAGTTTTATCTAAGTAATCTAATCTGTTTTGCTTTGCTTGTCTATTCTTGTCTGCCTATTCGTGTCTGTCTAGTCGTGTCGGTCTACTATTATCTGCCAAATCCTATCTTCTTCTTGAAGTTCCTTATCCGTTCCGAACATTGGCAATCATTTTGGCGATCATCACTTTGCTTGATTTGATCGATTGTGGTCATGACAAACCATGTTCTTAGATTCTTCAACCATGATATCCTATTTCTTCCGACAGCTCTGTTTCCCGCTACTTTCCCTTGCAGTATTGTTTGCAGTTGATATGCTTTCATTCCTCATAAAATGCCCCAGGTATTGGAGTTTTCTGCATAGTATAATGTTGAGGAGCTCTTTATCCTTCTGCATTCTATGAAGGATCTCCGTGTTGGTTATACGATCTTTCCACGAAACTCTCAACATCCTTTGATATAACAACATCTCGAATGTTTCCAGTTTCTTGCTCATAGCATCGGTTAGTGTCCGCGATTCAACTCCGTAAAAAGAGCCGAAAACACGTAACAACGCAATTCTCAGTTTCGTTAATATTGTGGGGTCGTCACTCTTTAGTAGGGATCCCATGCAGTTGAAAACAGTTCTCGCTTTCTCGATACGGATCTTCACTCATTGAAAATGATCCCACTGATCATTTAGAGTAGTGCCAAGGTATGAATATTTATTTACTCTCTCGGTGGGTTTCTGATTCACTGCGAGGTGACAATTTCCAATGTGTGATTTATAAATAATCATTCATTTTGTCTTTTTGATGTTTATATTAAGGACATACCTTTCGCTATTTGCTGTTACTCTATTCATGAGGTGTTGTAGTTTCTCCATGCTATTAGCAAATATCACCGTGATATGCCAGCTTTCAGGTCTTCCAGAGCTTCTTGAAAAATGTATTCCGAATAGATGTGGAATATCAACGGTGATAGTATGCAGCCTTGCCTTACTCCTCGTAGAATGTTTCTTTTCTGTCGACCTGTCATGTATGCGCAGCATACTCTAATACACAACAGTCTTACAATTCCAGTAAGGCTCAGAATTCTTGTTTTAGATTCTGTAACAATATGCCAGGGTGGTGTTCCTTACAATAGTTGGGACTAGACCACGCTGAGAATTAGTTTTCTTTTGAATCCCTTGTGCCCGCCGATATTTAGAGGAAACTAGCGAGAGCACTTGCCGTTTTTTTCGTTTTGGTTTGGAAGTAAGGTTTTTTCCTTACTTCCCTTACTTGACCTTACTTCCAGATATTTTACTGCTGTACTAGGGGTTACCGTAAAAGTCTTACCGTTCAGTCTTGGTATTCCTGATTGTCTTGTCCAGTCTTGTCTGTCGAGTATTATCATTCTAGCATTGTCTATCTAGTCTTGAATGTTTAATATTACCTGTCTTACTGCGCTGCCTTGTCTTGTCTGCTTAATCTAGTCTAGTGTTAAATTATTCTTGCCTATCTAGTACTTTTTGTCTAATCTTGTCTAACTAGCCTTTTTAGAATGTTCAGTGTCAAGTATGTTTTGAAGTATTTAATATTGAAGATGAGAACATAACCATCAACGAGATTGAATATCGAATAAGTATTTTGCATGTGAAGTCCATTTACGCTGCGGCGGGTTAATATAAAGGTTATACCGGCCGGGGGAAATGTCCCCTAAAGTTCTGCGCTGCATACTAACAGGATACCTGTTGCTCACCCCTGCTTTCACCCGCCGTGGCGGCTTGAAGGGGCGCTCGCACACGGTCGAATCGATGGCGATTAATATCTTCATTGAAGATTATGATTTATCAACGCCCTCGCGCATTCCACTGCCGGTCCGATCGATCGGAGTATATATGGAAGACATCGGAATGTCATTTCGTTCGGCTCTTCGACCGTGAGGGATTCCTAAAGTCAGTTCAGTGCAGGGATGTTTGGTGTGGGATGTTCTGCAGGGCTCGGTTTAGTGGTGGTCCACAGCTTTACGGACGGAATTTTCGAGACTTCCGCAGTTAACTTACATCAGACTAGACAGGGTTTCCATTTTATTTATTTTTTTTTTCTTGAAATTTATTTATTTTTGGCAAAATAAGAATAGACTTAAAATAATCCAAATAGGTAATATTACCGTATAGTTATTTGGAACAAAACAATATTAGATTAGTTACGCAGGCTAGAGAGGTTACAACAGTTAAATAATAATGATTTTCAGATTAATATTCAATTTCGTTATTTTCTTAGAGTTTTCAGATTGTTTTAATTTAAAATATTTTATAATAAACTAGAGAGAGTCAGCGGGCTGGCACAAATTATTCAGGAGGCCTCTATTATTTCGAAGTTCCACGCAAAACTTCGCGTCTCATTTCGCAATGTCAATTTAAATTAGCGAATTCATCCGAATTCTCGTTTTTTGTTTGCTTTTCTTTCCGAAAAAAAAAACTCGCAACTATCAGTCATGCAATCAAATATTAATTCGGAGGAAAAAATCGCAACCGCAATGAATTATTCAATGGATTTTAATTAGTTTTTACAAGGATATTCTCTTGAGTTTCTTGGTTTTTATTACAATTTTAGATTTTCCTTTTTCTCGCAACTGAAAAAAATATTGCTTTAACAATTTTCTTTATTGTTTCTGTTGAAAGCTAAGTTTCCTTCCTTTACATTAAAATTATTTTTCAAATTTCTGACAAACAAGTTACTTTGTTTAAATATAAAAAAATTACACAAATTCCAATTTTTAAAGAAATAATCTGTGTAGTCTTGATGAAGCGATTCTCTGTTTAACATTGTTTGATTAGCCTTGTTTCTATTTGTTTAATCTATAATGTCATGAGACTCAATCAAAGTTTCTGCGAATCTACGTTTTCTACGTTAATCTAAGTTTTGTAGCGATATTTTCTCAAACAAATAAAAACTTATCAATTTCCAATGTTCTTGATAACTAGATTCGTGATTTTGAAATAAGAAACTGATCGAAGCTAAATAAACATTTCTCGAACCTAGATTTATCCAAGGTTCTACGGGAAGTAATCTTCAACAGGCCGCTATATTAAAATAATTTGGTTTTGTTTGAATTTATTTGGCGTTCATGAAGTGTAGGTTGTTGAGCGACATTTGACACAATATTTGCAATTTGCAAATCGATTGCCAATCACCTTGATTTTATTGCGAACTCAAATAGGCACGCATGGATATTACGACCGCGCGACGCCGCCGCTGGAACACCAGGGTCGGGGCGTATTTCTATCCCACCGCCCCAACATACATCCACCGTTCTCTAATTAGAGTTGTACTTCCATTATTTTACCGCGTTTCACTAACACATTCGCATACAGTCATTCACATACACATGCACGTACATATACACTTGCAGAGAATCCTGACGCGCATTCACCGATATAAATTATAATTATATTTTCTGGCACGCCATGGCGAACTCCGGACGACAGAAATAGTAATAATAAAAAATCCCTTTAAAAATGCTATTGCAATATTTTAATTGACACTATAGGTATACACAAAAGGGTTTAATTAAAATGAATATTTTTTGCAGAACAACGTAGTTAAATATTTTTCTTTTATTGTTACAGATAGAAACAGAACATTAAAGGCTAAAGGCGAGGCTAGAGACTTATATAGAGACAAGGCTAGAGTAAACCAAGACTAGTTAGACAAGATTCGAATGACTTATTATTTGACAAATATTCACGAATTTTTTCGAAAAAAATTCTTTAGGATGCGCGGGAGAAACATTCGGAGACAAAATATGAAATATAAAATGAGAATAAGAAATTTCCAAAATTAGCATATTTTAGCATAAAAATGCAAAAAATTGACTAAGCGATGTAAACTAATAATTTGTTTAGGTGTTGCATGTGTATTTTTCCTCTAAACTTGGTCCTATTAAATATATTTTCCAATTTTAATAATTTCAAATCGCGACTTTTGTCATCGAATGTACCTTCAATCCAACGTGCTTTGCAGCGTAAGTTGCCACACTTTTCGGGTACAAGTTCGTTTTAGGCAGAGATTCAACGAACTTTAATCAATATCTCATAAAAGGTGTAGCGAATCATGATGAAACTGTGCAACAGCTATTGCGAATTTATTAAGCTACTCATCTGATTTTTTTGGAATTTTTGCCATCTCCTTAAATGACATTTATGGCCGAGAATATACTGTGCTCATAAGACGCAGTGTAAACACTGTTCAACTTTGAATTGCAATAACTATTAAATTGTTTAGTGAATTGACCTGATTTTTTCTGTTATTTCCTAACAACATCCTTAACTATCTGTAGAAGTTTCATAACTTTTTCTGTATATTGGTCAACCTCACTAACATCCTTAAAACAAAATGGAAAACTTGTGAAATTTGAAATTTATATTGTTTTGTCTAAATTTATCCATTTTTGAAATTGTCTAAATTTACCCATTTTTGAGAAAAATCTTTCATGCTACTTGATTTAAAATACCCTAATTTCCTTGTCAATATTTCAACATTTAAATTATTTGGTAATACATTTGATAAAAAAATCATGAAATTGAAAGTAGTTAGATTCTTTTAATAAAATTACTAATTTCATGATTAATTCGTCATAAACAGTGTAACAAATATACTCTGCAAAAAAATTATCGCATCACCTAAGTTCTTCCTGTTAGAACATTTGTTTATTGTGATGACATATCTGTTTCTATGAATAATAAACATAACGCAATCCAACAAAACGAATATTCTTCGATTTTATTGAATTTGTGGTAAGAGTAATTTTATATAATATTTTTTAAAAATTTAAATGGTTTTTATAATAAATTTCTAGTAGTTTTGATTTCAAAATGAATGTTGAAGCTCCTGCTCGCAATTCTAGAAATTTAACAAGAGACGAAATCGTTCGTGTCGTGTTCTTAGTTGACGATGGTCGAGATCAAAGATGTTGTCGCAGCTTGAGAATTCAACAGTTCACGGTTTCAAGAATAATATTAAGATTCAGAGAAACTGGGGATTGCACACGAAGAGCAGGACAAGGTCGTAAGAGGGCAACAACAGCAAGAGATGACCGATTTATACGTTTAAAAGCAATGCTTCAGACATTGTACCTCAAGACAGTTACAAGCAGAAGCTAGTTAGACAATCAGGAATCGATGCCGGATGTATGAATACGTGCAGGAGTACCAGCAAAAGGCCCCATACTAACTAGAGAAATTTCCACCGAGTGGCAAGGCTCGCATTTACTATAACACATGCAGAATTTCAATGACTGGGCAAAGGTTTTGTTTACGGATGAATCCAGAATCTGTTTGTACTCTTCAGATAGACGTATACCCGTGTATAGAAGAGGTGTTAAAAGGTAAAATATTAGTGATGCGATAATTATTTTGCGAAGTGTATTAATACAATGCGACTGCCTATGCAACTATAGCGCTATTTTGCTAGAAATATAGAAAAACATATTTAATTAACAAATTATTAATAAAAAGATTAAGAAATGATATTAAGAAATAATATAAATCATGGCTACAATATTTTAATTAATCGAGACAATGAATTTTGATAAAAGCTGATAATACATTAGATAGTCTTCTAAAGTTCTTTACGAAATGACTTGAAACTAAATACAAATGCTTAAAAAGCAAATTTTGAGTAAAAAATTGAGCAGCAAATTTTGATTGACATTTATTAATGTATAAAAAACTTCTTGTCAAATTTTGTTTGTTTGTCAACAAACTGGAAATAAGTGCTTTTTTGCTATTCTGATAAATTTGTTGCTTTAAAATGTAAAACAGTGCTTTTATTTTTTATAAACCAAAGGTGTTATGTTAGATTACCTTAAAACATTCAAATAAAGTATACAAATACAGGTTTCAAAATTTTGCAAACGATACTATTACGCGGCTATTCGAGTAAGTGAAGTGTAATAAATAGTCAAGGTAAATCCAGTTTTAGTTTGTACTATATATGGTTTTTAACTGATATAGATGACCACAAAACGAAAAAAACCTCTTCAAACACTTTAATCTCCTACCATTAACACCAACCATTATTGATTTCCAACATCCTGCACCGAGAAAAACTCTAATAATTCAAGGAGACAAATTTCAGAGATTAATCTTCTCGCAGTTTTCCCGAAAGTTAAATTACATCCACAAGCGACCTTTGTGCGCAATTAATATTAATTTCTCTCCCTTTTCCATATAAAAAAATATACAAAAATCGTGGAGAAAGAGGAGATATTTACTAATTTACCCTTCACACTGTGAAGCGTTTTATAATAATAATTTCCATTGGAACCCGTCGACGATGTG
Source organism: Phosphuga atrata (assembly GCA_944588485.1). NCBI lineage: Eukaryota > Metazoa > Arthropoda > Insecta > Coleoptera > Silphidae > Phosphuga > Phosphuga atrata. Next base: position 31,717,212 of record OX155896.1, on the reverse strand, counting down.
ACGTTCTTTTTGGCTCGGCGCGGGTCGAATGTTCGGATCGGCCATTAAAGTTAATTGAATTTCCTCGGCGTCTGCATGCGGGATCTTGAACAGCCAAATTGACTTGGAAATGGCCGTGAAGAAGGGGACGTATTGCGGAATATTTGAATGGATGAGTACCTGCGAGAGCCGCGCCAATTCTCAAACTACCACTTCTGTCACGCCGCAAGATTAAATAATCCCACACCACCAGGACGCCTAGCTCCCAATCTTATCAACGCACTGGGTTTATTTACTCGGGCTACTAATTGGCGAATAATTAAAAAACTTTTATGAACAAATTTGTCTAATCCTTCTTACTTCTGCCGAGTCTGGGTAGACCTGTCAAATCCTGCCTATCTGGTCTTGCCTGGACTAGTTTGGTTTTGACTGGTCTTGTCTAGTACTGTCCGGTCTAGTATTCTCCGGTCTTTTTTGGTCTTGTCTGATCTTGTCAAGTCTTGTCTGGTCTTGTCCGGTCCTGTCCGGTCTTGTCGGGTCTTCTCTGGTCTTGTCTGGTCTTGTCTAGTGTTGTCTGGTCTTGTATGGTCTTGTCTGGTCTTGTCTGTTATTGTCTGATCTTGTCTGGTCCTGTTGGTCTCGTATGGTCTTGTCTGGTTTTGTCTGGTCATATCTGGTGTTATCTGATTTTGTCTGGTCTTGCGTGGTCCTGTCAGTTCTTGTCTGGTCCTGTCTGGTCTTGTCTGGTTTTGTCTGGACTGGTCTTGATAGGAAATGTTGAAAAATAATATAGTTCATCAAGGATTAAAGAAATATAAAAGTATATTTGAGGTTTTCCTGCAAGTGATGTCGAAAGACAAGAGATACGTTTGTTGCCGTTTTCCGTTTATCGATTACATTCTGAAAGGTATTGGTAATATCTTGTATGTGTATGTGCATTGTATCCACGTTATGCAGTAACACGTACAGATACAGAAGGCGTATACAAATTTGATGTGAAAGTAGCGTCGCATCGTCTATTCGAAATGCTAGTTGCACCAGCATGCGCATCGTCTATGCAACCCCTATGTGCTATAGGCACATATACATATTCGCATGCACCGGCTTACGTAAGCCGAATCGAAACCGGAGCGCGAATAAAACCGACAATCTTTTCCTCTTGCAAAGCCAGTAACGGCATTTCCCTCGAAGATGGTCCATGTCGGCTCTACACCTAGCAAATAATCACGATATTTTATTTACGTTTCGCCATGCATTTCCATTTCTGCAACGAGGAAATGAAACTATCCGTCCACATTCCCGCTGTATTTTTTCACTCTTATTTTCTGTCAGTTTATACGAGGAGGTAGTTGTTGCAAACAAAAATTTCGGATCTGAAAATTCATAGAATAATAGATGCGCATATCTCATTGTCGTAGTGTGTACCGAAAATCCATTATGTTGCCGGTTTAAATCACGTTTGGAAACTAGTTAAAGCTGCATAAAGTATGGAAGGCCGAACGTATTCGATTCGAATAAATTCGCAACTTCTCGCGCCAATAACCACCGGCACTTTTTCAATCGCACGCGATATTTTACCTACTACATATTTTAAGAATGTTCTAAATTGAATTTTTCCGCATCTCGAAACGAATTGCAGCAATGAACAAAGCAATATCAAACGGATTTCGAACTTCTAACATCTGTATTAAAGGCTAGTTTTTAAGTGAGAGTACTATCGTGTTTTAATTTTATTTACTCTCGTTTCCATTATTTATAACTGCTTTTCTGACCTTATGCTTTATTTAATTTGTATTTTACAAAATTGAGAACTGAATTTTTATTACTCATGCGCGCGAAATACTTCCTGACGCACGTTTTTTAATACGAGAAATGCCACTTCGCATTCACATAATCGAAAGGTTATGCCTTTCCACATAACCTGGGTAACGCACGCAAATATTCAATATTGCTAGGTTACATTAAAAAAAACTAATAAATAAAAATAAAATAAAAACAATCAAGACCTCGATATTAAAAAAGCGACGTGATGTGTCAGAAATTTGTTTCATTACAAAATAATAATAAAAATTAACTAGCCTTGTCTGTCTAGTGTTGTTTGTCTAGTCTTGTCTGTCTACTCTGGTGTGTCTAGTCTTGTCCGTCCGGTAAAAAACCTAATCTCTCTATCTAGTCGAATCTATCTAGTGTTGTGTCACTAGCCTTGTATGTATAGTTTTGTCTGTTCAGCATATGTTGTTGGCAATTAAATGATTTGGTTGACATAGGAAGTTAATTGCGATCGTAAAAATGTTAATTTGATTTTAATTTGCGCAGTAGTTTCCGAATTGTGTGAATTAGTGTAAAATATAAATGACAAAATCCACCAATAACGCTGTAATATTTATAACCTGTGTGTATTTGTTATAGTTGGTCCGGCACCATCTGAATGCGAATATATGTACAGGCCAAATTTAATATGTAAATGGGTTTACGCGTCCAATATTATTTTTGAATATTAGTAGGAATAATGTCCATGTCAAAACATATACGGATCCATAGAGAAACGTAAATTATTATTAAAATAACAAAAAATGTGCATTTGATATTTAAATTTTTAAATGAGTCTAAAAAGATAATAAAAAATGTATAGCTTTGAATGTATTTAGTTAAAATTTATAATTGCATTTACTTATTAATTTTCTCACAATATTTTATGGACTAACTTCTACAAAAATGTACAAAATTGTTTATATTTTATATCCTAATTTTCTAATCCCATCATCCCTGTTTGTATTTTTCCTCATTTTCTTATTCAATTTTGCCGCAAAGATCCTTTAATATACTCATTATATCGGCTCACCTACTACAGGAGGGCTTCCAACGTTCTCCCCAGCGACTCCTTCTTTAACCAATACGTCAAAGCAAGTCTTGATAAAAACAGTTAATGGCATAATAAAAGCAGCACGCTACGATAAAAAATAATAATAGTGATGTCGTTGTAGGAGTGGAGAAGAAGGAATAGTTGTATTTAATTTGATGGAGTCATTCGCCGTATGTATATGGAGTATCAAAAAGGAAACTTCAATTTGGTCGGAGCGGAATTATCAATAAAACCACGCGTTTAATGTGATTAGATACTTAATGTTATTAAAACGTTAAAGCGCGTCATTCCACCTTTCTGGTGGAACCGCTCAGATGTGCATTTCTGCGCAAGGTCGCCATTACGGTCTATTAAAGGAACGCGTACGCCCGCCGGTGTAAAACTAGTTTATTTATAGGGGAAATGCCGCAAATGCGGAATTATTTTATTTTTAGAAAACGACAATTAAACCATTAAAATGACTTACCTTCTTTTTATACACAGCATAAATGTTACAAGATTTTTATATAGTCGAGTCGATTGTGGATATTACTTTCTTCAGTTAAAATTCAATAGAACACAAACAAATCTGCATTCTTAATCTACCCTTGTCTCTTTAGTCTTATAGTGTCTTGTTTGTCTAGTCTTATATATAATCCTGTCTGTTGAGTGTTGTTTGTATAGCCACAAAAAACGCTATCTAGCATTCTCCATCTAGCCTTGCTTTTTAATCTTGTAGTGTCTTGTTTGTCCAGTCTCAAATATATAATACTGTCTGTCGAGTGTTGTTAGTCTAGTCTTATTTGTCTGTTTAGTCTTGTCTGTCTAATCTTGTTTGGCTAGTCCTGTCTGCTTTGTTTTGTCTTGTTTTCCTATTTTAGGCTGTCAAGTCTTGCCTATTCAGTCTTGTCTGTTTAGTTTTGTCTGTCTATTTAGTTTTGCCAGTCTAGTCTCTTTCGACCGGTATTGTCTGCCTTGTCCTGTCTATTCAGTCTCATCGCAATATTATTGGATATCTAGCCTTCTCAGTTTATTCCTATGTGTCTAGTCTTGTTTGCGTTGATTCGTATATCCCATCTCCACTATCTAGTCATTTTTGTTTAGTCTTGCTTTGTATAGGGTATCGTGCTTAGACGGTTTAGTCTTGTAAATCTAGTTTTGTCTGTTTAGTTTTGTAAGTGAAGTCTACTCGGTCTGGTCTTTTCTGCCTAGTCTTGTCTGTCTAGTCTTGTCAGTATACTATTGGATTTTTAGTCTTGTCTGTTTATTTTTGTGTTTAGTAGTCTTGTTTCTGGATTCGTATGTCATCTTGTCTATCTAGTCTTATTTGCCTAATCTTGTCTGCCTAGTCTAGTTGCAACTTGTTTTTCTAGTTCTGCTTGCTCAGGCTTGTCTAGTTTTCTCTCACTAGTTTAGTCTATCTAGTCTTAGTCTAATCTTTTGTGTCTAGTTTGTTCCAACCAGTTCTGTCCACTTAGTTTTAGGTGCGTAGTTGTTTTCCGACTTGTTTTAAAAATAATCTATAGAGTAAGAGAAATAGAGAAAAAAAAAATCTGCTATAAATGTAGTTTCATTTGTAAAAAAATACCTTTCACTGTTGCATCCCTTCTATTTCAAATATATATATATATATTTTCACCCCCATTGCGAACGCAATTGAAAGTGCACTCACCTATCGTAGTAGTAATCCCTGAAACAAGACAAAAGTTTATTCATACAGAACCGGCAAGGGCTCGTACGGCTTGCCTTTTCAGAACCCCTTACATAATAACATGTAATCAAGCTGCAAGTGGTCATTACTCATTATGCGAGCGCCCTCGCCGCCACAGCCGGCCGGCAACGGCGCGCACTCATTCAACTCCGGATTCCGGGACTTCTTTATCCGGATCAAACAGACCGTGCGTCGCGACGCCAATGCGCATTAAGTTCGCACGAGATCACGCAAACAATTTAAATCAAGCTTATATGTATTGTCACCAAATTTAATATGTACGAAATTTCTATATATTTCAGCGAATTCTAACACTATCCATCCATCAAACTTATTACAAAAATACCGGATATATTTGTAATAATATTTTACTATTTATTTAATGCAAAATCGTTCTTTTTACGGACATTTGAAGAATATTTGACGAAATATTTATAAATGACTTTAGTGACCAGTTCCGTTGCTTCTAATGCTACCAAACCAGAGCTTCTAAAGAGTTTGTTACTTCTACAATAAAATCTTCGTTATTAGTAGAAAAAGAATAATTTTAAATAATATATGGATGCAATTTTTTTTTTAAATAAATGCACTGGAGAACAGTAGAAATGCCTAGAGAATTCTGGCAATAATAGACAAACTTAGGGATTTTGTGCGATTTTAGACAGTTTAAGCTTTGTGGAAATTTTTTGAACAGTTTTTGGTAAATCTGGACTGTTTCTAAAGATTTGGTAAGACAGAGAGAAAATTCTGATATGATGGTGGTTAAGACCGTCCAGACTTGGTTGTATATTATTAATAGATGAGTAGATTGTCTTGCTAGATTTAGAAAATACAGATAGATGAACTTATAGATTTAGTAAAGATGGACAGATACATTTTGTGTTATACGTTAATATAGTCTACATTTATTAAAAGTTTTTGGAAAATTCAGTGTATTATTAGATTTAGGAAATTCAGTTTAAGGATCATGAACTTAATTGATTGAACCTTGACAGGCCAGTCGGAGGAGACTATACTTGCAAAACTAAACAGACAAGACTGGACAGACAAGACCAGACAGACGAGACCAGACAGACAAAACTAAACAGACAACGAAACAGATTTTGGTCTCGATAGATTTAATGTCAGATAAACAAACAGACAGCGTATGCTTGCTCGATAAATTGTAAATTACAATCTTGTAAATTACTAAATTATTATTACCTACACTTGTAAATTACTAAATGAAAATTGTAAAATCTACACGGTCCTGTTAGATTTAAGAAACACTTGCTTGTAATTTACAGACAAATATTGGATACGTTGGAAGAGTTGTCTCGAAAGATTTAGAGATATGCCTCGGCTAGAACTATTAAATATAGCCTGATTGTAAACTGTCTATTTGTTTGTAAATTTCAAACAGACGAAGAGATTTTAAATTCGGGCTGCTCCTCGATGGATTTAACACAGACAACCACACGCACTAAGTGTGATGATTTTATACGATTTAGACGTAATTATAAATCGTAGACAGATAGCCGGATTATCTAGAAGACAGACAGACAAACCAAGTGTGGCGATTTTGGGCAGTTGACTTTACTTGTGAATTACTGTTAAATACAATTTGGAAAATTTTGTTTTTCTTCATAGATTTGATACAGGATTTTTGGTTTCTTTTTTTTTGGTTCTCCTTTATTTTTCGGCAACTTAAGTTGTTGATATAATTTAATGTAAAACTTACCACACAACTAAGCACCACACAAACGTACAAATATAATAGGGAGAATAGGTCAATAAATTATTTCTTATATCTAGATTTGATAGACGGTGGACAAAATAGGTGTTGAGTGTTGTTGCAACACTTATTGTTAGTCTAGACCAGGGATTCCCAAAGTGAGGCCCGAGGGCAAAATGCGGCCCGCAAACCTTGTGAATGTGGCCCGCGATGTCGATGCCATGATTTAAATTTTTATTAAAATAATAAAAAATAAATAAATAGTAAAATAGATAATAAAATATTACGAATAAAATACAATAAAATGTGGGTGCGGTTTTTCATAACGGTAAAAAATTCCCACAGATACAGATACAGAACGACACTAGGAAAGTCCTGCAGTGATCAGAAATTGATGTTGAAAAATCTGGTTAAACAAAATGAATCCTCCGTTTTGGCTAGCTATGTTATTGCGGAAGAAATTGCCAAACATAGTAAACCATTTTTAGAAGGAGATATTTTTGAAAATTGTATGTTAAAAGTTGTCGACATAGTGTGCCCAGATTAAAAGTCTTTATTCAGTGATATTTGTTGCTCGAAAATGACAACTTCCCGTAAAATAGAAAATATTGATGAGGATGTTTTACAACAGTTACAAGAAATTTCAAAATCGTTTACTGCTTTTTCCATTGCTTTGGACGAAAGTACCGATATATGCGATTCGGCACAACTCGTAATATTTATTCGTGGAGTTACTGAAATTTTATGATTTTTGAAGAGTTGTTGTCAATGGTAAGCTTAAAAATTCCGTACAAGGGGATGTGATATATTTTCTGTGGTGGAGCATGCTTTTGATTTGAACAATATTAATTGGAACAATTTGGTTGGAGTAACAAGAGACGATGCTCCATCTAAGATGGGCCACAAATAAGGGTTAATACATTTTTTTTAAAACAAGTTGAAAGATGATGTAATGATTATGTAATTTATCGGTATTTTCAGATTATACCGATAAATAACATTATTATCATTGTAATATTCACCAGGAAAATCCTAGAAAAGTGCTAAAAATGAATATTGTTATGAATGATGTTAGTCCATCCATCCAATGGCGCTACGGCCCAAATCGGGTCTTGGCCTCCTCTATTTTCTTCCTCCAGCCATCCCTGTCCTCCGCCGGCTTTCTCCAGTTTGGAGTTCTGAGCATGTATCGAGCGTCTCCCTGGATTTTGTCTGCCCATCTCGCCCCTGGTCTTCCAACCGGTCTTTTACCTTTCGGTTTTTGGTTGAAAATCCTCTTGACTACTCTTGACTCTTCCTTCCTTTGTAAATGCCCGGCCTATTTAAGTCTTTGTAATTTTATTATTGTTGCTAGGTCTGCTTCTGCGAATAGCTGGTAGATCTCGTGGTTGTATCATATTCTCCACTGTTCGTTTTCTTGGACCCGTCCATATATTCTGCGTAAGATCTTTCTTTCGAATGCGTTCACCATTGTTTCCGCTCTTTGTGAGAGCGTATTGGGCGTATTATTGTTTTATAAAGTTTCAGTTTTGTTTTCCTGTGGACATTCCCTGATCTGATTATGGCGGAAATGTGGTAGAAAGAATACTTTATTGGCATTACTGATTCTTCGTTGGATTTCCTTCATCGCGTCCCGTTTCCTGGATATGTTACCGCCTAAGTAGGTAAACTCATTGACTACCTCTAAGTTTTGGTCGCCTATTGTCATGTTCTGGCCTCTCCTCCTATTGGCTTCGCGTCTGTATTAATACTTTGGTCTTATCTTCTTTAGGCCCACTTCTTCAGCCGCGCATTCTAGTTTTATGTAGATTTCTTTCATTGATGTTAGGTTTATTCCAAGTATGTTTATGTCATCTGCATATCCTGCTAGTTGAGTGGATTTGGGTAGCAACGACGCGTTGGTGTGCGTTGGTGTCTACCGTGGTTTTCCTTACTGCGTATTCTAATGCTAGATTAAAGAGCATTGGGGCGAGTCCATCTCCCATGATTGAGGCCTTGGTTTATTTTAAATGGGTCTGTTAGGTTTCCTTGTATCTTAACCCGGCCTTCATAGTTCTCCATTATTAGTGATGTTATTATTGATGTTATTAAAGCAGATAATTTGATCAAAAAAACATGTTGTCAATCACCGCCAATTTAAAACTCTCTTAGAAGAATCTGAGTCTCCATTTGGAGAAGTTATATATTTTTCAAAAGTTAGATGCCTTTCAAGAGGACAAACATAAAAAAGTTTTTTGGTTTAAGCAAAGAAATTACAAAGTTTTTAACTGGCAAAAATCGTTGCCTCATTGCAAAATATTAACTGGTGATGTGACTTGACATTTCTAGTAGACATAATTGGTGTTATGAATGACTTAAATTTGAAATTACAATGTAATAAGTTTTTGGCCCTCCAGAAATTTGAGAAATACCAAATTGGCCCGACCAGGAAAAACTTTGGAAATCCCTGGTCTAGACATATTATCAAACTTGTCTGCCTAATATGACATACTTAGCTCTGTATTTGTCTGACTAGACCTGTCTATCTAACCTTACCTGCCTAGTCTTGTCTGTCAAGTCTTATTTGACTAGTTTCTACCAGTCTGTCTAGATTTGCCGTTCTAGTCATCCTTGTCTATGCTTGTATGTATATTTAGGCACATTTAGGAAAAACCTAGATCTGTTAGTTTATATTTGTTAATGAAATCTTTGGATATGATTGTATTAATAGAGAAACTATGTTAGTTCTTGAAATGTGAAAGGCAAGTTGCTACAAATTAATTTACAGCATTCATATATGAGTAGTTAATTAGAGCGACATACTAAAAATGCAACCATAGTTTCATTTTTAATGAATTCTGAAATTAATGAGGACGGTGTGTATGAGCTCTACGCCGGTTGCGATTGTTAAAAAAATAATTTTTATAAAAACCTGAAGAGAGAGAATAACGATACACGCGTCTACTTTGTAAAAAGCCAGTTGTAATTGGATCTAGCCCTGAAGGGTTGAATTTGACATTTGGTGTGTGGGTGAACAAGAGAACAAAACGTGAGCGGGCGTGTGCATAATTCGTTGCAGGAGCAAGGTGCGAAAGGTATTTATGCAGGAAACAATTAGTTTTAAAGATTTCAGGAATCCCCGCGAGCGCTTACGCTAATCTCATCAAAAACTTGTTATAATACGGAGGTAATCTTTGCTCCGGCATAGGGAAGGCGCACATCAAAGTATCTTGTTTGTGAAAACGGAAACGACGCATAATTGGATTGTTACACGGAATCAGTCAAATAAAAATACAGAAAACGCTTCATCGTTAAAATAATAATAATGAAAGAATAACTTTTCTTGTCATTATATCTATAAATAAACGACTTTATGTCACTTTGTATAATTCGCCTAATAATTGACCATGATAAAGCGCTAAGATTGATAAGATTAGACTGATAATGCAGCAATATTAAACTTTATAACAAATTGCAAGCATATATTAAGTATACAACAAACTTTATAAAGTTTAAAAAGGAACTGTACGGCTTAATTGTTGAGATAGAACCATATACTGTGGACGAGTATTATTTTAAAATGAACACCCGATAAACTGACTTTATTTCAATTCCTAAAATATTCCAGCATTATTTGTGTTGATATTATTTATGTTGATATTATTGTTGATATTATTATGTTGATATTATTTCTCATATTATTTATTTTCTCATATTAATTCTCAGGCTATCACTTTGATTAGTCTTCTAGAATAATCTGTTTTGACATATTTCATTTAGCATATGGTACTTGTATCATATACTTAAATAATGAAATAAAAGTATTTGATTTGATTTGATAAGAGAGACATGACTAGACATCTGGCCTTGTCAGATGGACAAGACTAGACAGGCAAGGCTATACATACAAGATAATATCGCAAAGACTACATAAACAGGCAAGACCATACGGACAAGAATAGACAGACAAGACTAGAGAGACAACATTAGACTGGACTAGACAAACAAGACTAGACAGACAAGACAAGACAGACAAGACTAGACAGACAAGACTAGACAGTCAGGAATTGACGGGGAAGACTAGACAGGCAAGACTAGACAGACAAGACCAACAAGACTAGACAGACAAGACTAGACGGACGAGTCTAGATATACAAGACTAGACAGACAAGACTAGACACACAAGACAAAACTAGACAGACAAGATTGGACAAAACTAGACAGACAAGATTGGACAAAACTAGACAGACAAAATTGGACAAAACTAGACAGACTAGACATAGAAAGTAAAAGTTAAGTATCATGTACCGATGGACAAAACTAGGCAAATGAGACTTATTATATAAGAACTGACACTTGACAGTCTGGATGGATTGCACCCAAATGTTTGTATAACATGTTTCTATTAAACCGGAAACTGTTATTGCTTATATTATGACAACAATTACTTTAAAAAAGGTTCTTTCGTCGACCCTGAATAAGTAATTTGGGATTGAATAATAAAAAGTGAATCCTGCAGGATTTCGGACTGAATAAAATTACGAGCGCATACATTCTTGACGCGGAACCGTAAAAATAAGTCCCGAGGGAACACTGACCGCCGGACGTGTGCTCTTGACTTAAGTGTAATCGTTGACGAGATTTGATTAACTCGAACAATTTCATTTACAACAAAGGTAAGAGAAATCCTCTTTGTAAAGTTTATTGTTAATTTAAATAAATATTCAATGGTGAATAAATTTATTTATCACATAATCCGTTTGTTGTTAATTTTGTGTGGGAATTTGTTTATATAGAAGGGTTTTGATGTTGATGAATTTGATGTAATATTTTTAACGGTGAACACTTGTTGCTGTTTAATTAAATTTCCGGCGGAAATAAATCATCGAGTTAATAAATACGGACGGGTTTGAAGTTTTCGGGGGTTGGATGTATGGTGTGTCTTAGTGAAACATCGTTTCTCAATACAGGGTCGTCGAATAAATTACCATCGTACAAGGTTGTAGAGCGTAATAGGACCTGGAGCCCGTCCCTTATCCAATATGAACATGCGGTCGTTCGTACCATACAAGGAAAAGGAAACGATATTTTTTTCTTGTTCTCCATTACACTTTTTCTTATCTTTGTAAGTGAAACAGATACTTAAAAAGTTTTAAATATTTTGAGAGATTCGTAACAAAAGTAGAAAATGAGGGCAGAAAATAAAGTGAATATTCCTTTGAGGTTGGAATGTTTGAGCAATAAATTGATTAAATAATAAATGTTTTCGTGTAGATCAAGACGCATTTTAGTTGTGATCTGATTAGAATTGAGGCCGACTTGAACACTTGGGAAATTATACGAAGTGAAGTGAGTGCACTTGGTCCATTCCCACTGTGCTCCATAGCTTCCACTCAATATTCCTTAATAGAACCTTAGATGCGGCGATTACTACTTATTAGTATGAAATACAACGCGCTCCAATACATCAATAAATGCTTAATTAAAGCCAAGGGATGATAAGGCGTGGGGTTTAATTTTCTTTATGTTTTGGTCTATATTGGAAATCTATTTTAGTGTTTGGGTTTTAATAATGGATTGGACGTGGCTTGGGAAATAATGAATTGGTAATAAGGGCGATGGGCCGGTATTTAAATATACAGAAGGTGGTAAAATGGGTATTGTGAGGGTATATGAACGGCTACAGGGGTGATGAGTGTTATCGATCGCTAAGCGTATGTTTTGTTAATAAGGGCCCGTCAAGTATACGGAGTGACACTGGTTCCATTTACCTGTCACACATCCCGTTTCATCCCCGGTCGTTCCCGCTTCACTTTGCAACTTTTGGTTGCCCGATTTAAATTTGTTTTGTTTTACAGTAAATCGATGATCCTAAAATACGAACTAGTATTCTACTCTAATAATAGATTTTTAATTTAGACAAGGCAATATTTAGAGAGTACAAAAAACTAGATCTGGTAATCTGGCCCATTGCGGGCAAATTAATTATGTGATCTGTGACGCGTAAATTTGAAATCTCCCGCGCTAGTCAAGAACATTGTGAAATATTACGTTCTTGCATACATTATGTTAAAAAAAACTATTATAAAATACATTTTTGATTTTATAAAAGTTTAAGCTGCACATGTCCGTCATGTTTTATAAATATTATTTTATTTCATATCAATTAACAGAAAATATTCGTGTAAAGATTTATTGAAATCTAAACGAACATATAGAAGTTATAAAACTCAGTAAATAAAAACGTATTTATCTTTCTAAAACTAGTTTAGCATGATTCACAAAGTAACCAAATCTTAAATTTATATTCCCGTTTTAACTACTAGTTTGCGATATCTAAATATTTTGACATGTAGCAAGCAATAAGAGCAACAGCAAAGCTGCTTAGTTTGCAAAATTTACAAATCCATTCATTTCTCTTTGCAAAATTTAACTCGGTTACATCCATATTTAGGTATATTTAAACGAGTTTGAATCGCATTGTTATAATCTCTATGGTTTGCGGAATGACGGTTTAAACTAGATGTGAGTGACATGCACGAGCATTATTTAGAATGTTAATTTCTGAATAATCAGCGATATCAATTTGTTATTGCAATTTGTGGGCTTTCAAAATGTTTCATTTACCCTCAATTAAAGGCACTATTTTTAGATTTGAGATTTACATGAACATATTTTTTACATGTAAGTCAACAATCTTAAGTAAGGTCTAATCTTATAAAATATTGCCTGATCGTGTATGATTTTTGTTTGATCTTATCTACTTTTGTCCGATCTTGCTTGGTCTTGTCTGAGCTTGTCGGGCCTTGTCTGGTCTTGTCCGGTCTTTTTTGGTCTTGTATGGTCTTCTCTGGCCTTGTTTCCGGTCTTGTATGGTCCTGCCTGGTCTTGTCTAGTCTTGTCAGGTCTTGTCTATTCTTGTATGGTCTTATCTGGTGTTGTCTGGTCTTGTCTGGTAATGTCTGGTCTTGTTTGGTATTGTCTGGTCTTGCTTGGTGTTGTGTGGTCTTCTTTGGTTTTGTATGATCTTGTCTGATATTGTCTGATCTTGTCTGGTCTTTTCTGGCCTTGTCCGGTCTTATCTATTCTTGTCTGGCGTTGTTCTGGTATTGTCTGGTCTTATCTGGTTTGTCTGGTCTTGTCAGGTCTTACCTGGCCTTGTCTGATCTTGTCTACTCTTGTCTGGTCTTGTAATGTGCTTTAAGCACTTCGTTTTAGTAATGAAAATAGAACAGCAAGTGTGTTAATTGACTAGAATTTATTCGCATTTTCACTGATGAAGATGAAGCATATTTTGGATTATATTTTGAGCAATTGTTTACGGTTTGAAATATGTCGATAAATCTTATGTATTACAAATTACATGTAAGATTTCCGTAAAAAGCCAGTCGATCCTTTTGGTAAGTCAATCACTTTTTTTTCCGCTGACTTTAGTAAAACAAACAAGCGGATCCGTCGACTCCTCTAATAGTGAATGATTGAGATTGAGGCAATAAGGGTCGCTCGTGGTCGGAAGAAAATTGAGCGATGGTTTCCACGAAAACTAGATAAGGCGATAAGGGGCGGAACTGGGCGAAAACAGGGAAAAGCCGTAACGCATTAAATTAATTACCGCCGGGTTTTAACGGTTTACACACCACCGAATTATATGCAGTCGTTTTTACCCCCTTTTATTATCAATTTAGCGGGGAATGCCATTACAAAGTTTATTATGGAGGAGGTCAGGTGGTTGAATACCGATATTGTATACATATATATTTTTATATATCGTGCACAACGTTCATAAACATCCCTCGTAAATGTGTGCATTTCAGTTTTCACGGATGATGGCGAAACACCCTCTCGCGTCTTAGTCGGGTTTATGCGGCGTATATACGACATATTACCCACCTACCCTCATCCTCTTTATATCATTTAATTACATTTACCTAAATGGAATAGATGTTTTATATTTACTCATTTAATACGGTTGGTATAAATATGAATTTATGGACGATGTCATCTCACCATTAATAACCATCATTTTATGGGATCGATGTATTTTTAATTAAAGTCTTTATCCTGACTTCTACAAATGAACCTTATCATAGAGTTTTCAGATTCACATGACATTAGCTTTTATTACATAGCGAGAAAAGTAACCGATGTTACATTACTTGCAATCTCTAACGTTAGTTCAGTTTCCAAAAAATAGTTAAGGTGCAAATATAGACGCATCCTTAATAAGTATCGTAAATTAGATGATGAATTATTAGATGATATATGTCACACGTCGAAGATTCGATTTGTACAAAAAAAAATCAGTCGATAAAATAGATAATTAGGCCTCTATAGACCATTGTCAATAGCCTTCTCTCATGTTGTAAATGGATAATTGTTGTATATATATATATATATATATATATATATATATATATATATATATATATATTGCATTTATATATATATATATATATATATATATATATATATATATATAGCATATTTTATATATTGCATCTCGCCCATCTTGTCTCTCTAGCCTTTTTATTTAGACTTAATTTAATAGCTAATTTAATTTTTTTCGTTTGTCTAGTCAGCTTTGTAAAAGCCTTGTTAGTCTGGTAATCTGGTTTATAGTTAACTTCCTTATTTTATAATTATTTTCGTTACTATAAAATGATTCTTGAAATATCTTTAAATATAAATAATTATAAATTCTATGAAAACATTAAAGGGGGATGTTTTCATGTAGTTTTGTTTATGTAGGGATCCTGTTTAAAATGTTATCTATATTGGAAAATATCTGAAATTGTAAATTCAAGAAAAACAAGCGTTTAAACTATCTCACAGATAGACGAAAAGTGTTTTATCATCGCAAAAAATCGAGTCCGTGTGTCGACTGCAACATAGTATCTGATTCATTTCCGCCGGATCCCCCAAGGGGTGCGTCAAAAGACTTCTACGTCTCCACAACCAGAGTTATATACGACCGCTAGGTAACAAACTAATGCGCTAACCGATTCTTGTTGCACTCCTGTGAAAACCAGCCATCCCCCAACCTCCGGAAATCTCCAACCAGCTGACTACCCTTTGTTGTCTCCCGAAGAATACTAAAAAGAAAACCCAAACGATTTATAAACGGCTTCAAATTGCACGATTCATTCGTCCCGCGAGTCATTGCCCCTGCCCGGTTTGAAAACTTCTGATAAAGCGGAAACGATTAAAATATTAAAATCCGTTCTGTCCGTCATGATTCTGCAAGATATTTAGGTAAATGGAGTCGATGGCGTATCGAAACAACTGATGTATTTTGATATTTTACGGTAATCGATCTTGCAACGACCCGAACCGCCGAGGTCAATACAATTTTTCCTTATATATATATATGTATATATATATATATATATATATATATATATATATATATATATATATATATATATATGTGCGTGTGTGTGTGTGTGTGTGAAGAGAAACATAATGCCGGCGCGTATCCACTCGAGGGTTGTACATTTTTCCTGCGTCACATTTAATTGGGAATTATCGAAGGAATGGAGAAAGAAAACTGCTATAACTTTCTGCGGATCTCAGTTATAAGACATAAAAAAGGTTATCCAATATACTAGTCTGATATCATGTGTCTGTGCTCTTTCAAAACTATAAATCATAGATTCACAGCTTGTATTTTTAGAAACTAAACAGGTATATGATGCATAGATACAGCATATGATGTGTTTGCAAGACCTACAATAATAGTAAGAAATAAAGCAATTTAGATTAGTCCAAAGAATGAAATTTCGATGTTTATTAGTCGTTTATACAATGTTTTCTGCTTGAAATAGGGAAGACTAGGCAGACAGGGCTAGATAGGAAACATTCGACAAATAATATTAGACACCCAACAGATAACACTAGGCAGGCTCCAACAGGCCACCCTGGGAGACAAGTATATCAGGCAGGACTAGATAGTCAATGCTAGACAGACAAGACTAGACAGACAAAATTAGAGAGACAAGACTAAACAGACAAGGCTAGATAGACAAGACTAGACATACTATTTATGTGGGCTGAATATGCATTTGATTCTCGTTTTTCTTCTCCAAGAGATTTAATCTCGGTGTACGTGGGCAGCTTTATACAATAATTTAATATACCGTTTTATTTGTCTTTGAAGTAAGAGAAGCAGTTTCCATCCGGCTTAAGTGTTGATTAATAAACAGTGTTTATAAAGTGAAAATTCTATATAACGAAATAACCGTAATATAAAACGATAATAGATCAATAAAACTTTACCACATCTCATGCAATAAACTTCGTAAATAATTTGTTCGAAAAACAGTTTCCTGAACGGTGTAACTACCAATAAACTCCACCACTATCACAAATGATTGAATTACAAGATAATATTGACTAAATGAGAGTTTTTCTGGGAAATTTTTAAAACGCACGTTTAATTGTTGCAAATAAATCATAAAAAGCAAGTTTTTAAATTCACCGGTAATTGTTTGTTCATAATCGCTGTGTTTTCTGTTAACAGCTATTAGTTCCACGAGTCAGAGGGGATATAATTCGTAGCTGTACAGGAGCAAAAAAAAGTGATCGCGTATTATAACCCAAAATAAGTCAACGTCAGTTCAATTCGGGCACTTTTTATCGGCCAATTTAGTTTTATCGAATCGG
This sequence comes from Phosphuga atrata, assembly GCA_944588485.1. NCBI lineage: Eukaryota > Metazoa > Arthropoda > Insecta > Coleoptera > Silphidae > Phosphuga > Phosphuga atrata. The sequence continues at coordinate 31,700,325 of OX155896.1, read as the reverse complement.
CGGGCCGATAACGCGAATACAATGGTGACCGCTGTGGACGAAACGTTGACCTGAATGGGATATAATAACGATACATCGTCGAGATCCCTTTCAGACCCTTTTTGGCCGGTGAAAAATTGTACGCCACAAATGGGATTGTCGTCGGGGCGCGTGATCTACGATTTCTGGCGTTCTTTTCCGGTTTTTACAGGCTATGCGGCGGTACATAATTAGTGAAGGATTGCGACGATTATCTAGGTGTGTCCGCGCTCAGACGTGACTGCTAAGGAAGATTAGAGAACAAGCCACAATTAGCGGAAGCTTACTAGGCGTAATTGCTCCGTTGCTGCGAAATCTATAATTTTATGCCCTCGGTTACCTAACTAGTGCCAACTATCTACTATGTACTGCGCGGGATAACTTTGGATCGTACTGCAACCATTGTTGGAACTTTTAATTGTATTTCGGACCAAAACTATTTGAGGATATTATTTATGCTTTCGCGCTTCCATTTACGTTACATTTGAATAATTACGGAGGAATGATCTATCGCCGTTTTTTATTTCCTACATTGTACTGTTTCATCCTAAACTAACTAAAATGATTAGATTATAACTCACTGCACAGTTTATGTCATACCAACTATATCCACCAAACTTGTTCTATTATACTTCAATCTCAATGCTTAACATATCAAAATTATTCTATTCATGTAAATAAAACAAAAATTATATTACTATTGTAAAAAAAATCCTTTCATTACATTTGTAACTTTTTGTTTTGTCTATCTGCCTAATTTTAAACTAGTTTATCTCAGAATCAGTGTGTATCTACAGACTTATCCCCTAGCCTTACATGCCAACTTTTGCTTGTCAAGTCTTGTCTATTCTAGTCTTGCTTGCTCAATATATTGGTCTAGCCTTATCTATCTAGACTCTACACCCACTGTCTAGTCTTGAATTTCTAGCTTTGTCGCCTTGATTTCATCTCTCTAGTCTTATCTCTCTAGCCTTGTCCGTTAAGTATATCACCAGAGGTTCAATGCTAATAGAGAAAACATAATAATTTGAACGCTTCTAAAGTGTGAAATGTTTCTAAAATATAGTCTTGTCTCTATAGCCTTCTGCGACTAATTTTATCTGTCTGTCCAGATTTATTTACGCACTTAAGAGGACGCAGGTTTATCGTAATAACAACCATCTACAACATATTATCTCATATTATCCACAAGGACAAAACCCAAATAGTTTACCCTTAAGATTCAGGCTCATAAATCTACGTGCTTAATTGTGTGTTACTTGGAATTTGCATTCATTTAGATAAAGACACATTATACTGTTGTATACTCAAGAGGTATTTCCGGAATTCAATATCTCATCTTTCTTCCATTTATTAGTTATCAGATAGATTATCGAATAGCAAAACTTGCCGTTACTTTAATATTTTCCCATCACAATTGTTTATGCATAAATAGTTCAACAATTGTTAAGATGTGCAATCATATAAAATTCATCAACACTATGCCCCACTGTAACTGTTTCATTGAGAATACAAAGTTTAATTAAGTTTGTATAATCATCTGCTTTATTTAATTATTTCATTTTTTAATAATCACAATAGACTAAATGAATATTAGTTTAATGTTAAAAAATGTTAAACCTAAACTTTAATTCCATCCAGTCTTGTCTGTATATTCTTGTTTACTAGTCTTTTATAGTCTTATTGCGTTTGTGTATCTCTTTTATATGTGTCTAGTCGTCATTTCATGAATATATCACATTTGAAGTAACAGCATTATTAAGATTTTTGTGATAAGTTTCTTGCTTAATTTCACCGTCTGGTTTTAGTGAGTACTAATTGTGAGTACATTGATGGATCTAGCAACTTAGAGCTCCATGTTTTTTTCGCCTCTCAGTCCGTGTGTGAAATAATGAACGGATGATCGGGTTTACCACCCAGACTATGCCAATGAATAGCCGAAGGATCAATCAAGGTTGAAAAAGCGAAGTCGCTCGGTTGATCCATCTTGCGGACAGTGCTTTGTTACCCCTAAATAGAGGGATTTACCAACAAAAAAGCGTAAAAAAGCATTTTAGACTTTACAAGGAAAAAATCAATGTTAAGTGAAAAAGGTCACCAATTGATTTTTTGTCTGTCAAGAGATGTTTTTGGGTATGGGAATTTGTGGTGTTTTGGAGATGAATTGCGTCTGTTCGTGGCGCTGAGTTTGCGGATGTCGGCCATTATAAGACCGAAACCGGCGTGAACTGCAAACGTATTAAAATCGGACGCCTTTTTACCTCTCGTGGAACAATGAAGAAAAAAAAATGAACGTGCCATTACGACGATCCCAACATGAAACTAACAAGAGCCGTGGGTGCGAATTCACGATACTGCAATTTATCTCATCCCATCGTTTGTGTTTTTCTCCTGTTTAGTTTTATTCACTCTGACTATTTTCTTCAACCTTTAAGATTTTTTGTTCGTCTACATTTTATTGCTTACGCAAAACGCTCGTTTAGAACAAGATTTAAAAAACTGCTGAAGATGCAACAAAGCAAATTGAAAACAAAAATTGCCCAACTAAACGAATTGAGAACTTAAATCCAATAATTCCCATTAGAATTTTTAATGAAAAAAAATAAGGAAAACTTGAAAAAAAAATGTTGTGTCGAAAAGTTGGCAATTAAAGTTAATGACCTAGTGATTTGTTCCTTAATATTCATGCAAAATTTTGATGAATTTTTAACGGGTTTAAAAAGTAATCTTAGCGAGCTGAGCTACGGATACCGTGCAGGGAGACTCGAGACACTGATGTGCAGGGAGACTCGAGACGAGGGTTGTATATATATATATATATATATATATATATATATATATATATATATAGGAGTGCTAGGATATATATATATATATATATATATATATATATATATATATATATATATATATATATATATATATATATATATATATATATATATATATATATATATATAGGAGTGCTCCCAATTACGCGGCCCGCGGCCTGAAGACACGGTTAAGGTATAGAAGACTTATATTAAATCCTAGCTTAAGAGTTTTATAATGAAATGAATAATTTAAGGAGCCCCCACTTGCGGTAAGATATATGAGACGTCGCCCACCCATCCGCCTGCCCTCTTTGAGTTATAACACCCTCGGATTCCATCACGTAACGACCTAATTGTTATTAATATTTATTGCAATTACCCGCAGCCGTAGCCGCAGTCACTGCTAATTGCAACTACATTGATATATTTCCCTGAGGTTTTATTTCCTCTTTTTATACATCTTGCATTCAGCTTGGATGGAATAGGGAACATTAAAATGCAAGACTAGACGAATAAACCACTACCGATAGTTGCACAAAACTAGACAAACAAGAACAGACAAGGCAAGACAAACAAGATTAGTTCGAGAAAATTTGTTATGTAAGAAAAAAATCAGGCTACTTGATTAGGATAGCAAAGGACTTTTAATATTGCTTTTAAATTTGAATATTATTGATCCAGTTCTATAATTTCTATTATGAATCTTAACTAGGTTTGAGTGTTTCTTTGTTTCTTTTTGATTGGAGGGAAATTAAAATATCTGTACTTCTTATATAATCAATATTGCCGGAGATCTAAGGCAATATTTGAAAAACAAAATAATGATTAAACTTATGAAACAGTTCAAGTGTATTTTTTTACCTGAATGTTAAAGAAACGTCTTTGTATTTCCCCCCAAAAGTAATAATACGAGGGAAAAGCAGAAATAAATTAAAAATCTAAATAAATTAGGAAAACATGTTGCTTTCAGCGCTTTTTTGATCATCGACAGTAAAGACGCACGTTTGGAATTCAAAAGTTTTTTGCATAAAAATTATAATTTATTTAGTTTCATTAAGTTATTAATTATTTACCAATCTGGATGCTGTCTGTAAACATGGCTTTCATCTTCAGTTGATTAGCGAATCAGACAAAAACTTGAAGAGAGCTGAAGAGAGTGAAGAAATTCTTAATATGCCTTCCAGATTATATTCTTTTTCCCCAGTTTCTCTTGGAGTATGACTTCAATAATCATATTCAGATTATTTTCTACACGACTGCATTATAAGAATTACATCTTCACGAAATCGGTTCTTATTATCTTGATTGAAATTAAATGATGAACCGATTTGCAACTGATTTCTAGCACGCGATCTTAATTTTCATTTGTTGGTTGTGGGAACCTAGATAGTTAAATCTCTCAAACTTACCAAAGCGAAAAATTGCTTCAATATTCAAACTGTTCGTAGCTAAGTGTTATTAGGACTATGAACAAATCTCAGGTTGAAACAACTAGAGATTTGTATGTTATTCCTAGACACAGTCCATTTTCATGGAACTATCGGAGCTAGAGAAATAACATTGTTTTTTAAATTCATTTCTTTCTATTTAAATTAAGTGAGTAGCTCTATAATATTAAGCCTTATTAGGACTATGAACAAATCTCATATTGAAACAACTGCACTGATATGAGATAGATTACTATTCACTTATATTAAATAGAAAGAAATTAATTTAAAAAACAATTTTATTTCTCTAGATCAGTTAATATGCCATATGCCATAACGCCATGAAAATGGACTGGTTCTAGGAATAACATACAAATCTCTAGTTATTTCAACATGAGATTTGTTCATAGCCCTAATAAGATTTAATATTATAGAGCTACGAACAGGTTGAATATATTTTTATATTTAAGCTATATTTCGCTTTAATAAGTTTGTATAATTGTATCTATAATTAGTATGGTTTCACCCCAATATTCAGTTAAATATCTGTTACTTTATTGCCATAGATTTATTTCCTTGAGGGATAGAACCTAATTGCACCTTGCTGATAAATTTGCTTGTCTTGACATTAAGAACACTTATGATTCAGGTACATTGAATAATTTACAAGCTTATTATTATAATTTCTCTATTATTATTATCCTTAAATTGCTTTATCGCTTAATTGAATGTTATTGATGATTTCTTCAAACATCCCGATATTATACTCAACGGAGTTTGAACAAATTGAAGAATTTCTTAGAAATCTGGTCAATATACAGGTCGAATAGAAGTGTCTCTTGCATCATTCCTCGTGTTGATACAACGGGCTCAATATCCTGTAACAATGAGGAGCATCGCTTCTCCTTGATAACACTATACATACGGCGTATCAGAAAACTAAACATCTCTAGAGACCTACCTATCTTTTTTAAGATTTAATAAAAGTTTATTTCAAGTTTTTCCGGTTCAAAATACTGATAGGGCTTGGGTTTTCAAAGTGAAATTTTCCAAATTCGAGTTTTTCTCGAGGGTCTTTTCGAGGATTTTTTTGTTCCTCTCGTCAAGATTATTATTTTTTTCCCCAAAGAATTAAAGGTTAAAATCTCAAATCCGACCGTCAACAGTTCCCAAACCCTAATTTCCTTCCTAGTTTCGCGTTTTGTCGTCCAAAACGGCCGCGAAAAAGCGACATTTTTCAGAAAATATTTCAGTTCTGCAAGGCCTGTTAGAAAACCCTAGCTGTAGTTATACAAAAAAGTAATTTAGAATTTTCTGAAAATTTCTTCTGTTCCCTATCGTTCAAAATCTAAGCATCAACTTTTCTTCACTTTCCTTAGCTTGGTCCAAAAACTAGACAAAATTTAAAAAATTTCAATGAACTGTTTCAAAATACTGATAAGGTTAGTTATTTTTTCGAAGTCAAGTCAAAAATTCAAGTTTTTCGGGTGGGTCTTTTCGAGGAATTTTTTGTTCCTCACGTCAGGATTTAAATCTCAAATCCGACCGTCAACAGTTCCCAAACCCAAAGTTCCTTCCTGGTTTCGCGTTGTGTCGTCCAAAACGGCCGGGAAAAAGCGAAATTTTTCGGAAAATTCTTCAGTTCCGCAAGGCTTGTTCGAAAATCCTAGCTGTAGTTAAATAAAAAAGAAATTAAGAATTTTCTAACAATTTCTTCTGATCCCTATCGTACAAAATCGAAGCATAAACTTTTCTTCACTTTCCTTAGTTTGGTCCAAAATCGAGGCAAAATTTAAAATTTTTCGTTGATCCGTTTCAAACTGTAAGTATAGATTTTTCCGAAAATCTCCTCAACTCCTCAGTTCCTCACAGTTTCGACGCAACCCCTAATAACAGTTTGCCATTGACGTATTACTAGGTAATACTTAAAAATTTTAAATAGAAAAACGAATTAATATGTCAACGGACTCCAATGTATTAAGTCAATCGTTGTTTTATCTTCATTATATTTTTAGTCTACTCATTTCTAGACAATTCTAATTTATATATTATTTGTTATAAATTTATTAAAATTGACATTTGAGCTTATTATTGGATTATAGCAGTATTTATCAGAGGAGAAGAAGATAAGATGATATTCGAAGTGTCTAAGTTTAGAAAAACAGTTTACCATAAATTGCAAGGAAAATGAAAACATAACATTTATACAATCTTTAGTAAAATAGTAATGTGTTTTAATGTTTCGAATTTCTAAACTATCAACTAATATTCAGACGGCAACCAGTATTTGCATCCTCCGTCTGACATGCATTAATTTACAATTCTCCGTTGAATTAGCAATTAGTTTTATCTCAACTCCGCCATAAAGGAGCAAACACCGCTCAGATATCTACCACACAGTCAAAACTGAAACAGTTCTCATCCCTTAAATATTCTCAGTCTTACCCGCATTTAATTTATTTATTCCTCGTTGCAATCCACAATGCAATTATAAATTTTAATTCGGTTTTCGAGCTGGATTATGTAGAGACCTCTCGTTTTTTTTTTATATTTGATGTCCTTTTTGTGTTCACTGCGAGTGAATGGCTAAAGGGCAGTTGCAGAACCTTTGACATCGGGACGCACACAATGGAGCGATTCCCAATGCCGGCGAGGGCTGCTTTTACTGCACAAATTAATGTTTTAAAATTATTCAAACCAAACTAAAAATTTCGTCTCTTGGCCATTATCTATTGATACTCTCATCTAACTACAAAGTTAAATCTAATATTCAAATAAAAAACTAACAATTAGTTCTGCGTAATAATATCATTTATTAATTACTAGTGCAACCAAAAATATGCAAATGCATATATTTTCTCATTCTACTTATAAAAGAATGGACTAGCCAGAAACGTGTTTCTGACTAAACTATGAATTTAGAGCCCTATTCATAAGGGCATATTTTTGCATATTTCAGCAATAAGAGCATAAATTGCATATTGGCTATGATAAGACATATTCCGAAATAACTGCATATTTATAGTGCATATTATGATCAATTTGATTAAAATTTTTTATATGCATTGTTCTGCTTTTGGTTCTTTTGGAGAACTTATATGGGATGTTTGTCATTTATTTTACTAAAAATTTAAAATAAATTAATCTAGCTGTATTTTTCTTTTGTATTTGTGTTTTCGTACCTAGAATTTAACATTTTTTCATATATTTTATTTCAGATTTAAGATCATATTTCAGATTTGTTTCTTTTTAAATGCATATTTTTATAGAGCATATTTTTGGTTGAACTATTAATTACATAAAAATATTTTCTTTTTGTAAATCGCTCCACAATTGTTAAGTGTAGTAATTCTTAAATATCAATGATGGATTTACCTTATCACAATATCTATATCTACAAGAAGTATTTATATAAAGGCATGTGAAACAGGGTCCGAATCTACTTACAATTAACTTACACATTATGAGCGGGACGGTTTTAGTACCAGTTTCGCGAACTGCGGGATCAACGGGTGTAAAAGTACCTAAGTTTAAAAGCAGGGCAAAGTACTAATACCTCTTGTATAATGACCGTATTGGCGTTAAAGGACAATAAATTGTAAGAGATTTTTTATTAAATAAGATCATATTGTATATTTTTGCTTTCAATAAACATTTGTTCCACCATTTATCGTCGCCTAATTTGTTCGATTTATTTAAAACTGAAAACCGAATGAAATAACTGAAAGAAACTGAAACTGAAAATTTTATTTACAATGGTGTGACCAGGCGCCGGTGCTAGTAAATCCCTCCAGGTATCGATTATAAAGGAACAAACGATAGGCTTTGTTTCTATAATCCCATTCACGATTTGTAAATTTCGTAATGAATATTGTACTATCGAATTATAGAAATAATACCCCACAAAGGTTTCTCCATACCTGAAAGGGATTATAAATATGATCACCCCCAACACACAAAGGTAGTCACCCTAAGATAGTCACAAGATTGACAACACATCAAAGGTATCAGAGTAAGTTGCAGTTCCATCATTTCAGCATTAGATGTTAGTATATTTGTAAATAAACTTTTCAAAATTAATACAAAACGCAGTCATGTCTATGCAGATGATTTTTCGCAAATTTCAAGTGATGCTGAGTTTCTTGAATTTGATAGCGAAAGTGACGCGGAATTGTTTCGACCAATAAGGAATAGAACCTAGAATAAAAATAGAATAGAAGAGAGTGTTGTAGTATTCGACTGGCTAGAAAATGATAATGTGCCAATTATCGCACCATTGTTAGGACAAAGTGGTGTTTTTGTGATGAAAAAAAATTGGAAAGTGTAGTTGATTTGTGGTTCAGGAATTTATTGGGGACGATATATTTGAATATATGGGGACTGAAACAAATCGCTATCATACACAAAATATACAGTTATTTAAAGATAGTACAAAATCTGTAAGTGGAAACATGTGGCTGTGATAGAACTGAAAAAATGCTCGGATTACTTCTACTAATGGGCAAAGTTCGCAAAGACACGAGGGATAAAATTATTCGATAGACAAAACAACTCAAACACCGAATTTTGCGAGAAGTAATGAGCAGGGATCGATTTCGACAAATTTGGTACTAATGGCATTTTTCAAATAATGACGACATAGATAAGAAAGATCGACTTAAAAAAAGTCACCCTTTTATTTTTAATTCCTTACCAAAATTACAAGAAGTTTACAAGCCGCAGAATTATCGCTTGAAGAAAGCGTCATGCCATGGAAAGTCGTCAATCCTTCAAAGTTTATAATGCTTCAAAAATTACCAAATATGGAATACTAATAAGCATGGTTTGCGAAGCTAAAACCGACTACATTTTTAATTTTCGTATTTACTGTGGAGAAAGAAGCCGATTACAACAAACAATTTTTAATCTTCTGCAGCCATATTTTAACTTATGGCATCACATATACATGGATAATTATTATAATAGTGTTGACACTTGCGAAACACTATTACAACATAGATTGAGGAGTTGTGGCACTATTCGCATAAACAGAGGCTCTATGTTTGAAAAATGCGTAACTAAAAATGGGAAACATAGGTTTCGTCGCCGTCAAAAAATAGGTTTCGTCGCCGTCAATTTCATTGCAATATTAGCAATTAGACTGATCCGCCCGCATGATTTCGTCAATAAATTCAGCAGACATTTTAGAAAGTAATAATACTAATTGACTGACAAAAGAAAAAAAAAATGAAGGCAATATGCGTTGGTGATTGAGAGTGTTGATCGCGCTGATCAATATTTGTTATATTACTCGACACTACGTTGTACCAAGAAATGGACAAAAAGAGCTGCTATGTTTTTAATCAATTGTGCACCATTTATTGCGTTTAGAGTTTTTAAAATTTTAAATCCTAATTCTAAAAGGAAGTATAAAGTTTTTTTTTACATGATATAGCAAAATAATGAATGAGCGAACCCACTCCGGAAAATGCAGATGATCCTGTACCAAGTATATCAGCTATATCCAGAAGAAATGATCATCGAGGAAGATTGTCAAAGGATGCAAAAAACCCAAATTGTCGTGTCGTGTTTGTGCTGCACACACAGTGTCGTGTTTGTGCTGCGCATAAGAAAAACAGTTTAACTTGTTATATGTGCCAATTTTGCGAAGTTCCTCTTCATAAGCGAGATTGTTTTTTTAAATACCACACTTTAGAAAAATATTAGTGATTTTATTACGTAAATTTAAAAACGAGATTTAAAAACGAAGAAGACATTTTTTAAATATTTTGCTCTTCCGTCAACAGTCAACAACTTGTAGACCAGCGCATCCACCATCACGCATCCATTCATCCACTATCAGGGCCAGCGATCCTGACTCTACCTTCTAACAATTTGCCTTGAGAATTTTGAAAATATAGCCGGTTTTAGCTTCACAAACTTTGCTTCAAAAATTTGTATTGTCTGTTAGGAGAGACCTAAATCATCCTCTATTTTACCTCTGGAGGGATGATATTGCAAAAAACGATGAAATACGATTCTTTTATTTCTTACCAAAAGCCTAAATATAAATGTTCATATCCCGAACTTGAGAAATGAAGGATTCCCCATACAAACTTTCATCCCCTATATCATCGCTTTCAGGTTTTTTTTTTTTTTAATGTGTCCTAAGTCCTTCTCAGGATACAATCGTTCAAATGCCCAACTATTGATAAAACAAGGCCCCGACAATTACACCCGCTACGCAATATAGTTGCATATCATAGGATACCCGCTCAAAATGTGTGTTACATCAAGTCAATACTAATAATTTAACATGCTTGAATTAAAAATTTGTCATAACATAAGACCAGGACTCTTCTGAAATAAATGTTATTTAGTTAATATTTACAAAAATACACAAAGGATTTATATATAAGGATTTATATAATAATTTACTTTACTAGTACCCTGACATATTAGGTCTTGACCTTTCTCGTTACTTGCTTTGACGTAGCGAAAGGCTCACACAATGCATCTAGAGCGCTGTGTGCTAAAGAGTAACAGAAGATTTCCGTATCCCTCCCTTGATTTAATTAGTAAAGCTGTCCCAAAGTGGATGTTATTAAAACTTTTCAGATTTATATAATTATAAAATAGACAAATTTAGGTATTGAAACTAACAGATAAAATGTTAAGACTAAACGGACAAGAACAGAAACATAACAAATAATCTAGACTTTTCTTATCTAGCCTCATACATATTGTATGGTTTGGTCCTGCCTGGCCTTATTTGGTCTTGTCTGGTACTATCAGGTGCTGTACGGCTCTGTCCGGTCCTGCCCGGCTCTTTCGACTTCGTCCAGCTATGTCTAGTCTTGTTTGGGCTTCCTGGTCTTCCATGGTCTTATGTCTACCGACTTGTTATTCTTCTTCTCAGCGGTGCCGTCTTCATCATTGAAGGTTGGCAACAATTTGGGCAAAATCGTTTCTGCTCTTGGCTGCTCTTATTAGTGAATTGCTGGTCAAAATAATAACCAGACGGTGGTGGCCTAGTAGTCAAGGCGTCAGACTTCGAGCAACGAGTTGCTAAGTACGTATTATTTTTGTTCCGGAGAACTAGCGAGAAATTGTGAATTTATTGAAAGAAGAGAGTGTAAAAAGTGAGTAACTGAGACTGTGGGGTGGTAGATATTTGATATAATTCAAATTTACACCTGGATTTATTATATATTGGAGTTAAATTTATATATAATTTTTTTAAACTGTCAGTGTCAAATTAATTAATTCGTGTTGAACTGTCATTTTTTTTTAAATTTAAAATAAACTTGAGTTGGAAATAATGACCCGAAAGAAAACAAAATTAGATGATCCTATGCCGAGTACCTCGGCTGTACCAATCAGGAATTCCTTCCAGGTTCTTACGGACCACGAGGACTCGGACATTTCCGACGATGACTTGTCTGACAATCAACAGAGAACTCCGGGGAAAACTAAAAGGAACCCGAAACCCATCAAACCTCCGCCGATTGTTTTGCATCAAAGGATTCAGGAAGGAAGAAGTTTGCGGAAATTTTTTTTGGAAATAACTGGATAAAAATTTTAATATAAAGTTTGGAAGGGAAACTACTAACATTTACTTAAACTCGATAGAGCAATTTAATCGGGTGAAATTGAAGGTGACTTCCACACATTCACTTTAAAAAGTGAAAAAACCAATGCCTTCGTGTTGTATGGCTTACCAGATGATGCTGAAGAGGATAAAATTATTTTGGAATTTATTTCAAAATTTCAAATTAAAAATGTAAAGTGCTCTAAAATGCGAAACACAAGGTTTCACTCTTTTTGGTTATAGTCCCTAAGAAAATTATTTTGAAGATTTTAGAAAATTTAGTGCACTATGTTCTAAACACAAAAGTTTCATTCAGGCAATATGTCAATAAAAAACATATGGTGCAATGTCATAGATGCCAGCAGTGGGGCCATGCAACCAGTAATTGTTTTGCAAAACCAATCTGCATGAAGTGTGGTGAGAGTCACTTTTTACATGCTTGTGAAAAACCGAGAGATGAGCCTGCAAAGTGCGCAAATTGTAAGGGAGCGCACACCTCCAATTCCATAGAGTGCCCAGTGTACGGAAAAAGGTTGGAATGGTTGAATAGCAAGAGAATGAATTCCGCAACAACTCCTATTCCAAGAAACACTTATGTGAATGCCCCGGCGCCGAAAGAAAACTACTGGCACCAAAATAAAAATGCAACTACACACACTTCAGAGGAGTGGCCGACAATTGCGCAGAAGAAAACCGTGGCTCCAGTAGATCTACCAGTCTTTACTAGTCAGCCAGAACCCTCGAACATGAACCTTCAACATCAATCTTCAAACGAATTACTAAATGAAATGAAGAAAACACGCGATTTAATAGTAGATGTACCAAAGCTTCTCGAAGCGCGGAGAGAGTTAAACCAACAGTTGGCTTCCTGCAATTCCATTGGAGAGAAGCTCCAAACAATATTATTTTACTGCATTACTTTAGTATGACACATAGCTACACAGTCATTAGGAAAGATCGTAAGGTCGGAGCAGGAGGTGTGGCGGTCCTGATCAGAAATAACATACCGTACGTCAAAATTAAGACTAAGAAAAACATAAAAATTGAACATATCGCCTTTAAACTGACAAATAACCTAAACATCATTTCGATTTACAATTCACCGACGAACAAAATTACAAAGAGAGACTTAGATTAGTTGACAGAAATTGGGGACAAAGTACTGATTTTCGGGGACTTCAACGCCACACACTGCTTGGAATTGTCACAGGAACAACAGGAATGGTCTGACATTGTACAATTATGCATTGGGGAGTGGATGTGCCATTCTTTTTCCAGACACACACACACACACATTATCCCACGAACAACATGACACCTTCCACCATTGACATAGCACTGACAAAAAATTTCCCACAAATCACCGACATTTCAACATTAGACGTTTTAAATTCCGACCATAACCCCGTCAGAATCACCCTAGGACATCAACAAGGCGAAAGATACAGACGGACATTACCTTACTACAAAGACGTAGACTGGACAGAATTTAGTCGACTATTGGACAGAAAGATTACTATTAAGCGTGTAGACACGACGGAAGAAATTGACTCAGAGGTTAGAAAATTGACTAAAACAATTTCTCTGGTAAAACGTAAATTAATCAAAAATAGAAAACGTGACCCATTTAACGAACAGTTACCCGAAGACATAAAAATTATGATCCAGACCAAAAACAGACACAGACGAGACTGGCAAAGATACAGAGACATAACGGACAAACAAAAGATGAATACATTAACAAGGCAGATAAGAACAGAAATTTTTAAATTTAGAAATGACAAATGTACTAAGAAGCTAAGTGAACTGACGACAAAAGACAACTCTATTTGGAGGATGACCAAAAGACTTAAGACATACAAACCTATACCGACGGTCAAAAGTGGAACAACATTGGCTATGTCCGACCTAGAAAAAGCGGAACTTATTGCAGACACATTTGAAGAAATACACAAAATTGACCCAGAACTAGACATCAGACAAAACAGAATAGTAAAAACAGTTAGACAATTCATGAACAGACAGGAATATACGGACCTAGACCACAAACTGACGACTAGTCCTATAGAAATTAAATCAATTATCAAATATTTGAAACCTCTAAAATCACCAGGACCGGACCAAATACAAAACAAAATTTTAAAAAACTTTCGCAAAAAGCAATCGTCCAATTGACCTACTTAATTCATGGAATTTTAAGACTACAATACTTTCCGCCGTCCTGGAAGGTGGCCAATGTTGTACCAATACTGAAGTTACAGACAGTTACAGACCTATAGTTTATTAAACACACTCGGAAAAATTTCGGAGAAAATTATACTAACGAGGCCAAACAAACATATTAAAAGACAAAAAAATATGACGGACAATCAATTTGGATTTAGACAGAAACACAATACCGTCCAACTTCTTCTCAGCCCAGATCTGCCGAATAACAACAGACATTAAATTTAACTTTAAAAAACATAACGTAACAGCCATGACATTACTTCACATACATAAAGCTTTCGACAGAGTTTGGACCGACGGACTTTTATTTAAATTAATAAAATTAAAATGTCCACGGACAATCATCAAATTAGTCCACAGATACTTGACGGTCCGTCACTTCAGAGTATTGATAAATGAGAAATACTCAAGACTAAAACCAATTGTAGCCGGTGTACCTCAAGGGTCGATTCTAGCTCCGATTTTATTCAATTTATACATCAACGACATACCAACAATGCCACAGACAAAACTTGCCCTTTACGCCGACGACACTGCCATTTACAATCACTCACACAGCACCATCACTGTACACAAAACTACCCAAATTCATGTTGATTAAATCATTAAATTCTTTAAACTTTGGAAAATTACATTAAACACTAAAAAAAAACGGAAACCACCACTTTTACACGAAAAAACACCAACACAAAACATATTTACCCACCAAAAATTGACACACACCAAGTACCCCCTAAGAGGGCGGTAAAATACCTGGGTGTATATTTAGATTCACGACTTTGCTACAAGACACACATAAAAAACCCCATCAAAAGAGCAATTTGCCATACTAAAATCCATCTACTCCGTCATGAACAAAAATAGTCATTTATCAAAAGAAAACAAAATTTTATTGTATAAAACCATTATTCGGCCAGTTTTAGTATATGCAGCACCGGCTTGGTGCAGTGCTGCCAAGACCAACCTGTTGACTCTTCAGCGGTTCCAAAACAAGTGCCTGAGAATGGCCTTGAACAAGGACAGATACAGCAAAATTGATGACTTACACGAAGAAGGACAGATATCCAGATTTACTGATTACATTTACGAACATTCTCAAAAATTTTACAAGATGCAGATTTTACAGAATAATCGACATCCGAACAGACTAGTACATACGACGAACATACGACGACATAATACACAAATCATTTTAAAACACAAACTCCCCTATCAGAACCTGCCAATTTTTGAGGATGAATCAGTGAGTGAATGACATCAAAATTTATAGTTTATATTGGTCTCAAATTAAGACGGTTTAACTGCCGTATTAAAATTTTAATGAAATTTTAATTATTTTGCTTGTTACCTTTTATTTTTTTTTTGGTACATCTTACTGCTATTTTAATATGACTCAACGAATAGGTATTTTAAGAATTTTTAACCAAACATGTTAACGACGTACAGTTGTATTACTATTGGCATGTTAAACCATGAAAATAGTGGTAGAAAATACTGGAGTCGCAGAACTAAAACTTGAATTTTACAGATTGATACTTTTAATTAAGTAGGTACTCTTGAGAGAAAAAATGTTTGTGTATTATAAATTTATTTTATGATTTCAGAACAATTTATCAATAAACAAATTTCAAATAGAAATAGCGTCAGACTTCGGAGCCGCAAGCCCCGGGTTCAAATCCTGGACATGGAAAAAATTAGCCACCGTTCTCCTGTAGATGGCTCTGGCAAAGTCGTAAAAATCTGCCTCGAAGCCTGCCCTAATAGTAGCTCGCCAACCACGTTAAAAACTGTAAGGGCTCCCTACACTTTTGTAAGATCGAGACACCAAGCACAAGTGTAGGCAGTGGGAGGAGGTCCAGATCTTACTTTAGGACTGTAGCACCATGAGAGGGAGAGGGAGAGGGAGAGAGGGAGAGAGGGAGAGAGGGAGAGAGGGAGAGAGGGAGAGAGGGAGAGAGGGAGAGAGGGAGAGAGGGAGAGAGGGAGAGAGGGAGAGAGGGAGAGAGGGAGAGAGGGAGAGAGGGAGAGAGGGAGAGAGGGAGAGAGGGAGAGAGGGAGAGAGGGAGAGAGGGAGAGAGGGAGAGAGGGAGAGAGGGAGAGAGGGAGAGAGGGAGAGAGGGAGAGAGGGAGAGAGGGAGAGAGGGAGAGAGGGAGAGAGGGAGAGAGGGAGAGAGGGAGAGAGGGAGAGAGGGAGAGAGGGAGAGAGGGAGAGAGGGAGAGAGGGAGAGAGGGAGAGGGGGAGAGAGGGAGAGAGGGAGAGAGGGAGAGAGAGAGAGAGAGTGAGTAATATTTTAATTAGTGTGTTTGTGTACATACATCTTTTTGCTGGTCTCTACATTTTTGTAGTAAGATATTGAGACTATAAAGTGCTTCTCGTGTTCCCATTCCTTGTCGAAAGCCGAACTGTGAATCGTCGAGATCGGCCTTGCATTTTCTATATATCCTCTGTTGCAAGATCTTTAAAAAGAGCGTTAACATATTACTCATTAGGCTAATTAGACGAAACTGATTGCATTTATTAGCATTTGGTGTTTCTGGTATGGGAATGAAAGTTGACTGTAACCAGTCAATCGGAAAGACCCCTGTTCCGTAAAAAGTTCTACGTTCTCTTTTGCGTACTCCTTTCATGTCTCTTTTAGTTCTAATTCAGTCATGATGAATTGATTTTGCTTATTCAATAGCTTGTTATGTGGTCTTTTATTAAATTTTCCGCAAGTCTCTGACAATTTTGTGCACATTGAAATTATCGTGTTTCCCTTGTACTTCCTCTATTATATTGCATCTCTCGTTCATCCAATGTTCTTTAGCTTCTCGGATCTTTTTTTGAATTAATCGTTGCACTTGTTTGTATCTTTCAATGTTTATATATTTCTTCTTTCTTTCATTAACGGTCTCTTTATATTCATTATATTGTTATTTTCCATTATACTGTCTAGGCTGGATGTTAAGACGGTTTTTATTTTGTCCCATGTATTTTCCACTTCATTTATATTGTTAGACGATTGATGTTGTATGGTCATTTCAAGCTTTTCGTTTATATTCCGTTTAGCTTTTTCTCGTGTTACGGGATCCTTCATCATTTGTAAAGGCCTCTTCACGATTTCCTTTTCAAGCTTTATTAATTTTGCCTTTAGTTTTCCTACTACTGGGTTGTGATCGGATCCCATGTTGGCACTAGGATAAGTTCTTGCGCTGTTTAATACATTTATGTATCTCTTATCTATTAGGATATAGTCTATTTGATTTCTTACAATATGGTTTTCGTTGTGTTGGGGAGATATCCATGTGTATAGCCTCCTGGTTGGTAACTTAAACCAAGTTGCTTTGTCTCATCTCTGGTATTTTGTACACCTAAGCCATAGACTACTACTATATCCTCTACTCTGCCTTTTCCAACCTTGGCGTTAAAATTTCCCATTATGATATTGACTTCATCCGTTTTAGTATGTTTTCTTAGTTGCATTAGTTGGGCATAAAACTGTTTTGCTTCTACATCTGGTTTATTGGTTGTTGGGGCATATATCTGTATGATATTTACGTTTTTGGGCTTTACTTTTATCTGTAATAATATCATTCGGTCTGAAAATAGCACGAAGTGTATTACGGATTTGTTAATGTTTTGTTATTGACACTAGGCAATTTTGAATCAAATTTTATACAGCTTGTGTGGATCACCTGCTAGTAAATTTAGAAAGCAATCGATCTTAACCAAAATCTATTCTAAGATATCGTAGAAATCTAAGATATCGTGAGCTCGACCTTCCAATTATGGATAAATTTACAACAATAAATGATCAAAACATTAAAGATAATATAGTATTTAGAGCTGTGTTGATATTCGAAATTACAACGAGGAGGTCGTTCTTCTTAAATTGTCAAACAGTATGTGTGTGTGTCGGTCATGCTGCAAAGAAGTTTAGGAAAAAATGATGTTAGCAAGAATTTGTGTAATAATAGCGTAAACTATAAATCAAAATCTAGATGAGCTCAGAGCTCGTACCAGACACTAGAAAAGTTTCAACAACAGTTTCAAGCAGTTATTATTAATAAAGGAGGCCTTACCGATTATTAGAAATAAGGCTCAGAAATGTTTACATTTAAGAATTAGCAATTAATTGATAAATAGTATAATTGAATTAGATAATCGAATTGTTTCACTGAGTAGTGAACCGATGGAATTGTATAACTGATTCTGCGCAAATTTCTGATTAATTTACGTGAATCGGAAACGGTTCGTGGGACGTTGATTTAATTATATCCAAGTGGGATTAGTGCGGATGGGAATCTCCTAGATTCCATGAATATATATATATATATATATATATATATATATATACATATATATATATATATATATATATATATATATATATATATATATATATATATATATATATATATATATATATATATATAATTTAATCTTTTTGATTACCCTCACTCACCCTTCTTGCAAGAATAATAACAATTTTCGCAAATTGCCGCGATTCCGGCCGGAATACATTAATTCGCTCAATAATTGTCGGTTTACTTTATTTTTCTGTGTTTGGGCTGTGTTTCGTTTGATTGTGCTCGATCCATTGAAAACATTTTCATTTGCAAATGGAATCCATTCAGGAAATTTATCATTACTTATGCATACGCTAAAGTTTTATTCTGATTATTAAAAAAAACTTTCATTTACTACATGCATTAATTGCATCAAATATCAAATAAATAATACAATAATGGTAAGAAAAATATAATTTTGAAAAACTACAATGCACAAATGTTGACGTTTAATATCTTGAAACTATATGGGAATATGTAAACAAAATATTTTACAAATAGTAAAGACGGTTATTATTTGATAGCCCTTTTTTAAACATATTACATAAATCGTTTATTTCTCTAATTTTATTTTGTCTGTTATTCCTCCGGTTTGTATTTAATGGAGTCGATGTTATTTGCAGGTAAAATATGATTCGAAGTTGTCAGCCGATGCATGTATTTCTGTAAACGATGCCATTTAATTGATGAGTTATCAATAATATGAAGTAACCCTCAAAACAAAAACATTATTGTCGCTATATCTCAAACTATATTTATATTATTTCATTTCAAAAACATGTCGTGTTATTAGAAAACCTTTCAAATTTAAATTGAATGAGTATTAGTTGACCACTTGCAAACTTTTTATTTGGTAAAAATATTTTAAGAAACTCACCAGTCGTTTCCAGTCTTCGCTACATTCTGTCGCTTCCGTCCGGTTTGGTGTGGTTTTGGCTCAGCAACCATATTAACATCTGAAACAAACACAATATATAAAAACAATTTTGGATATTTTATACAACAAACAGAGTTTTCTGTCTAGTTTTGCCTATCTATAATAGTCTGATTTGTCTACCCTTGTTTCTCGTGGTTTCTGCGCATTCTGATTTTACTGTCTGTCTTGTTTGAGTAGTATTTTTTTGTCCGATCTAATTCTATATAGTCTTGACTGCCTATTGTTGTCAATATAGTTGTGTTTATCAAAATCTTGTCTCTCCCGTATTGTCTAGCTAGTACTATCAGTCCAGCCGGTACCCATTTATCAGTAATAATTTACCCATTTATCAGTAATTCCTAATCTAGTATTGTCTTTCTGATGTTTAATCTGAACTATTGTAACGCTCTGGTCGTGTTGGTCTAGTCTTGTCTCCTTAATCTAGTTTTTAGTTCTCTATGTCTAATATTCTTCAGCTTACAATTAGTACTGTCTGATCTAAGTACTGTCTATTAGGTTTTGTTTAAAATAACAAGAATCTTTTTCAAACTATCAGCTAGATAAGTTAGCAAAGTTTAAAAAAAATTCATGAATGCTTATCTTTGAAATTGAGTCTGAAATTTGAAAGATTTCTCAGTTAGTTTGTTGTGTCTAGCCTTAGAAAATTATAGTCCATTTGAAAACGCTTGAGTGGGCTTTGTTTCAAAAGGATCTGAAATGATTTAGTTAGTCTCTCAAGAATTTATAATAAGCTAGTTAGTTCCTCCAAGATCTTCAATAATCTACTTGGATCTTCAAGGATCTGCAATAACCTAGTTAATTTGTCAAGGATGTATAATAATTCGCTTAGTTTCACAAAGATATATAATATATCTGTTATCCTTAGTTCCGCACAGATTATAATGATTATTATTACAATAACTATTATAATAATTCTATTTGTATAAAGAATTACAGTAATTCAATTTGTATTGAAAAGATCTATAATAATCTAGTTGCTTCTAAGATCTACAATAATTTAGTTTATTTGTCAGTGTTCTCAAGAATCAACTATATTGATTCCGCAAGTATCTAAAATATATATGAGTTAGTTAGTTCTTCAAGGAATTACAAAAATTGTTTTGGGTCCTCCAGATTCTACAACTGCACTTCTTTTGTTTACATTATTTATGATTACATTAGTAGGTGTGCAAATATTCGAAATAGTTGACTAATGAGGCTTTGCCAATTTGCAAAGTGTTAGAAAAAAAGACTTATTTGATAAGTTCATTAGATAGTACTTTAGAAAATAATTCTGGACTTGAAGTGAAAACAGAGTTAACCCATTTTGAGTGGGTATCCTAAGATATGCATCTATGTTGCGTGGCGGGTGTAATTTTCGAGGCTTTGATTTATCAAAAGTTAGCTATTTGATACCTTTTTTCTAAAAAAAATAACTTGAAAGGGTTGAAAGGGAAAGGGATCATTTCTCAAGTTAGGGATATGAAAATTTAAATTTAGGCTTTTGATAAGAAATAAACAAATACGTATTTCATCGTTTCTTGCAATATTACCCCTCAAGTGGGTAAAATAGGGGTCCTTTAAATATTCAGGTCCTTCCTAAGTTACAATACAAATGTTTATGAAGCTAAAATCGGCTTCATTTTCAAAATTTTCAGGGCAAAAAGGGCAATTTTAAGGAGGTTGGGTCAGGATCGCTGATCCTGATGGTGGATGCGCCGGATGGATGCGTGAAGATGGATGCGCAAGTGTACGTCAAGATGTTGACTTTTGACGGAAGAGAAAACAATTTATAAACTAATAAAATGTCTTGTCGTTTTTAAACTTACGTAATAAAATGACTCACTAAGATTTTTCTAGTGTGGTATTAAAAAAAAACAATCTCACTTATGAAGGGGCACTTTGCAAAATTGGCACATATAGCAGGTTAAACTGTTTTCCTTATGGGTAGCACAAACACGACACTGTCTCTGGGGTTTTAATTTTATGCCACCTGTAACAATTTTAACCAATTTATGTTTTTTACATCCTTTAACAATCTTCCTGGAGGATCATTTCTTCTGGATATAGCTGATATACTGGGTATAGGATCATCTGCATTATCCGGAGTGGGTTTTCATTCATTATTTTGCTATATCATTTAAAAAAACTATGTACATCTTTTTAGAATTAGAATTCAATGTTTTAAAAACTCAAAACGCATTAAATAGTGCAGATGATTAAAAACATAATAGCCTTTTTGTCCATTTCTTGGTACGACGTACTATCGAGTCATATGATAAATATTGGTCAGCGCTATCAACACCCTTCATAAATTTGTTCTAATCAACCACAAATTGGCTTCCAATTTTTTTCTTTTATCAGCCAATCAGTATTATGACTCTACAATATCCGCTGAATGGATTGTCAAAATCATTCGGACGGGTCTTTTTTTTTCATTGCCAATATTGCAATAAAACGTTTTGACGGCGACGGAACAAGATTTCCCCTTTATTAGTTGCGCATTTTTCAAACAAAGAGGAAGGCCTCTGTTTATGTGAATGGTGCCACAAGTCCAGAATCTATGTTGTAATACTGTTTCGTAAGTGTTACACCATTATAATAATCATACATGTATATGTGATGCCATAAGTTCAAATATGGCTGCAGAAGATTTAAAATTGTTTCTTGTAATCGATTTCCTTCTCCACATTAAATACGAAAATTACTAATGTAGCCAGTTTTAGCTTCACAGACCATTCTTATGAGTATGTCATATTTGTTAATTTTTGAAGCATTATAAACTTTGAAGCATTGGCTGCCTCTCCAGGGCATGACGCTTTAATCGAGTGATCATTCTCTCTGCGGCTTGTACATTTTGTTAAAAAATAAGAAATTATAGGGCGAATTTTTTAAGGAGATCTCCATCATCTATGGCTTCATTATTTGAAAAATGCCATGAGTACAAAATTTGCCGAAATGGATCCCTGCTCATTACTAGAGCAAAAATGAGTTCGATAATTGGCACATTATCATTTTCTGACCAGTCCAGTACTTCATTATCACTTTCCTCAGAGTCTCTATATGGTATTAGCAAGGTTCTATTCCTTCTTGAACGAAACGATTCCTCGTCACTTTCGCTATCAAATTCACGAAACTCATCACTATTATCACTACCAGTATCGCAATCCGTTGTGGGTGATACGGGGTTCAAATACCAATCAGGTATTATTTCTATAATTCGATTGTAAAATATCAATTACGAAATTTACAAATCGTAAATGGGATTGATCGTGTGTTCCTTTATAATCCATACCTGGAATTATTTACTATCACCGCCGCCAGGTCGCTCCATTGTAAATACTATTTTCAGTTCAGTTTCTTCCAATTTTTCCATTCAGTTCTCGCGATTTTCAGAAGAATTTATTCATAAATCGAATAAATGAGACGACGAAAGAAAAAAAGTGTGTAATAGTAATAATAAATATTTTAACAAACGTTTATTGAATGGCAAAAATATACAATATGATACCAATATATATGATATCTTATTTATTTAAAAACCATGTCCTGTTACGAATTTATTGTCCTTTACAACTTTGCCCGCTTTTAACGTAGGTACTATTAAACGGGTACTAATACCCGGCCCGGTAATAGACGACAGTCCGCAAAACAGGTACTAATACGCGCGACGCTAATAATGTGCTAAGTGCCAATTCGAATAGTTTTAGGAAAATGATTTAAAAAATAATATGTTACGTCGGCACTTAACACCTCACATCTTCGATCTTTTTTCTTGGTTTTCAAGTTACTGGGTTTGGCATTTAACTCAGATTACGTAAAATAAAACAAAATGAATTTTCTGGCACTTAACTCGGTTTTCACTTCAACTCCTACTAGTATTGGTCCTTGTCCACTAAAAAGTACTTCCCCTACCTATTTACACACTTTGCCTAGCGGTGTTCCCATTTTGCGAGGCAATATACTCGTCTTCTTCTTGACTCCAAGAAGTCATATTATTTTTTCAGAAGATAAGTCAAGTTTTGATAGCCTTTTCTTTCAGCGCTGGATGTTTATTCCGTATGAAAAGCCAAAAATAATACGTTGACAACGAATAAAATGTAACTTTGAGGCTGTTGTCGGATAATTTATCAATTACGGATTCTTTATGTTTATTGTGCAAATTGCTATTTTAAATTTTCACCAAAAATTGATCCATTACCCGCCATTAAAATAAGTTTTTTATGTTCATAATGATCATCTTCTTCCTCATATTTTCTGTTGAAATGATTAATTTTACCTCGCAGTGAAAGAACTCGTTATAAAGATGTGATTACATTGCTCATTTAATGGCTTGAGTCAACGACCAAGAGATCTTTGAATTCCGAATGATTGCAATGCTGAAAGAATAACTTCACTTCTTGGAGCATAGAAGAAAACGAGTATATTGTTTCGCGAAATAAAAACACCACAAATGAACAAAGACCAATAATCTGTAAAATTAATAATCACGAATTAATGTAAAACATGAAGATCAGATAATTTCTGAACAGACCTCGTATTAGGAAGTCATTTCTTCGCAAATTGACTTGGACTATTTTTATATCACCAGTTTCCCCAAAACCTCGTCACAAATTTTAAACTAGCGAAGTTTACCAGAAGCAAGGTTTTATTATTCCTCGTTGAAGATCATATTCACAGTGGAAACTCGACTTTTTTACGCCAGCTGTCGCCAACGGAATTCACTAAGCCCGCAATTTTGAGTATTAAGTATATCCTGGCGAGCGGTAGGTTAAAATATCTAACACGGAGCGCAGAGTGGGTGTAACAAACCCTTATGAGATCCTGTGAATTTAATCTTCTTCTTTAATGTGCCTTGTCCGGTCTCCCTGACGTTGGCGATCACCATGGCAAAAGCTGTACGGTCCTCCGCCAAGCGAAAAAGTAAAAGCACCAGCCCTTCTTTTGCGGGTCCAGTCCCGTATATTTCGGAGCCACGACTGTTGCTTTCTTCCAACTCCACGGCGCCCCGCAATCTTGCCCTTTAGTATGAGCTGTAATAGACGATATTTATCAACGATATTTATATAATAGACGATATTTATCATCTCTCAAAATATGTCCAAGATATGATGTCATTCGGCATTTTACGGTCGTCAAAAGTTGCCTTTCGATGTTTGCTCTTCGTAGTACATTCTCGTTTGTAACATGTTGTTTCCACGGAATACAAAGCATTCTTCTGTGAAGCCACATTTCGAATGCCTCCAGTTGGTTCATCGTCCTGACCTTCAGAGTCCACGTCTCTACTCCGTACAGCAATACCGACCATACATAGCATTCAACCATGCGTTGTCTTAGCTTCAGATTCAGGTTGTCATTGCAAAGAAAGGATCTCATATTATTAAAAGTTGCCCGAGCAATCTCTATTCGGCACATTATCTCGCAGTCCGGGTTTAGATCCTCTGTAATAATACTACCAAGGTATTTGAACTTAGAGACGCGTTCAATTTGGCTTCCATTAAGTTCTAGGGTAGTGCCATTGTGTGTTTGCCTGCTGAATATCATCAATTTGGTCTTTCCTATATTGATTTTTAGACCTTGTGTCTCTCCCACGTCACCGATTTTGTTTATAAGCAACTGTAGTCCCTCGATTGTGTTTGCTAAAATCACAGTATCGTCAGCATACCTGATTGTTGTTATTCGCTCTCCATTTATTTTGATGCCGAGGTGTGATATTCCTTCCAATGCTTCCTTAAATATTCTATCAGAGTATAGGTTGAAGAGTAATGGCAACAGTATACAACCCTGCCTTACTCCACGTTGTATCTCAATACGGTCTGTTTTAATATTGCCTATTTTTACCTGTGCCGTTTGATTCCAGTATAGATTTTTAATTATGCGGATATCTCTATCATTTATTCCAACCCCTGTAGTATATCTGTAAGTTTATCGTGCAGTATGCGGTCAAAGGCTTTTTCATAATCGATAAAGCATGCAAAAACATCTTTTCGCTGATCGCGACATTTTTGGAGGAGAAGGTTCATTCCGAAAAGTGCTTCACGCCTTCCGAAAGCGTTTCTGAAGCCAAATTGAGAATAATCAAGATCTTCCTCACATCTACGTCGGATGCGTGCGTGAATGATCCGTAGGAATGCTTTGAGCATGTGGGACATGAGGCTGATTAAGCGATAATCACCACATTTTTGGCTGATGTTCTTTAGGTAGAGCAATAAAGGTGATGATAACCAGTCAGATGGAATTTCACCTGTCTCATAGATACTATTAAACAGTTTAACTACCAAGTCAATATTTTGATGAGCTTTAGAGCTTCGGTCGGAATGTCGTCAGGGCCAGATGCTTTCCTATTTTGCTTTCACCTCAGATTTAAGAATAGTTGGTCCCATGCCCTCATGCACGTATACCGCATCAGCTCTATGATCTTTGTAGTTGGCCTCTATATAACTGGTCCATGTGTTTTTTAGTTCTTGTTCCTCCAAAATTAGTTGGTTACTATAATTTGTAAGTGACATAGTCGTTCTCTTCCTGTGGTCTCCAGCAACTTCCTTTACTTTTCTGTATTATTATTATCATATTAAAAGTATTATGTTTGGAGCAGAGGTCTTCTATTTCTGCACATTCCCGTTCCACCCATTTCTGCTTGGCTTCTTTGATCTCCCATCTTATGACCTTTTGTATTCTTTTATATTTGTCAGGTTTGTTCTTTGCCAGTCTTCGCTGCTCCATAAGGGTTAGAATGTGATCTGTCATCCACTTGTTTTTGGGTTTAACAGTTACGCGGAGATGTAATGTACACGTGTCCACAATGATATTCTTGATGTTATTCCAAAGAGTCTCTATATCTTGGAGCTGGTTCTCCTGCAAACTTGTTAACCTGTTATTTATTTCTTAGGCAACAATATGTCTGACTTCAGGGTTATTTAGTCTCGTTACATCAACTGCTCTAGCTGGGTTTGTTTGCTTTTGAGCTTTTAGGTTTGACGACAGTTCAGCCACAAGGGGATTATGGTCCGAGCCAATGTCAGCCCCACGGTGAGTTTTGGCATTTTTTATTATATTTTTGAAACGCCTATTTATCAGTAATTAGTCGATCTGATTTCTAATTGGTGTTGAGTTATTTAGTTCACTGCGTGGGGATTGCCAAGTATAAGGTCTTCGTTTGGCTAGATCGAAAAACGTGTTAGCAACTATCATCCTGACAAAGCTCGTAGTCTGAGTCCTGACAAAACTCGTAGAGTCTGTCACCTCTTTCGTTGGAGCTACCAAGCCCAAAACTACCAACTATATCGGTGCGTTATCCTTGCCCAATTTTGGCATTAAAATCTCCCAATATTTTTTTTAGGTTTTCTATCACTTCCTGTTCCATCACTTCTCCATAAATCTTTGAAAGTTATATGATACCATTTGAAACGCCCAGCTAGGAACAACAGACCAATAAAAGCTTTCAATTCTGATGTTGTTATATCATTATCATCTCGGTATCATCAGTATCATCTCGTATTTCCTTTTGTGACTATTTTGACATGCTGCTGGAGTCAAAACTTATTTCAACGTTCGTGTGATTCATTATTTCTTGTAAAATGTCATCAGTAAGAAACAGTTTCCAACACTCAACAGCTGTCTTTGCATTTCGTCCAATAGCTTTGACGCCTTGCTTTTCTCTTACAATATTTTCTGACCTAGTATGTACATTTGACCTTTCCGGTACAGCAGACCACTTTGTGCCATTCTTCCGTTATCTTCGCTCTCATTTTCCTTCGATTCAACCTTCGACTCTTCTCCTTCGACATCCATCTCCTGCACTGTATCACTTTCACAGCTTCTCCGACTAACGTTATCGATTTCACTATCAGAATCGCCAAAAGAACTGACCTCGCCTTTGTATAAAAGACTCAATATTCTATTATCATTTTCTTCGTACGACATATTACACCCTGACTGTCTTACCCTGACTAGTTTGTTTTTCGTAAGTGACCGTATTTTTATCCTCTTCCAGGTATGAGGAATCATTCGTGGGGTACTATATGTATAATCTGAAGTAAAATAACCATTACTAAAATTATACATCGTTCATAAAACAAACCCCAACGTAAAATACCCATTGTGGAATTTCCGAATTCTTAGTGGGATTTTTCTTAATCCTTAATCCATACTTGCAAGGATTTAGTATCAGTGGCCAGTGGTCGCTACAAATGCTAGTTCAAAATTTGTTACACGGAGCTTAAGGTGGGTGTAACTCACCCGCTGACACCTTTGACCTCGTCTAAATAATTCGCGGGGTGGCGGTCGACTGTGCCTTGACAATCTGCACTTCCTTACCACTCTCCACGCAGCTACTCAGACTCACAGCCTGTTATAACGATTAATCTCTAAAATATCGACCTTTTTTTTGTTGGTATACTACACCCAACCTACCGAACGAAGGGATATAAACTTAATAAAGTCGGAACACAGCCTGAATATATACATATATTCAACATTTCCGGAGCTCTATAATATTATTGAGTCCTTTTAGGACTACCAAAACAAATCTCATGTGAAATTTGTAAGTTATTTATTACTTCTCAGCCCACTTTCGTGGCACTAAACAAGAACTGGAAAAATAACATTGTTTTTAGATGGTGTCTTTCTATTAACTTAACCTGCAGACGCGTTTCGAGGTTTCGTTTCGAAATTAAAAATATCTAACCTCTAGTCAAGCAAGGGGGTTTCAAGTAAGTGTTGTACAAGTTATAATTCATAACAGCAAAGCTGCACTGATGAGAGATAAACCTTGACGCTTTAGTTCAGTTAATAGAAAGACACGATCTTAAAAAACAATGTTATTTTCCAGTTCTTGTTTGGTGCCACGGAAGTGGACTGGGAACTAATAAATAACATACATATTTCACGTGATATTTGTTTTGGTAGTCTTAAAAAGAGTCACCAATATTATAGAGCTTCGGGAAGGTTGAATATATTTATATATTCAGGCTATGTTCCGACTATATTAAGTTTATATTATTATCTATAATATAGTATGGTTTTAGCAATTGTAAATTGCTAGCATAGTTAACAATGCACTTGCTTGTTAATATATTCATGAGATAATTGTTGCTGTTTGTTGGAATATAAGTTTATGGATTCTTAGTTGGAATGACGACGCTGAATCAAGCTGAATCATTTTTTAGTGCAAAAGTTTTATTTGGCAAAGCACGAAAAAAGCGCCGTTTCATCTCCGTGTGCCATGTCCTTAGGTCCCTCAATGTCTATTACGATTCTTTCTATATTATATCCCTAAATGTTTATTACGGTTCTTTTTTTATTAATCCTAGACTGTTTGCTGACAGATACCTGCGCTTTCCTCACAAACTGTGTCAAATTTAATGTCAAAATTTTGTTTACACTAGCTCTTGTATCTTCTTTCTGGAATTCTGTCGGGAAAACGGTTTAGAATGTTTATTAGGTTATCCCTGATCTGTTTGCTCAGATGATACCGACGTAAAAACACCAATCAGACTACAAAAACTATTACCCCTTACTTCCTTATTGGTAGACGAATCTTGCAGCATTGAGAATAGCATACTACTACCATATATAAATATGACAAAATCAGTTTCCGTCTTAATAATTATTTTCCGTTTTACACGGTTTGTTTTAAATGGGAAAATGAACGGTTAGCAAAAAATTCCGTTTAATGCAGGTTCCCGTCTTAGACAAGTTTCACTGTAAAATGTGATTCTCTAAATCTCTCTTTAGTATCTATTTATTCTTCTCTATAAATAGTTAAACGAAGTGCACAGATATCCAGTAATAATTTAGGTTTGACGCAAGTCCATAGAATTGATTAGAAACATGTTAACTTGGCAAAGGTTTTTGATATTTTTAGTGCACTTGCAACATTTTAATTAGAATCGAATCCGTAAACGGAACTCGCCGAAAATAATTCACAAAATGAAACATGAAGGTAGACGTTTTCATAATAGCGTCTAATAATTCGCGATAAAAAAAATGGTTATTGCAAAAATTTTAATTACTTCGCAATTTGTGTATTCATAATGATTTTTTCAAGAAAACGAAGACAAGTAAAATTGTTTTCAAGGAAATCCTTTGATGTTACAACACACGAGTTTTCATATTAAACTTGTGTTTCTCATCTGCATTTCTGTTTAATGTCAAATAAAAATTAATTACCATTTTATTTATATACTGGAAGGAAATAAAAATACAACACCCAGTATATGCAAAGCAAAGTGGAAATATATTTGTGGTATATAATGTCTCATTTAAAACTAGTAAAAGATTAAAAAAAGAAACTACAAGCTTTAAAAACTATAACATATAATATTATACACAAGGAACAGACGCATTTACTGTAATGTACATTAAGCTGAAAATGCGACAGCGAGTGTATAAAAATTTCCATAAAGCACGTATCTAATTATTTTGTAACGACCACACTCATTAAATTTCAACCCACAAAGAAACATAAAACGAGACAATCGACCCAAAAATGTTCCAACGATTACTCCCACTCCCACAATCACAAACTCAATTACCAAATTGATGTAAATATTAGATAATCCGATGTGAGGTGAGTTAATAAGACGGTGAAGATTTTAATTACCAATTCGCTTAATCAAACAAACGTCATTAAGTAGCTTATTGTAATCCGTCAAGTAAGGTTTTTTAATTTCCCTGGGTAAATAGAAGGAGGCAGGAATGCGAGGTAGAAAAGGGCTCTCGGTTTACTTATAATCTACAGAGTAAGCAAATACCTATGTAGATAAGTGGAACAGAAGATAATCAATTAGACGGCTAATTATTCAGAATTAATTCTGGCTACAATTATATATTATATTTGCTTCAATTAATGAGGATAGTCGAGATTAAAGAAGACTACACAAACCTATACAGGACGAGACAAGAATAATTTAAGCGGAGTAAGATTAGGTAATAACATATAGACGATATAAAACAAAATCAGACCAGATCAGAGAAGAGCGTAGACAATCAGACAAGACCAGGCAGAAGCAGATAGGATCAGACAGGACCAGACAGAACCATAGAAAACCAGACAAAACCATACACGACCAGACAGGCTCAGACCGGACCAGACAAAAGCAGACCGGACCAGACAGGACAAGACAGGATCAGACAAGGCCAGATAAGTCAAGATCAGACAAAACCAGACTAGACGAGACAAGTCCAGACAAGACCGGCCAAGACCATAGAGGACCAGACAGAACCAGACAAGATCGGACCAGACAGTTCGAGACAAGACCAGACAAGGCCGGCCAAGACCAGAAAATTACAGACAAAACCAGACAAGATCAAACAGACCACATGAGTTAAGACAGGATCAGACAGTACCAGACAGGGCCGGTCAGGACCAGAAAGGACCAAACAGGAACAGACCGGACCCGACCGACCGAAACCTGACCAGGGCGGACCAGACAAGACCAGTGAAGATCAGAGAAGACCACACAAGACAAGGCGAGACCAGACAAGGCGAGACAAGACCTGGCAAGACCAGAGTAGACCATACATGACTAAGCTAAACCAAACTAGCACAGACAAGACTTCATTAAACATGACAAGACGAGACATGAGCAAAAAAGACAGGACGAGGCCAGACAATATGAGTTGAGAGGGTCTTGTCTGACTTTTCCCCATCTGGTTTTATCTGGCCATGTCTGGCTTTGTTTGATCATATCTGGTCTTGTCTAACTTTGTTCTCTTTTGTCTAGTTTTGTCTTGTTTGGTCTTGCCTGGTGTTATCTTTTATCAAGACTAGTCTAGGCAACCTTTGTTTAGTTTCATATTATTTAGTTCTATCTTTAGTTTTGTTTAGTCTTGTATATTTGTGCCTACTGTTGTCTAGTATCTTTAAGATATTTAGTTTTTATGTTTATATATAATTTAATATTGCTTAATCCTGGAATTTGTAAAGTAATGTCGCAATTAAGTAAATTTGTGAATATTAATTAGAAATTAACAACATTTTGGTCTGAAAATACATTTCTACTTCGTTTCTTGCAAGCAATTAATGAAATTAGTTTGCAAATTTGAATATTTATTAAGTTATTTAGAAGAAATTATATAATCTGTTTTGCATAATCTTCATAAACAAATTAACTACAATGAGTAATTTAAATCAATTTACTCATCTATAGGTGCAAGTTGATTTGCGCATTATTTATCAACGCCAAATATGGCTTTACAAATGTATTAAACCCTTCCTTTTAATCTTTTTGAATGAATGAATTATCAACGAATTGCTAACATAAATAATGATATACATACGTATATGATAATAGTTTTAACAACTTGCTTCTTGGAGTTTTGACTAGATTTCTACGTACACCTGAAGAAATAACTTTATTCCTTCTACCCTCGATGTAATTGTTTTGGATAGTTGTTTTTACAAAATCACCTTAATTTGGTTATTACACGAAATAAATGAATTCGACTGAAGTTTCGCAGAAGATAAATTCAGATTAGTATAATTATTTAAAAATACGGTAGGAATCGAAAGGAATTAAGTCGGTGAGCCCTCCTTTAATTCGCTAAAATAATTATGGTAAAAGGCAAATTGACTATCCGGATTTATATCCGATTAATAACCAAGGCTGATATTTCATTTCCCGGTTTTCTTATTGCCGGGCTTATAAAACCGCACCCGGGTAATATAGTCTCTGGGCGCAGCAGCCCATTCAACAGAACAATGACTCCAAGGGCAGACATAAAACCCTTTTGCTAGTCTTGCCAGATTGCAGATTACACTAACAAAAAAAGAATTAGATCTTGACTGAATTAACGTAGTTGGATGTAGTATTAGAAGTACTGATACCTCACGCAATAATAAAATCGCGTTTGAAAACATTAACAAATGAAGTACTAAAAGTTTAATGGGAAGTTAAAATTCCCTTGCCCTCCGAACACTCTGTTTTTCGACACAATTACATTTACTTCTTTCTGGAGGATAAATATGCTACGCGCCATCCAAATGGCCCTCCAGTTCGCACCGAGTAACGTATACTTAAACATTAATGCGGGACCGGAATTACTACAAGTAATGAAAATAAATAACTAACTGATATATAAATGCACAGATGGGGAAGGTACTACCCGTTACCTCACCAAGCCCACCGCGAAGTCTAATTGGATTAAATTCTGAATTATGTATTAATTAAGCTAATACAATTTCTTTTGTTTTCTGTTTTGCTAATCGGATTGTGTGAGAAATTTTGAATCATCAAAGTTATTGGGTAATTTTTTAAAATAATGTTTTTTTTTCTTTGACGTTCAAGCAACTATTTCTTTCGATTTTGACTCAAGAATATTTAATTTATCTATAAATGAATTTCCAGACTGATTTAAATATTCCCAAATAAACAATTGCTAAGAATGAAATTAGTCACTACCAAATCAATAACTGGTAACCTAGATTATAAAATTTATAATTCATAAAATTCTAAGACCTAAATATTCTAGACTTCCAATTTTGACTGTTTATAAACATTACAAGTTGAAACAATTTAGTTAAGTTTAGTTAATCCAGACATAAACATTAACACACATTATGTAACTTAGTTGGTCAAAAATGGTAACCCATAAAGAAAGTTGGTGTAGAATAAATAATATTGTTTATTTTATTTATAGTTGCGCCTGTATATACTATTTAGGGCTTCACACGAGACGAGATAGGGCGAGAGTTTCAAAAATCTCGTCTCGCTCTCGTTAGCTGCGAAAAAAATTACTCTCGTCTCAGTTTCGGTCTCGCTCTAGGAACCGTTAGTCTCGTCTCGCTCTCGCTCTCGTAACTGTTTGTCTTGTTTCGTCTCGTCTCGTCTAATCTCGTCAAATATCGTTATTGCTAGAACTTATTGTTAAGATAGTCCAAAACAAGGTAACTAATATATGCGTGATTAATCGTTATATAGGTAATTGTTATATAATAAAATACAATTTTACTATACTTTATTCACTCAAACAGGTTACAATATTTGAATAACAAGTTACGAAACAATGAACTTTAACATATAATAATGGTTAACTACCTGAAATATTGCATTTTAAGTCACAAGGTGACGAAGAATTCACCATCCTTTAATAATGTGCGGATTTTCATTTTCTTTCAACAGGTACTGATGGTAAACAACAGGTACTGTCAGGACAGATGGTAAACAACAGGTAGTGAACAATCGTGTCATGAGACTTACATCACTCTAAAATATTTTGACTTAAATCTTCTCTTTTCAGTAGTAAATATTCATCAAAATCAGCTTTCCAATATTTTGAAGTTTTTGCTGAATTGTTGCATAGAGTAGCAATATCAATTCATTTTTTGAATGATTAATTCCGTTCGGACGACTAACCTTTCGGATTCTCTCTCAAAATTGATATTATTTACCTACTATTTATAAACTTTATCGAAACATTGGACAGCGTCGATTTACATTTACTTGCTCCATTCCGCCTTGTCAAATGTCTCGATTTTATGCCGAGAGTCTAAAATTAAACAATAAACCCAAACTGATTTTCGATAATGTTTTGACATTTATTTTATCTCTTTATGTTTGAAAAGCAATCAAAAGAGTTGTATCCACCACAGTACGGTTTGGCTTATTATCTAATTCATATCTAATTCAACTAATTTAACGGTGGATTCAATTTGGGCTATATGTAAATTAAAGGCTTTAAAATATCTTTGTAAAAAATCGTATAACAAAGTATCTATATTATTATAAAAACATCTCACATAAAATTTGGCATTTTAGTGCTAGAAAATGTACCTGCGATAAGGAACCATAAACGACTGTTTACATAAATTTTGTCTGTGGTTATTATTCTTATCTTCGAATTTGGCATTGTTCCATCCACATGAAAATATAGCGACAACAAACCATACATGTCTGTTTATATAAACCCTCTATTTTGTTGACTATTTAAAATTGATAATAATAAGGAACATAATTTGAAATTCTACGTCTACGACATTTATTTCATATTACGAAATCTACTCTTTTAATTGTTATATAATGAAATGTAACTTGCCCGAGCCCGCAGTTCAAATTTTTGCAAGAAAATATTACGGCTGCCCGTATTAGAGTCAAAGATTGCAGAAGTATGACCGAGATCAGAAACCAGACTCTCGTGTCTCGCTAGAGCGGGACCACATACGATCTCGCTCTCGCGAGAGCGAGAACATATGTGCTCTCGTTCTCGCGAGAGCGTATGTGGTCCCGCTCTAGAGAGACACGAGAGTCATGTTTCTGAAGTCGGTCATACTTCTTCAATCTTTAACTCTATAGTACGGGCAGCCGTAATATTTTCTTGCAAAAATTTGAACTGCGGGCTCGGGCAAGTTACAGTGAGACCACACGCGGTCTCGTCTAGGTCTTGTCTCGTTTTTACGAGAAGAGACGAGACGAGACGAGAAAAATATGGTTCTCGTGTGAAGCCCTAATATTATTACACGGACACAACTATTTTTCAAAATTGCCTAATCCTGTCTATATTGTAAATGGAATTTCAGCTATATAACTAGTTTAACTAGTATAATAACACGAATTAGATTTGTGACATGGATGTCTCTATAAAAAAGACTCTATAAACAAGACAAGAGAGACTACACACATAAGACTAGACAGACAAGACAGACAGGGCTTAGACAGATCCTTATGAACTCTATGATTATCCGAAACACAACCTGTCTATGACCGAAAGAAGCCCTCCTTATAGTAATATAAAATGCTTCAACAAGCTGCCAACATACATTAAACATATTAAACAATTAAAAGGATTTAACAAGGAACTA
Source organism: Phosphuga atrata (assembly GCA_944588485.1). Lineage (NCBI taxonomy): Eukaryota > Metazoa > Arthropoda > Insecta > Coleoptera > Silphidae > Phosphuga > Phosphuga atrata. The sequence goes on along the minus strand of OX155896.1, from coordinate 31,665,224 downwards.
TATAACATAATTAACAAGATGCAACCATGCAATAAGGAGGAATTTTACTCAAAAATAAAAAATGCCTAAAATTGTTCCATATGTGAATCCCCTATTTATTATGCTTTTCTCTTCTGTTTGACATATTTCATTTAGAATATTGTAAATATCCTTAAACATTGAAATAAAATCTATTTTATTTGATTTGATTAGACCGAGACTAGACTCACAAAATAAGACCGGCAGAATTTGACAGACAAGACTAGGCAATTAATAGTGGACAGGCAAAACTAGACAGACAATACTAGGCAGACAACATATCTTATTTATTGGTATACATATGTTGACATAAATAACTTATCTGGCTAGCGCTCCGCCTGGTATACACTATTTTTTTCTCATCAATCAATGTGGGTCCAGAAGGGTAAGCCCTTAAAACACTGCGGCATGTTGGGCTATTGTATTTTCCCATGTTTCATTCATGTAAATAGGTCCAGCTCTTGTATTAGGCCTAGGAGTCTATGTGGCAATATTTTTCACGGGGATCACATTTGGTGTAATACTAAGCTCGTGTCCCCTACCTGCAATTGCTTCGTAATGCAAGATTAAATGGGAGACAGTTTCATCCTCCTCAGTGCATAGTCTGCATAGTGGTTTATCTCTCCAGATCCCCATTTTGTGCAGATGTTCTCTTAGAGGCCAATGTCGTGTGAGTATGCCTGCCACAATTGTGGCACTAAGGACACTATGCTGGCAGTCTATTACTAATCTTTACTATTATGTTGCTATTTTCTATTACTAGTTCAATATTTCCTTAAATTCTGTCTTCTTTCATTTTCTGATTATTTTCTCGAGAGAACGTTGCCTATTCTGTTTAAATTTAGTAGCACATCTATCGAAGGTTTGTCATTAATTTCATTTAGTTGCTCTTCGTTGAGCGGTCAGGAGTATTCTCTCTGGCGAATCTTAGTTTTGTTTGCTTCCTCCATTCAAATGTGATGGAGCATTTGAATAGGATGGGAGCAGCAGCCATGTGTCCACCAGTTACTCTGTTGGAGATGTCACGTATCGCAAAGCATCATTTCTTCATTTCATAAGTATTTCACCATATTGAATGAAGGGCTTTATTAAGTACTTCTACCTGAAATATTGAGCAATATTCTGCTAATTTGAAGGTTCCGTGGTGTAACTCTTCCTCATCACGATACACAAAAAGCTGCTCTACGACCGATTCAGTTTTTGATCCATCTGTGTAAAGTGTGACTCAATTTGTTTTGTTGGTTGTCAAGTGGTATGGGATCGGGTTCATTGTGGCGGGGTGACTTATTTTCTCTAGATGTCTTTTCGATAAGTTCAGGGGATACGTCCAGTAACTTATCTAAAGTATGTTTCGTCCATTGCTATTCTATTATGTACTCGGATAGAAAATTAACATATTTTTTTCCTTTTTCGCTGTACTTACATCTTAGAATAAATAAGTTTGATTTTGATTTTGACAGAGATTACACAGACGAGACTAGACAGACGAGAATAGACAGACGAGACTAGACGGACGAGACTAGACAGATACGACTAGACAGAGCAGTCTAGATTCAAATTATTAATCTATAGATGTAATAATTATGCATATTAGACAGGTCAAAGTTAGAATACATAGAAATACAGTATAGTACAGTAGAGTACAAGAATACATAAGCACATATAAAAAAAATCAATAATTAATATATAAATTAATAATAAATTAATAAATAATAAAATAAATATTAGACATCATTAAAAAAATCACTGACAGTATAATAGCATTTATGTAGGAGGTAAGTTTTAAGGCGTATTCCGAAACTTCTATAACTGGCTCCTTAATAACCAATGGTAACTGGTTATAGATTTGAATACCTATTCGATTAGGAGCACCTTTGCAAATGGTGAGAATACTTTTCACCGGTCTTAGGATCAAATAATTTCTGGTATCATATCCATTGCGGTCATCTCTTACACCAATTACATTCCTATTTTTAAAAATATGACATGCTAACTCCCACATATAAATTCATGGAACGGTGAGGTTTTTAGTTAGTGAAGTATGATCTGCAAGAGGCGGTTCTTGTGATGCCTGCTATTGTTCGTATTACCCTTTTTTGTGCAAGAAATGCTCCTTGACTAAGTGAAGCAGCTCCCCAGACTAAAATGCCATAAGCCAGAACCGAATGAATTTCGGCATGGTATACGCTGAGAAGAACATCTTCACCCACCGTTTGTCTTACTTTTCTTAACAGATACGACTTACTGTGCAGCTTATGAATTATTGCATCAGTGGTTGCAGTCCTTGTCAGGTGTTCCTCTAGGTAAATACCTAGAAATTTTACTTTTTCCTGGCGAGTTAGCTTGCAGTTGCCAATTTTGAGAGGAATGTCATTAGTGGGATTTCTTCGACTGCATTGAAAAATAACATAGCTTGTTTTTCCAATATTGAGGTGTAAGTTATTCGCACAGAACCTTGTGTATAGTTTTAACAGGATAATGTTCAGTTGTGTTGCCGTTGCTTCAAGTGAACGTTCCGAAACTAGGAAACTCGAACCGCATACAGGGTGCAGTGATACGGGCCGATAAAATGTATCATGTCAGCTGTATAGAGAGAAAACAGAATCGGCGCTAAGATACTACCCTGCGGCAACCCTATTCTGAGAACTTTAGTATTGGAGTATCCGGTCCTCCCTCTTGAATTTATTCTGACGTATTGTCTTCTATTATTTAAATAGGACTCGAACCAACGACCAACCTTTCCTCTAATTCCATAGATATATAGTTTGTCCAGGAGATTTTCATGTGCGACGCAGTCAAAGGCTTTTGACAGGTCGCAAAAAAATCCCACCGGACATTTCCCTTCGTCTACCTCATTAACGATTTTGTTGTATAATTCACTGAGTGCTGTGGAGGTGGATTTTTGTTTGCAGAATCCATGTTGCTGGCGAGGAATTAGATGATGTCGCGTAATGAAAGGCATTAATCGCCTTTCCATAGAATATTCAAGGATCTTTGCCAGAACCGATGCAAGCGAGATCGGTCTGTAATTGTTCCTATCAATTCTGTCTCGTTTTTTGAATAAAGGTGAAACTATTGCGATTTTTAGAGCATCAGGTACCTTTTCAGAAGCGAACGAGCAATTGATAATATCGGTAATAGGCTCTATCAGTTCACTTTCGAATTCCTTAATGATAATAGCAGGCAAGGAGTCTGGGCCCTGGGTTGGTTTATTTTTATTTTTTTTGAAGACTAAAGACATTTCGCTAGGAGAGAAATCTTCAAGATAAATGGATTTTTCGTTTCGGAGAATGTGGCTATTGTCTAAGTAGGTTGACGGTATGTTTTGTATAACCCTTTAGGTGCTGAGGTAAAAAAGTCATTAAAAAGTGAAGCTATCGCTTCTGGGGCTTCTACAAGTCTTTCATTCTCTAATAGGTAAATCTCTTGTTTACTCCGTACTTTGTTGGACAGTTCATCGACTGTCTTCCAAAGAGAACGTTGTTTGTTTGATGATATTCCAATTTTGTTTCTAAAGTAATTTCTTTTAGTAGAGATAAGGAGATTCAGGTGCGTTTTCTTGTGTGCCAAGTAAATATCTCTCAAGTCAGGGTGCTGCTTTTGTAAAATATACAGGTACTTTAACTTTCTGCTTGAAATTTTAATTTCTTTGGTTATCCAAGAAGGGGGTAATTGTTATTTTCTTTAATGGACATTATTTAAAAATATAAAATTGCATCAGTTGGATAAACGAGTTGACCTTTCTCTCGCAGTCCTTAGTTGAGAAACTATCTGCCCAGGATTCTTTTTGTAGAGCTTGTTGTAGGCGAAGTTTGTTGGCTGCACAGAAGTTTCGAACAAAATAAAAATCTGGTTTAGTTTTATTAGGAAATACTACATTGGCAACCAGTATGAATCTGTGATCAGAGAGAGTGTTGTCCCCAACAGTGATTGGAGCTGGGCGATTTAGTCTGACAAAAAGATTGTCAATTGTGCTCTGTGAGGTGTTAGTTACCCTAGTGGGAACCTTTACTCTGTGATCTAGAACATATGATAGCAGCATGTTGATTAGATTGCTTTTATCTTTGGAATGTTTATCAAAGTGTATATTAAAGTCACCTACAATAAAGATGTCATCATATTTAAGAAACACACAGTCAAGTAGCTCTTCGAGAATTGTCATAAAAGTGGGGTGTGTCACCACTTTTATGATGTAGGAGTTCGATATACAGTTAATATAACCACAGAATTAGTACCTGACTTCCATACAACCCCACACAACTTAACTTGTTTTTCAATGGATTTACTGGAGATTTCTAGAGTGTGGCAGTTATCGAAATATAAGTGTTTAGCCCAAATTGCAACCCCTCCGCCAATAGACTGTGTTCGTGAATAGGAGGCAATCGATTTATAATTAGGTATATTTATGTAAGACATTAGCTCATTCGAAAGCCACGTTTCTGCCAGACATAAAAAGTGTGGCGAGTGCTCAGATGTTAAAAGCTCCAGTTGAAGGAGTTTTTGTTTAATACTTTGAGCATTAATGAATAATATCAGATTGTTAATAGGTTTGGTACTATTTTTGCAGCTATTTTTCGATAGAAAGTGAAGTAAAATTGGCCCTGAATTCGGAAGATTTAGTTGGTTACTCTCAGTTTGTGAGGGTTTGGGAAGAAAAAACGATTAACTCTTGTGTATTGCGGTCAGGTTCCGGTTTTTGTACATCTTCAAGTTTATCCATTGGGACAGAGACCTTAAAAGATGAGTATTCTTTGGGAAACTTAGAAGGAAGTTTAGTACACTGTATGTGGTCGAACTGTTTACTGTTAAGGTATACATCATCCTCGTTGAGTTCTGGATCCAGACGGTAGACATGAAGGTGAGCATAATTCTGCACCGCCCTAATTGCGAAATTCTCGCAGTTTGTGCCAATTATTATATTTGATCTTCTATTATTCCTTTTCTTTTTATTTTGAAATTTCCACGTATCGTTATTTATATTTTTTTTAAGTTGTGTTTTTTTTAACACCGCACTCACGAATATCGGTTTTATCGTGCACGATTGGCTTTTCCTTTCTCGAAGGTCCTTGCTGCTTCGTATCTTGCGAATTGGCCTTATCGAAACAAGATAAGACTTCACCTGTGTTTTTATCTTCTTCGCATTCTTTCGAAGGTTCGAATAAGTTTTTACCCGCAGAATTAAACAATTGATCTGAAGTGGCTATTTATTTTAAAAGCATGGAATTTTGGGTTTGAAGATTTCTTACTTGTTGCGTAAGTTCCCGTAGTTCCTTTTTCACACTGTCCTGGATAATATCCATGATTGATGATCTCATCGACTCTAATTCACTCCTTATGGGTCCAGCAATCATGTCCTTCAAATAGGGACCTTGAAGGTACAATATCACAGGGTCACCATTTGCATCTGGATTAGCGTTAGAACGTAATTCTCTTGGCATGTTGCAAACAAATATATTAAATTCACTTAAATTCGATTAAAGAGATAGTTTTCTCTCACGCTTGATTTGATGTTCACGATCTCGCGGTTCGACCGCGACTAGATAGGCGAGACTAGACAGAGGGGACTAAATAGACGACACTAGAGAGACAAGACCAGACAGACGAGACTAGACAGACGACACTGGACAGACGACACTAGATAGATGACACTAGACAGACGACACTAGACAGACGACACTAGACAGACGACACTAGACAGACGATACTAGACAGACGACACAAGACAGACGACACTAGACGGACGACAATAGACAGACGATACTAGACAGAGGAGACAAGACATATGAGACTAGACAGACGAGACTAGACAAACTAGACAGACGAGACTAGACAGACTAGACAGACGAGCCTGGACAAACTAGACAGACGAGACTTAACTTAAACTTATTTTATTAGAGAAGTGCTATTATAGCATTAATGATTTTTTAAATGACAAATTCCATATGTAAATTAACATTTTTTTGTTTCTTTTTCTGTAGGTACTTGCATGTCAGAATGAATAAATTGGAATTTGATTTTGACAGACGAGACTAGACAGACGAGACAAGGCAGCCGAGACTAGACAGGCCAGACTAGACAGGCGAGACCAGACAGACGAGGCTAGACAGATGACCCTAGACCGACGACACTAGACAGATGAGACCAGATATACGACATTAGACAGACGCTAGACAGAGTAGACAATCCAGACTAGACAGGCAAATACAGGCATACACAAATGAAGCTAGACAGTCGAAACTAGACAGACAGCACTAGACAGATGAGACTGGACAGACTAGAAATATAAGGCTAGAGTAGGCAGACAAGGCTAAATAAACAAGACTGAACATACAAGACAAGACCAACTGGGCTAGATAATTAAGGCTGAATAAACAATACATAACATAAGTTTCAATTCTTTAAAAATTTAGTAATTTCTGAAACAATCTTTAAAATTCTTATTAGATAAATTAATTTGCGACACACTTTCAATAATTGCCTGGTTTTGCAAGTAGATAATTATACTAATTTTCATAATTTGATATTGCATGTTTAATTGGAACTTATGTATTAATTCTGCTAATGCAAACAGTATTTTTCATTACAGCTGGGTGGAAATAACAATAAGTTGTTTGTAAATTCAATTATCTGCAAACAATGTTGCGGAAGTCAAAACTGGTGATATAACAGAAACTAAATGGTATAGTTTATATTAAATTTCGATTGCTTATTATAAAATCATATATTCGTTGTTAAATTATATTTTAAAATTGGTTGAAAAACGAAAGTCAATTTTATGGACTCTATTTCATTGACAAAGAAATCAACAATCCATGCAAATCTCGATTTTTAATTAAATGACGTTTTTGACGAACCAATATAATATGTAAATTGATATATGGATGTTTAGAAAATTTGAAGTTTTATCTTAGAAAAAAGTTGATTTAATTCTTGGGAATTTATTTCATTCGATTTATTTAATTAGTTTTCCGGAGAGAATTTTCTAATTAATTGGAGAAACTAAACAGGCAGTTGGCGATCAACTGCCCAAACTTGCTTTCCTAAAACCAATAAATCAACTAAAGTTAGAGTAATGTGATTAAGGTAGATGGAAAAAAGTATTAGTTTGCTCTAACAACCAATACATTTCATAATATCAATAATTCTTGCCTGTCTATAATTTCCAGTGAAAAAGAATCTGTCTAACCTATTTGTACATATATAGTATTGCCGGTCTAGATTCGGTCTTCCTTTTTGGGTATAAAACTACTTTCGTTTCTCTAGTTTAGTCTGTACAAGTTTGTCAGGCTGTCCTATTCGGTAGTGTAGTGGACAACATACCCTCCTAACAAGTGGGGGACCGGGGTTCGTCAATTCAGTCAAGTCCCGTCAATTCAGAGGCATTTTCAACCAGGGCGGCAATAACCGTCCGGGCTTCCCACCCTGAAGGAATGCGAAATATGCGATACTGGGGTGCCGCTTATTAAAAGCCAAGTGAAAAAGCGCGTTTAGGGAGATGTTCCCCCAAATAACAAAGAAAAGTTTGTCTGGTTAGTCATGTCAGTGTAGTCTTTTCTAGACAGAACTAGACAAACTAGACTCTTCTCTCTTTTCTGTCTCTCTAGTCTTGTCTTTCCAATTTATCTGTTTTGTTTTGTATCTAGTCTTGTATGTATATTCTTGTTTTTTTAATCTAGTCTCAAGTCCAGTTTTCTCTATCTTGTCTTAAATACCTAGTTTGGTCTGTCGATTGTAATGCATCTAATCTTCTCTTGTTGGTCTTATCTATTTATTCTTATTTTCTAGGCTTTACTCTTGTTTATTCTTGGTTTATTTACTCTTAATTATCTTGGACTGTCTATTTAGTTATATCTGTCTAATATTGCCTGTTTATTGTTGTTTGTCTAGTCTTGTTCGTCTGGACTTATCTGTCTAGTATTGTTTGTAAATTTAATTTTGTGTATTTAACTTTGCCTGTTTAATTATTTCTGTCTAGTCCTTTCCCGTCGTGAAGTGAACATTTCTATGAGTGTATTGCAGCGCTTAAGAAAAGATTTTTGAGGAAAATTATAAATAGAGTTCGTATTAAAATCGAGTATGAGAAACTTGGTCTTTATAGTTTGAATTGACTCGAGACCTTATTTTCCAATATCAAAGAAATGTGACCCAATTCTCTATAAGATTTTTCCTTTTCAATCAATACATACATAAATCGGCAAAAAATAATCAAAGGTAGAAAATGAACAAAACAAAAACGTGTTTTTCATAAGTTGTAATTTAGATTAAACGAAAAACTAATATATTACAGATTGTAATGGCAACAGATTTTTTCGCATGAAATTAAAATAATATGGAATTTTTGTGCGCGAGCTGTAGGTCAGAATAATGTTATTGTTCCCAAGCCGGCAGTTTCAGCAATATGAATTGCTTGCCGGATTCTGTTTTAACTTCACCGTTTCATAAATATTATCGAAACTGTTTTTATTTCCCGAAAGAGGATTTTAATTCTGATTAACACCCCGATGATTTCAAATAGCCCGACGCGCCAAACGACGAGTCTCATCTGCCCTAGCGACAATTAAAACCTCACATGTTCATTTCCAATTATCACATCGAATTGCTTATTCGCGTTGACAATTTAAGGGACAACAGTTGCGTTTCTGGCATTGTCCATCTTATCGTTTTGGTATATATCTTGGGAGAAGCTAAAGCGCCGTAGGTTCGGGAGCATTGTTTGTAATTGACAATAAGGAGCTACAGTTCTAATAGGCAAAGTTTCCCAACTCACGCAGACAATATATTTGATATATCTTTATTATATTTTGCAGAATGAAACAGTTGCTCTATTGTTCGAAGTATAATTATGTAGATACCCGGGCGGCGGCAGCTCTTGGAAGCCGACAAAAATTAAAACGAACCATTTTGGAATATTTTTTTACCGCTGCAGTATTTAAATCGACAACGGGTGTATATAAATCATATTTTCTTATCATCAAGTTTAAAATAAATTATGTTTTATCCATGACTTCCAGAATATTGAAATTACTTGTTTCATTTTACATTATATAGCAGAGTGTTTTGATAACTCCGACCATGTATTAACGTAATTTACAAAACAGTTCTTGAGAGTAGCGTGATATGTAAGTTCTTTTGTATCCTTATTATCCAGTTTTAGTTGCATATTCACGACTAACAAACATTAAATATATGTTTGTGACTAACAAAACCATTTAAGATTAAAATAAAAATGGTAATCTGTAAATGAAAAAAAATGATGATAAAAACCACATCTAAATTAATCTTCCACCAACCTAATATAACTTAACACAATAAATTAGTTCATGCAGTTAGGAATAAAAATATTATACTTATAATAAACACAATTACTCACGTTAATTATTTTATTATAAACTCACCTTTAATTATTTTGACATTTTTTAAAATAAATCTAGTAGAAATTAAGAATAAAAATAAAAAATCTAAAATAGATCTGGACCAAGTAATAAAATAATATGTGCCCCTTGAACATCTTCGGTAAAAAATAGTGCAGAGCTAAGCACATGAGAAGAGTGGGGTGGACAGGGCTCCATAGCCGTAGTGAAGGCCACCAGTCTACGGGTGACAACCCCGAATAATAAGCCTCCCAAGCTAACAACTTCGGTAGAATCTTGTCCCACGAAGAATATTCTTCAACTGAGCATGGAGGAAAATTTCGCTGAATGCAATACCCCAGGTGGTAACCAATCCACCGTCACCTAAAGTGACGTTAGCGGACCTTCTAATTCTGGGAAGTCCGCACCAACATGCTTTAAGGCTGAGTCGTAGCATCCTGAAATCACCGGATGTAAACTCAGACCAAGACGGCAAAGCTCCTTCGCAACATTTAATGCTAACTCACTGCTAACAGTTGGAAAACTGAAACATCTGACTGAGTCACTAACACGACACAACATAACACTGACTGCAGTACAGGAAATCAGATTTACGGAAGAACATGCTTTGTAGTCCCAAGGCTACAAAATCCTCAAAGAAAGAGTGGGTCAGCGGGTAATGAAGAACGTACCACTTAGGTACCGGATTTATAAGCAGTCACAGGATAGTCATTGGATGAAGTCACCGACTTTACCTACCCGAGCAGTCGTGTATCCATCCTCTCAGTCAAATGTGCAAAAGGCTACAGAATAGTCAATGTACATGCCCCAATCAACCAGGACAATAGACGCAATTCTGACAAAACTAATAAATTCTGGGAAGACTTAGAAGATATTATCTCTAAACTTCCAGAGAGGCACACCGTCATACTGATTGGTGACTTCAATGCTCAATTGGGAAGAGAGAAAAATACAGAAATATAGTGGGCAATTATTCGGCGCATAAGCGAAACAATCGCAACGGAGAACGATTGGTGGATCTGTATAGGACTTTTGGGTTGCTCATGAAGTCTTCAAAAACTTGCCAACGAAGCAGAAGACTTGGATTTCACCTAGTACCACCCTGCGTGAATTCCAGATAGATCATGTGGCCATTTCACGAAAATCCCAAAACGGAATACAAAACGTGAAGGTACTAAGAAGCGCCAATCTTGAGTCAGACCACTACCTCTCAAAGATCAAAATAAAACTCCAGCCTAGAAACACTAAATTACAGAACCTCCAAAATGGTAATATATGACGTAGAACGACTTAAGAACACTCAAGAAGTAAGTCAGAGATTGAACAAGGCAGATCTATACAGCTGGGACCAACTGAACTCGGCCCCCTCACTAGAAGAAGGAAGCATCCGTGGTGGACTGAAGACTGTAACAATTCAATAGCCCAAAGACAGGCAGCCTGGGTGAAGTGGAATTCTAAAAAGACCAAGAAAATTGGCATACATTTTTGGAACAAAGAAAGCTTACAGCCAAGATAATTCGAGGAACCAAACGGACCTTCACACAAAACCAACTAACCCAAATCAAATAGAGCTTTGCTAAGAATAACTCCAGAGATTTCTTTGAAACCTTCAAGCAGACACACGGAAAATAAGCTCCGCCAAGCCTCCACTTAAGAGACTCACAACGAAAACCGGCTTTTAACGACAAGGACAACTGCAACCTTTTAGCTAAGTGCTCAGTACTAAAAATCTAATCAACTGTTATCCACCCAGCAAAGACTTCGACTATAAACAAACCACACCAAACCCGGACACGTTGCCCCCTTCATTGGAAGAAGTTGGAAAGATCATTCAACTTCTTAAGAATAATAAGGCAGTCGGAGAGGACGCTATCGTTGGTGAACTATGGAAAGGTGCTGGAAGCAATGCCGTGAGTAAGCTAACCGAGATCATCCAAGACATGGAAAACAGAGAAATTACCACCCGATTGGAAATCGGCTCTGATTCATCCGCTTAACAAAAAGGGAGATTTTTGCTTATCTAAGCAACTACCGTGGAAATTCTCTCGCCCCGACAACATACAAGATTCTCTCCAAGGCGTTACAAACACGGGCAGAAAATCAGCTAGATAGTCAACTGGGGAAATATCAGGGAGGCTTCAGGAAGACCTGATCTTGTATTGAACAGATCCTCGATCTTAAAACTGTACTTGCACACTCCAAGATAAGAAACCGCAATGTGGTCGTCACCTTTGTAGATTTTAGGAAGGGCTACGATTCCATTGATAGAGAAATGCTTAACAAAGTACTACAGGAACTAGGGCTAAACAACAAAACCCGTAGACTCATTCTAGAAACCTTGACTTACCTTAACCTATTCGAAGGTTAAATTTAGAGGCGAGATCTCAGAAAGCTACGAAATAAAAACTGCAGTGAGGCAAGGAGACGGATTTTCCACACTTCTTTTCAACTGTGTCCTTGAAAAGGTTATGAGAGAATGGCGCAAGGAACTGATCAACCTGGGTGTTCAGAGTGGTATCTACCTGGGACGTAAGCACGATGGACTGGTTGTAGATTGCCTGACCTTTGCAGATGATATGACACTGATGGCAACAATGTAGCTAAATTGCCTCAGAAAACAGGCGCCAAAGTGGGTCTTCAAGTGTCGCTGGAGAATACAGAATTCTTCACCAACATCAAATAAGCAAACAGAGAGTTACTAGAGCAGGGAAACATCAAGAGGGCTTATAAATTTAAGTATCTCGGCGAATGGATTGAACCCAACATATCAGAAAGAGCATCATTATCCATGAGAGTCAACAAGTTAAAATTAGCCTATCGACTGACTAAGAACACCTACAACAAGAAATGTCTGTCATGCAACTTAAGCACTACACATCAGTCTTACGACCAGAGGCCCTGTATGCCATGGAGTGTCTTTCCTTGAACCAATGGGGTCTAGTAGAGAAATTGTAAATTAGTGAGAGGAGAATCCTCAGGAAGATCCTAGGCCCGGTAAAGGAAGATGGGTAATTCCGAAGGAAACACATCTCTGAGCTCTACGAACATATTGAGAGGCTCTCTGACTTTGCAGGGAAAAGAAGGGTAGCTTTCTATGGCCACGTTGCAAGATTGTCCAAACCGGCTAACCAACTTTACCTTCTGGCAAAACGAGAAGGTTCGTACCACTGGGTTGACACAAAGCGAGAAGAATATTAAAGAACTGGGAATAACAGATCTCCAAAACAGACAGTCTGTGAGACGCACCCTGAAGGAAGTCCGTGGATTTCAGGAAAAACCCCTGGGCATATATCCCAACAAAGCCCAACAGTTGAACAAGCGTAGTCCAAAGTAGGCCTATTCTAAACAAGAAGAAGAAGAAACACAATTACTCAACTCTTGTTTTAACATTCGCATTGTTTAATTAAAGGTGGGACAACCTGAAATGAGCTGACATTTTAATTTTTTAATAAAACATTTAAATATTGAAAATATTTTTGCTTTGTTTGAAAATAGAGAGACATGGAGGTGTTAAACAAAACTTCCGACAATGAACTGCCTTTGGCTAATTTGAAATATCCCTAGACATAATGACATAATTGCTGGGAATGTTTAATTTAAGGTTCGAAGTAGTTTGCTGATGGTTTATTCATAAGAAGGATGTACCCAAGGAAAGAAGACGATACGAGTGGTTGGACTTTTGTCGGCAATTTTTGTTAGTCAGCTAATAAGTAGCCTTTGCGACAAAAGCTGCGAACTGACTCAAAAAGAGTCACCAAAAGAGCTAAGAATGCGAAGTCATAGCTTTTTTCTTATTTGAGTCAATACATGAATGGCGACTATTGCCGATTTTCCTCTTCAAAACCCGTTCTAGTATGGGCCTATCTTAAATTCCGTGTGCTGTATTAGTCTATTCCTTAACAGTTCTGTTAATATTTTGTAAGTTGTGTTTAGTAGCATTATAAGTCTGTAATTAACACATTTCGTTATGTCTCATTTTATTGGCATTATTTGTCCGTTCTTCCATTCCGTGGGCATTTTTTCTTCTTTCCATATTTTGTTTATTGCGCTATGTATTATCTGTGTTAGCGCTGCTCCTCCCTATCAGTTCGTTATTTATTTGGTCTGGCTTTTCTGTTTTATATAGGTTTAGCTTTTTTATCGCTTGCGTGAGTTCTTCGTTGTGGTTCTTTGTCTTCCGTACTGCTCATCTTGTTTCATTGAAATAATCACACTTTAATAACGCATATAAAATTTCAATTTCGAAATCTTTGACCTTAAGGATCAGCAGAGGAGTCTAATTTCTTTTCAGTATAATTACTATTGATTGGTTTAGAATCTCAGTTTAAAGTTATTTGTTTGGAGGATATTTAATGAGTTGAATTTTTTCCCTAAAATATTTTAAACTGCAAATTTTAATTTCTATTCATTGTTAGATTGCATGCCTTTCTATAATTGAATTAACAAAGAAACTAATTAATTTTGGGATGGACATCATTTACATAACAATATAAACATTTTGTTATAGAATTATAATCTATATATTTAGAAAAAAATATCGCAGAAATATCTGTTCTATAACATTGAAGCGTTTATTAAAAGGAACGTTTTCAACGGAACGGCAACAGTTCAAATCAATGCAATGTGTTCACATATATGTGTATGCAGCGAATTTGTGTGGGTGTGTGTTTGTGTGATTAATAATGGAGTTACATTAGCCGGATTGCAATCACTTCCCGCCGTCCTGCAGGAACATATTTCATGGTTGAGTGTAAGGATTAGCCCTACCACATACCGTGCACTGAATAACGGCTCTGCACAATCACTTACACATTCTCCTACTTATGTAATATTAAAATTTCATTTGAATAAATATTAGACAAGAAAATATGAGAACAAGGATATATTCAAAAAAGAACAATACCAATATTTCCACCGATTCGAACATATATAATTTACTGTGAATTTGATATTTCCATAAACATCTCGCTTTAACTACGCAAAAATACAACATTCCAATTTCCTATTGGAATAGCTTTTATTGCCAATAAAACATCGAAGTAGGTAATAACCGTTGAGAAATTATTAAATTTCATGACTCACATCATTCGTTTCCTCTGGCGCAACTCCAGCATTTTTGGAAGCGCTGCAGATGTTTGTTAAATGCGAAATCTCCCGACCACAATCCAAAGATTAAATCTTTTTCTGATTTAGCTGTCGACACATTTCATTTATCTTCTCCTCTTCTCCTTCGCCTAAATCTCTCAACAACTTTAAAGATGATTTATTACACTTCGATTTTCAAGTGCCAAGTTTGGCAATGTAAACATCTCCTTCATAGAAAAAAAAACACCAAAAAGATTGTATATGATCTGGTCTGTTTAGACTTATCTGTCTACAATTTACCTGTTTAGATTTGTCCATCCAGCCATGTCTAGACTTCTATTGTTTTGTTTAGTATTGTCTGTCTAGTTTTGTCCGTTCAGTTTTGTAGGTCCAATTTTGTCTGTCTAGTCTTGTATGCCCCGCCCCGTCTGGTCTATGCAGTCTTGTCTGAACAGTCTTGTCCGTTCAGCCTAGTCTGTCTTGTATTGTCTGTCTACTTCTGTTTATCTTGTCCTGTCTCTCTAGTTTTGTCTATCTATTCAGTTTTGTCTGTGCAGTCTTGTCTGTCTATTCTTATCTATCTAGCCTTGTTGGTCTAGTCCTGTCTTGTTTATTCTATTGTGACTAGTCTTGACACTCTAGTTTTGCCTCTTTAGTCTTCTTTGCCAGACTTGTCTATCTAGTCTTCCCTGCTTATTCTTGTCTATCTTGTTTTTCTGGTCTTGTTTGTCTGGTCTTATCTATCTGGTTTTGTCTATATAGTCTTGTTTATCCAGTCTGTCTTGGCAGTCTGCCTAATCTTTTCTATCTAATCTTCTGGATCACGCTTTGATTATTTCCTTCAATGAAAATATGTACTTGATTATAGTTTCTACATAGAAAGTAGGTAATACAGTTAATATATTAGACAATGTAAACATGTAATTTCAGCTAGCATATACAAAATTCATATGGTTTAGTGAAATAGAAAAATTGTAGATAAACATCCATTAGTTATTATTTTCTATTGTTTTACCTTCGGGACAATTAAAATCAGATTTATAAATAATTAAGCGAAGGTATTAGTGGAAGGTGTTATTAACTGTAACGGACTGAATATTGATGGGTTTAATAGAAATTGTTCGTGCGGATGGAAATTCTGGAATGGACATGTCGGGAGTGCCGAGACGTATTATACACACTCGGAATGTCAGGAGGATATAAGGAGGACGTGTGTAAAAGGTTCGGAAACGTGTGAAAGAGTCCTGCGGGCCCAAAGGCGATTTCGTCCTCCCTACACGAGTCCTGCATTAAGGAAGAAAGCCTATGTGCGCACGTTAAACCTCCTGGACGTCCGTCGCAAATTTATCTATTCAGATTTACACGTGCCCAAATGCCATGGGAGAGAAACTTCGAGGAATTATTTTATGTGTTCCTTTAAAGTAATTCGCAAGGAATCAATTCTTAAGGGAGAACAAATCCTGAATGAAATTTTCAATTTAAAAAACTGTTTATTGCATTTCAAACTTTAAACAACATTATTTACAAAAAATATTGCAGATATTAAGAAGGAAACGCTAAATCCATATCAATTTATGAAACTATACCAACAAAACAAGTTTAATTGTATTCGACGTTCCTCCAGTATTTCGTTTATTTCCCTATTTGGTGTTAAAGTCTTATAGCCGTATTAAGTATTCAAAGGTAATTCAATCGAGATGGCAAATCCACGTGTTACGTAAAGAGTCGTGGAGCATCGCTTTCCTGAATAAATAGCGTCTAAAACTACGCTGCACCTTAAACCACGCCGCTAAAATTATACGAACTCAATGAAATTTGATACAGCACGTTCGAAATGAACAAATTCCTTTGAAAAATTCTGGCTTGAAATTTAAATTTAAATGAAAAACGAAATGGATTTCATTTCGTTATGATTCTGAAAGATCAATAACTAAAGATAAGACGGGTAAAACTATACACCCAAGACTAGACAAACAAGACTGAGATAGACAGAAGAATAGACAGAAAAATGAAGTTAGACAGACAAAGCAAATGTGGTCTGTCTAGTCTTGCCCTGTTATCATGTCTGGCTAGTCTTGCGTACTAAATTAATCAAAACCATATTTCTTTTTAATAAAAACAATGAAATTTGGAAGAAGTTAATCTGAAATATTGCTGTAATTAACTGCAGCGACGATTTTTGTATTTTTTTCGACTTGTCTGTTTGAAATCGTTTGAAGAATCTTTACATCGCGTCGTTGGAGATTGTAGATTATATTTCGTTAATTAGCACGTCGTTATGACTGATGTAAATACTAGCCCGGACAATGAAAAATACGTCGTGGTAAATAGAAGTGTCAGAAATAGAAATTAATTAGCAACAAGTCGGTAAACTGTGAAATAATGAATAAATAGAAATTCCTGGGACTTGAATTGTCAATTGTATACAGAGTTTTATAACGAATTTGAAATTCTAAAACTATAATGTAATTTTATTATATAAATTCAAAACGGTGCAAGCTCCCATAAGAGAATTCCTATAACACGATCAATATATTGTGACTGCTTGTATTTATATAACACGATCCTCGTACAACGCGCAATAGTCATCCTAATCATTTTATTAATTATCACTGTTAATTCTATTCCTTCGAACAAAATGTTCGTATAATTAAATTATCATTACAAATTAAATAATCTTAATTAATATGACTCGTTTTTAGTTTGCCCTGAGAAAAATATGTATAATAGATAATTTAGTGATTCTTATTTGATTTATTTTGTTGAAAAAAAAGAATAATTTGTTAGAAAATATTTTTAGACAATTAATTATAAGCAACGACATTGAAGAATCAACCCCTACATTAGTTATGAAAATACATGTAACGTATAAGCTAACTTATTTATTAGTTAAAATGAATTTGATGAATTAAAAAGAAATATCTAATTTTAAATTCAAATCTATTATCCAAACAAACAATATTTAAGTAGAAATTATGTTTGTGTTTAATTTCCATTCGCAAAATCCCTTAAGTTGTGTGTCTAGGTTTCTTGGAAAACCACATAATTTTCGGCGGTAGTTACAACTGTAGCAGCAGTCTTAATACGAAATTACTACAAGTCTAGCGGTCTTAATTGTACCAAGAAACATAGTTTACGGCAAATTTATGCAACAAAAGTAAAATAGAAAGACAGTTTTAATATTTTCAAACAAATAATTTTATTAGTCGGTATAACCTTGTATGTCTAGTCTATTCTGATTTTATCTTGTATGTTTAGTCTTGTTTGATCAGCTATGTTTGCGATTTACCACAGCCACCAATGTTATGTCCCTTGGACTTAAGAAGATTGAGCGTCTGCTCGCGGCCAGATGGGACGAGAGATTTCAACTCACTAGTTGAGTTTTCCTTCGTTGATATTCTTATCGGTTTGGACACGGAGTTTAAGTAGAAGTCCTTTGGTTGGTTTTCGGGGATTTATTGGTTATACATAATTTACATGATGCTATGACTTACACTTTTTACTTACAACTGGACTCCTATGGACTGTCTACAGCACTGCCCATACGTGACTTTACTAGACTAAACTCTACTAGACTAGACGTGTACTTGACAGATTTGTATTGGAGGGCTTTCTTGTATTTATACAAAAAAAGTCGGGAACGGATTTGTCATTATTTTGTTATTTTGGTTGAATGTTATTTGGGTAAGATTAATGTTAATGGACAATTTCAAACAAGGCCAGCAAGGCATTTTGAAGCGGCGAAGTAACAATTAACATTGTTTAGTTTTGTTTACTTTTCAAAATATTCCCATTCTTATGACTACAGAAGATAATAAAGGATAGAAGATAATATGATATCTACACAGCAAATATCATAACAGACCAGTCTTGTTTATTAACTCTTATGTGTTTATTAACTCTGTATAAGTTTGACTGTTTGACTCTTCTCCGTCCGGTGTTGTCTGTCAAGAGTCTGTTTTACCAATGTCCGTCTAGCCTTATCTGTCTAGTAATGTCTCTAAACTCATGTTTCCTTAGTCTACTCGAACTAGTTATGTCTAGTTGTTGTCATGCCTATGTAGAAATGAATATATTATATAAGTTATATTGTTGATTCTTGTCAATTTAGTTTTAACTGTTCGATTCTAGCGATCAAACCTAGTGAGGAGAATCTGTTAATGCTGGTATCTGAAACGATTTAAAACAGATGTTGTTGCTTTAAGTAAATATGTTTTAGCAAGTTTCGTTTTGTTAACAACTCGTTTAATTCGATAATTTTCACTTCATTAACTTTTACTACTTGGCTATTACCTCTGTGTTCTAATTGGAAATTGCCATTGAAACGTCGTGTAAATTTAATTGTCAGATTCAAACTTTATTATAAATTATCGATATTACGTGATATTTAGAAACAATAATATTGAAATATTTGTACATTAAATAACGTTAAATTGGGCAAGCATCGAAAATTCACATTCTTTCATACCTACATTGCAATGTTTATCAATCCAATAAATTTTGAATCAATTATTGATTTTGTATCGAAAATTACAATTGTGTAATAAATGAAAATTATAATATTATATGCCAATTTATGAAATAAACTAACAGAATATATTTAATATTAAGTTTGCTGGGAATATCAGATTTTTTTTTTAAGAAAATTATTTAAAATTTTGCAATTTACGTAATATATAATTGAACATTTCATTGCAAACATTTATAATTTTAAAGTTTAAAAGACAATATATACATGTATTTATTTTATCTTTTTAATTCACTATTTACACCGTAATAATATAGTAAAAAATATAATACTGTTTAAAATTGACCTACTTAAATTTAAAAAAAATCGTAAAATAAAGAATAATTTTGAGCTGTTTAAACGCCGCCATTTTCGCGCACTCTGTTGATGACGTCACATACTCTTAGAACATATACATATACAGTCATAATAACTGGTGAATTCAATATACATTTCGAGGGGTCATAAAAAAATACGACATTGAAAATCTAATGCGGTCATACGATTAATAGGACAAATAAAAGAATATGTAAAAACTACAACCAAATCACAAAGTATTATTGATAACATCTTCGCACGGTCAATCTACTTTTTAGATATTATAGTAAAGGATACAGCATGCCAAGCTCATACTCGTTGGCAACACAAAAAAATCAAAACAAAGGTTATACTCAAGAAGTGAACGTCATAAGAAAATTTTGTGCAAAGAACAAGAAAAGGTTTCAAATGAGTCTCAGGGAAGAATGGGAAAGCTGTTATGCTACAGAAGATTGCAATGAAAAACCCTCGGTATTTATAAAAACGTTACAGTTTCATTTCTTCGTATGTTTTCTCTGAAAAAGATAATCTTCCCCCAAAACCTGCGAACGGGCAAAGTAAGATCTTCCAGCAGACAACTAAAAGATTTGTATGTTCTACAGAAATATTTTTCTATACTAAGACAACAATATTTAAAGGACAAGAACAAACTATAAAATACTATAATGACAAAATAAATAAAGCCACAAATAAACAGGGGGTGTTACGGTAAACAATTAATGATATCTAACACATCTAAAGGCAATAGAACCAAAATAATAAATGCAAACACTAGCACCCTAACCAATTTGGAAGAAATTGCTAGAAGATTAAATATAATCTTCAAAAATGCTCCAGAAAAGACAGTAAACAATATTAAGCAAGCTAACATAAAGAATGATCACATCCCTCACAACAACAAAATCATGTTTCTAGCTGAGTTTTCTAAAACAGAAATTACTGACTTATCATTCTTAAATTAAATAATAAAACAAGCTCTGGAACAGATTAGATTCCATACATTTGTTTTGAATTTGTATGCCCTGTTAAATGTTTATATTGTTTACTTGCTTATTTGTATTTTTTTTTGTTGATTCTTTATTTTTAATTATGTTTAATTGTTCTATGTGCCCAACCTGTGTTACCTTGTTTGTATTAATTTTTTTTTAATGTATTATTGTTTAGTTATAACTAATCTTATATTTGCTCTGTCATTGGTCATATAAACTGTTGAGCAATAAATCGTTAAATTAAATTAAATTAAAAAAAATGATTATTAAAGAGTTCAAGGCTTTTGTAATTCAAGATCAACCACGACCGCCATTGAACAATGTTACAATATGATTATAAATGAGATGGATGATGGGATATGTCCAGTAAGCATTTTCTGTAATTTGTGAAGCACATTGTCGAAGGCCTTCGACAGTGTGCTTCATTTAAATCTGATTGAGAAACTTTATACATCCGGATTCAGAAGGGGAACGGGTGAATGGTTCAAATCCTATCTGCTGAATCCAAATCAGTACGTCAAGATTGGGAATAGTCTTCACCTACAATACCAACATGTGTAGGTGTTCCAGAAGGAACAGTGCTCTAGCTCCTATTCTATTTTCAATTGTTACTGCATATATGGTACAGTTCATTGGAGCTGATACATGTACTTTATATGACGATGATACTAGCGTAATTGTTTTCGGAAACACCACAGAATATTCTGCAAGAATAGCTACAGTAGTATCGGGTTTTTCTGTTAAGAAGCCCACCCAAATATAAGCTCAGGTGGGCCTCTATTTAGATTTTTGTTTCCAAATAGAAGCCCATGGGCCTTTATTTGGGGACAAATAATAACATGCTTCTCGCAACGTATATCGTCACTTTGCGCATAGTGCTACGTAGTGGGGATTCGGTGCACCTGCGTACAGAAAATATACTAGCTCATCTTAACAGTCGGCGATTTATCATTATTTAGTAGTTTATTGCATCTAAACATGGAAAATAAAAAGTCTAACAAACGAAAATCTTATACTATTCAGGAAAAACAACATTTTGTGACACGTTTAAGAACAGGGGAAAGTCAAAATCCTTTATCGCCACAAACAGGTATTGACAGGAAAAATCTTCGTCGTTGGTTGCAGCAAGAAGCGGAATTATTGAAGCAGGTTAAAAAACGTAAACACAAACGTCTTGAGGGCGCAGGAAGAAAGGCTTTTTATCCTGAAAATGAGAAAAAACTATTTGAATTTTTCAAGAAGGAACGAGATAACCGCCGATCAGTTACGTATAACACACTGCGAAACTATATTTTCTCACCAGAATTTGGCCTTAAAATACCACCTGATTTTAAAGTGAGTAATAAGTTTTTGTTTGGATGGACCAGAAGACATCGTATTAGATCACGTAAAATAAGTATCGACATGGACTCGATAATCGTGATCCAAACGAAACACACGAAGAAGTAAAGCAATACTTAATTAAAGTAAATATCGCTACAATAGGAATGACAAGTGATCGTGTTTTTATTATGGATAAAACCCCATGTTACTTTGACATGACAAGAGATTGCACACTTCACTTTGTTGGGAGCAAAAATGTTGATGGTGCGCACAGAGGGTTTAGAAAAAATCGATACACTGTCTGACGATATCATTGGATGAACGTATGCTCCCACCTATGATTATTTTTCGTGGTTTGAAGAAAATTCCCAAAGTAACAATCCCCGCTGGTAAAGCGGTTGTTGCTGTAAACAAAAGCGGATCAATGGACACAAATCTACTAAAGATGTGGGTGGATACTGTTTTTTGCAAGAGGGGATCTTATTTTAGTAACACTTCAACAGTAATTATTTGGCATTTTTATGGAACTCCTAAGAGAGATGAAATTTTAAAATATCTTACTCAAAGGCAGTAATAATTCCAGGAAAAACAACGCACTACACGCAGCCCCTAGATGTTGCCATAAATTCCAGTTTTAAAGCTGCTATGAGAAACGAGTGGGAGAATTGGATTAAAGAAGAGACTGCTGAATTTACTCCAAAAGGATATAGAAAAAGACCATCTTACCAAAAAATTGTTGAAATGGTAATTTCTGCCTGTAATACTATCAATTCAAAGAGCATTTGAATGTTGCGGCATTGCTGCAGATGGAAAAGAAGTAGCAACCAATATATTAAATAAAAAGTTGCAATTTGTCCTTGAAAATAATCATCGACTTGAAATTGGATCTGATGATCTGGCTGTTAGTGATGGAAGTGAAGAAGAGCTAATAGAATTGGATGAAAACGAAAACAACAATTCTTCCACTACTAACTCTGATTGCTCGGAAGACGAAAACAACAATTGTTTCACTACAAATTCTGATTGCTCTAATGCAACAGGTTCTGAATAATACTCTTTTTTTTCATTTATTATTTGTCATACTTTTTGCATTTATTTTCTGTTTTATAAATTTTTGTTTTTTAGAATAATAAGAATAATTTTTAATTTCATATTGTTCGGTTGTTGTAATATTTAAAATAAAAATAACATTTCATTAACCAAATAAATATTATTTCAATATAAACTTGTTTCTGTTAAGAAGCCCCATGGGCTTCTATTTAGGGACAACATGAAAACCTTAAAAAAGCAAAATAATAAAAAAATAATAAATAATGGTACTTTCATACTTTCGTAATGGACGCGAAGGCTCATACCAAATGTAAACAAAATGGATAGACCGAGAGCATGGTGAAGTGGACTATTACATAACACAAGTATTGACGGGGCATGGATGTTTTGGCGACTACCTTAAAAAGTTCAAACTAGCAAAAACGGCGGACTGTTACCACTGTGGGGAGGACGATACAGCGGAACACACAGTCATCGATTGTCCAAGATGGGAAGCGCAAAGGAAAAAAATGACGGAAAGCATAGGCGAAAGAGTAACTGCGAAAAATGTTACTGGGTATATGCTGGAGAGTGAGGAAACATGGAGAACTATAACAAGAAATTTAACAGAAATAATGAAAACGAAAGAAAAGGACGAAAGAGGTGAACGGGACAAATATACAGGAAAAATAGACGATACAGCTTTTCCCTGAAGTAATACTACTGTGGTTTCCAGGGGAAAGTGGCAGGAAAATGTGTTTGCTTATACTGTTTCTTTTATTGTAACAAACACTTTTCTCAAAAAAAAAGTCTGGGGATCGACAAACAAAACAAAACTTTGACCAATCGAGTGATCTCCGTATGTTGCTGTTAAAAAATTACGAGCAATCAAACTGAATTGTGGTGTTGACCACAATGAAATTCTTTTCGTCAATGGTACATCCTGCAGAAACTCAGTGAAGTGCAGTGTTTCTTCCAAAAAGTTGTGATATATCTGGCCGGTACGGTGCGGTATTTCTACCAGCAAGACTTATTCTTGGTGGTAGAAATACCGTTCCAATTTGATGGTCACCTTCAATTTCAACACAAACATTCAAGGAGAACTGATGAAATTTATCATCACATACCTCATACGAATTTTCATCTGCCCAACCCACCATGTTTGGGCAGATGAAAATTCGCATTATGTAAAATTCCGTATTGATTTTCTTGAGAAACTGGCTTCATCGTTGAAAAGAATCTGTCACGAATTGAGGGATTAGAACTAATGTTTGCAAAATCAATTGACATAACGGAATACGTGGACGATAATCAGTAGGTAGTAGTGCATGAACACGTTGAATGTGATATGGATACAACAAATTGGCCTTTTTCAAAGAATTTTCCAAACTGTCCAATGACTTATATTCAAAGTATTGGCAATTTGTCGCGTAGAAGTACTTGGATCTTCCTCTATCATGTCCAGCACATTATGTTCCACTTGTACCGTTCATACTGTTATTAATCTTCCTGGCCCTCCATTTCGTTTCAATGTGCTGTTTCACGAAGATATCGATGAATGTTGTCGAAGCTTTTTCGGTAGGGGATATTACGGCTAGGAAACCGTTCCAAGTTGTTGTCAATAATTTTTTGTACTTGACAAACTCATTAGTATTCTGTACTCGTTAAACTCATGTATGTACGCTATATTTTTATTTACATTATGATTTGATGACAACAAATAT
Source organism: Phosphuga atrata (assembly GCA_944588485.1). Taxonomy (NCBI): domain Eukaryota; kingdom Metazoa; phylum Arthropoda; class Insecta; order Coleoptera; family Silphidae; genus Phosphuga; species Phosphuga atrata. The sequence goes on along the minus strand of OX155896.1, from coordinate 31,640,860 downwards.
CGATTATGGTTGTCGCACATTTTGTTCACCCTGTATGTATAACAATGGGGTTTTTCAGAAATCATCTTAGGACAAAATATTCTTAGAATATGCGAAGTAATATATATATATATATATATATATATATATATATATATATATATAGAGAGAGAGAGAGAGAGAGATTGTGAATAAAAATTTTTAATAATTTGCCCAACTTCATCAAAGAAGCGAAAACTTTAAATTCGGTTTAAAAAAAAGGACCAAATACTTTCTAATTGAAAAGTGTTATTATTCCATGGACGAATTGTTAAAAGTGTGAAATCAATATGACTATGAATACTTAGGATTTATATGTTTCTTCTTCAACTAAATATTTAGTTTTTTTCTTTTCTTTGTTGCATTCTTTTTTATTCGACGCATCTTATAGATATATGTACCTCCCAAGAATAAATACTTTTTGATTTGATTTGAACATATGTAATCTATGCTTGTGGTTTATTATAGCTTGTGGTTTAATTAATATGCAAGATGTTTTAATAAAAAAGTAAATACAAATTAAGCTTTGTTATATTTAAAATGATATAAAAACATAAATGTAGGTATTGTACTTTTATTTACTAATTTTTGGAAGGATAAATTTAGGAAGAACAGGAAGCATTTTTCCAAAAGATTTTCACGCAGTTAATTATCATGATCTACCTCCATCCAAAATACTATTCTAGACATCTAAAAATCAGTATGCACAACACAAAAAGGGCCCTTTTTTGCTCGAAAAATACATATGCAGTTATATAATAGAGCCGTAATAACGATTGTTATTAGTTAGGTTAGGTTAGGTTTTTTAAAAACTGTACTACAAACATGTACTGTACTGTAGATTATGATAATTCTTTAGAGCCGTAATAACGATTGGTTATTACGGTAGATTGGTTATTAGTTAGAAGAGTACATACATTTATTTTTGACTGCACAAAAAGCGGAACTCGGGGTAGTACGATCAGCAGAAATCAAGTCAAATTATTCTCAATTCGACGTTTCGATTTATAACATATAATCTTTCTCGAGACGTACATAATGTTACAACGGTTACAAAGATCAAAGTAAAAGACTTTTTGTACTTACTAAGAAACTTACTAAAGCGAAATATAGCTTGAATTTATAAATATATTCAACCTGTTTATAGCTCTATAATATTTATATATTCAAGCTTTAATATTTTGCTTTAGTAAGTTTGTATGATTGTATCTATGATTAGTACGGTATCACCCCGATATTCACTTGTCTTTTAAATCAATAACTGCAACTAAGTTCAGGTCTTTCAATATGTCAAATTAAAACCTAACCTCGCCAGTCCGGCACATGATGTTAAGGCTAATGTAATTGTATTCCATTTTATATAAAAGGGAGCAAAGCTGCACTGATGAGAGATAGAGCTCGAAACGCGCCTGCAGATGGCTATTCACTTAATTTAAATATAAAGAAATAAATTTAAAAAGCAATGTTATTTTCTAACTGCGTTAGTGCTATGAAATGAATTAGTTCTAGGAATAACATACAAATCTCTGCTATATAATTCAATATCCTGTGTGATATTTGCCAGAAAGTAGTTATTTCAACATGGGATTTGTTCGCAGTCCTAATAAGACATATTTATATATTCAAGCTGTATCTCGCTTTGGTAAGTTTGTATGATTGTATCTATAATTAGTATGGTTTCAACCCAATACTCACTTACTAAGAAGGTAATGAACAACTTATTTGATGTATTTAAAACAATTATGTATAGAACAACTTATGTATATATATATATATATATATATATATATATATATATGTATACACATATAATCAGCATAACGTGGATAATGATAGTGTCTCTTAGTGATTATTTATGTGTATGAAGATGTGGTTATAGCGGACTATCCAACAGATTCCGATATTTTAAACAAGATTACAAAACGCTAAGATGAAGATATCTTATCTAGCAACGAAACAGTGCCAATTCCACCCACGAACAAAGATATGTGTAATTATTTAAATAAGTGTAGCGAATATCTGTGTTTTAAAGACAATCTTCGAGACGAAGTGTACCGCGCATTATCTACTGTGGAGAACTTTATAGATAGAGGACTTTTTAATGGAAAACAAATAAAAATTACTAACTTTTTCAAAAAATAATATATTAATTATAATTATTTTTAATTAATTAAAATAACATATTAATAATGTCTATTTCTTTCTTGTTTATAAATACATACATATGCCCTTACATATGCCCTTTTGTTCAAGGGCTGAAATTTTACTAGAATTTTTTTTTCGTCATCTTGGACGATATTTTCGTAGTAGCTAAAAAAAAATAATTAAAAGTTTTTTTTGGCCCACCCTAATATATATATATATATATATAATATATATATATATATATATATATATATATATATATATATATATATATATATATATAGTTATATAATATGTTGTAATATGTTAAGATCTGGGGAAGCGCCCATAATAGGATAATTTGGATTTGATTTTAAATGTGATATTTTTTAAATTTTTATTTGTTTTTCCACTTCTTACAAAATTTCATTTTCCAATTTCTTCCCTTTTTCATAGCCCCAGTGACTCTAAATTTGCATGCTCCCATTATAAACTCAGTCTAACTTCCTTCCAAAACATTGCAAAGTACAGCCTCATACACTGTTGATGCAGTGATTCTCCCATAATGAAGTTCATACTATAAGGGAGAATCATTTTGTTCAAGAGTTGCAGCTTCTTCCCATGCGCTTGTAGACATCATAATTCTTTAAACTCATCAAATCAACCAATGTTGGAACAACCATAGTTAATAATTTAAATCCTAAATATATAGCAAATAGGTACTAGCAGCACCTACCTAAGTGTGATGAACAATCTTCACACTTAAGAAGAAAGAATATTTTCTTCAGTTTCATTACAAATAGCTGTTACAGCATAGCATTTCTGTCGCATGTTATGCTCAACTGCTGTTCAATGATGATTAAATGATTTATATTCTTACTAGGATGCTAAAATAATGGATAAAATATTGGATACTTAAACAATAAATGAATTCACAACACACACGTTATTAAAATGTTTTCTAATGAAAGGCATGCAATGCCATACAAATGTAAGCAATACGAACTTGTTTACATATTATTTTACGTCACATTTCGTTTTAATCAATGGTGTTCCATTTTACTAATTTGAATTTCGCTCCCTTAATTTGCATTTTGCTCTTATTTATTAATTTTAAGTAAATAAAAAGATATTAATTACTAAAATAATGGTTTAGTTCAAATATCCGGCCAATAATGATCCGGAATTAAAATATCCGAACCAAATTTAAATTACATGCATATTCCCTATTAGACTAATAAATTGCGCTATTTAAAAATGTCATAAATACATACGTTATGAATGAAAGACTATATTAGTATTTAACAAAAACTAAGACGGTTTAATTTGTTTATAGCGAGTACAGATATAACGAGGTTGCTACTTTAGGAAGCAACACAACATATTTATACGGCTATATCTCATGCTTACGCCACGGATATAACATGCATTAAAAAAAATATTTGATAAATCCAAAAGAATTTTTTAACCGACAATCGTGCCGCCGATCAACCGATTCTGTGAGAGGTAAAAAGTTGATTGGAAATACGCAGTTAGCATTTTTCTATTTTCGCTGATAAAAATCAAAAATAGTTATATATCTCTATTATTTTAATAATTTATTTTTAATAGAAGAAGAAATATTTAATGAAAACAATGTTCATTATAATCGCGTTTCACTCTATTAAATGTTATTTCTATTTTTTTTAAAGCGATTGTGAAAAGCGAGAAATGGTTATAACGAAAAAAATGTGTCTGCTTTTTGTGTTCCATATGACTCTCTAATACGTTATAACCAAATTCACTTTACCTACATTTCACTTTATAATTTATTTTTCTTAATATTGTGTTGGAAACATAACATAAAAAATTAAATTAAAATAACACGAAAAATGAATTAATGATTACGGATATAACGAGGAGTGGTACTATTGAAAACAATTTGTGTTATCCTTTTGTGTTTATTATAACCGAGTTTCACTGTCTTTAATGTTATGTCAAGCATTTTTTAATTTATTCTGAAAAGGGAGAAACAGTTATAACAAGGAAATATTGTTCTGCCGTTATCATTATATTATTATCATAAAATAAAATCTACAGTTCTTTGTAGTAAATAGGTATTTACATTAGAGTGCGGAAACGTTGATTTTACAACGAAACAGCTCTTTTGGGGAACGAGCCCGAAGGGCGAGTGAAGCCAGTGTTAGCCGGAGCGTTGTAAAATCATTTCCCTAAGAAATTTGTATAAGATTTTTAATTATTATTTAAGAAACAAATAGATTTAGATTATTTACAATATTGGAAATTTTTGAATGTTGGCACTCACAAACTTTGACATTTTTTCTTTGACTAATTCAAATTTATTAAGTACATAATATGTCATTTTGCAACATGTCATACGCTATACTTTATAATAAAAAAATCACTCTTATTTTCTACATAATCGTGTAAAATATGGTGTAATGTAGCTTTTTCCAAATTAGATTTTATTGTCTTATACTTAATTAAATTTATAAGTATCCTTGAAAGGTAAAAATTTACTGGTTACTTTACCGCATAGTAGCCGTACTTTGCAACATCTTCAACATTTGTTTGTAAAAATCTAGTTTCGCTGGACGTATGAAAAGATGTCAAAGCTAGTTTTACAATTCAGGAGGTTAAAAAAGTAATTTGATTTCGAAATTTATAAACGAAATAATATAAAATACTACTTTTTTTTTAATATATGTATATGAAATTCTATTTCAACCTAAAGATTTTGTACAAGTTTCCAATTGAACGAGACATACTTATAACGTTATAAATCACTTTTCTCAAATAAAACTTCCTAAAATTTATAAATTATAAAATAAGTTCGCAGACATAATAAAAGGAAAGCAACAGTAAAATCCGTTAGTAATTTAGTGTGCGGTTCAGTAGGTAACCAATAAAACCATAACTAGAAAGTTTACAGACTTGGAACTTTTGCCTTGGACATTAAAGTTGTCGAAGCGGGCTTGCCACATTTCTCATTTCGGTCGTATAATCGCCGCTATAATTGGTCTCAGTTAACGGCTCCAGACATTTTCACCCCCATATTTTACACTATCGACGTTTTACCCCTGCATTATATTTCCAATATCCATAAATGGGACCATATGTGTAACACATATTTCTCTCTAATTACAAATTATTCGCAGAACATAAAGCTATCAACATAAAAAGTTAAGTGGCACAAGATCTTTGAGGTTTTAAACTATGCAATCATAGTTTTGACACATAGAACCAATTAGGATTATTAGCACATAGAGTGTATTTATGAGAATTTTATCCAAACTGTTTTTAACTGAATCTAAAACTTGACAGCAATCCGCCGTAGATTTTTTTGTAAGAAATTTAGTTAAAATTAATTGTAAAATCTTAATGAAAGCGTAATCTTGTTGTTTTTCCTCTTGACATTTTTTCCTTTGAAGTTAAATATAAACGAGATGCCAAACAATGTTTTAGTAAATTAGAGAAATCCGTCAAGCATACAATTTAATTCATTAATTGACTTTCCACATCTCAATTTTACATTCTCCTATTTCTATTTTTAAGAATTCTAGTTCTATTTCAAAATTTTAAGCCGAAGATTTAAAGCACATGGGAGACAGAAGACAAGTTTTTTGTTGCATTAAAGAAAATCTATCAGAATGTTTTAAGATGAACGACTCAGTTACAATACGACAACAACGGCATACTTGTACGTATGAAAAACCAAACTGACGGACTAAACGGATGACTATTGTGCTTTAACTCAAAATGACAGGAAATTCAACTAACACCAATTATTTGCGACCCAACAACGACGGTTTAGTCGAATATCTAAACTAAACTAACAAACTAAACTAAAATGTCGTGTGATACAACCCGCAAAAAAAGGAGAGTCAATGTAGAAAGCTGTGCGTAATTAATTTGGCCCAGAGTCACATATATATTTACCGAATCTTCATACGTTCTAATGTAATTAATTATTTGCTCAATATTAATATATTCTTCTCCAATGAAGACAATTATTTAAAAAAATGTGTAAAATGGTGTAATATTGAGCTTGACAAATAACAACTTTAATAATCGCTTTGTTTTTTCGAAACTATGATCCTTCCGGACATATTAGCAAAGTCATTAAAGTCGACTTTTCTGGGAAAGTTTCCTGAGGCTACTTGGCGGCAGCGGCGGCACGTTAATCCAACGAGAGCGATTTTTCCCCGCCGATTCTCCGCTATACGATAAATCTGTTTGAGAAACGGCCGCCGTGAAATGTAAATTAAATCTACATCCCGCTCCATATAAATCCGATGCAATAAATAAGAGTATTTTTTTGTATAAATATGTATACACTTTTTTCGTGTTTTTTATTTTAACTATTAACATAATACTATCTAGTCAAAACACATTATACATTATTTAATAAAATCTGTTGAAACTTTAAAAACAATAATTTCTTGTTAAAAATGTTCTTTTAACTCTTCCTAGTCTTTCTGGTGTTGTCTGTTCCTTCCCTGGTCTTGTTTGTTCTGTATGGCGTTGCCTGGTCTTGTCTGGTCTTGTCTGTTCTTGTCTGGTCTTGTATTGTCTTGTCTCATATAGTATAGTTAGTATAATTTAGTTTCCTTGTGTCATATCTAGTTATTTTGACGAGAAACAAATCGAAGCCTATATTAACTATATTAAAATAAACATTGGTTGGAGGAGTTATACAGAAGAAAAAATAGTTTTCAAAGCAAGAAACAATTTCTATAAACTAAGGAAAATTCCACAAAGGACGAGTTAATCTACTCAAGATAACTCGATTCAAACATCAAATGTCCTAGCTGGACAGTTCGAAGTAGACAGTCTCAGTTAAGCACATCACATTTAACAGTCTTCACGAGAACAGTTTAAATATTTAGTTGGTGTATATATAAGTAATTCAATGTTTCTTTAATGCTTCTAGAGCTTTAAATGCGGGTTTATTGATCCTGGAGCGTCGTCAATTTAGTCGGCAGGCATTGCTGCACTGTCTGTCATTGATTCGCCGCTCGCAGACAAAACAAACGGAAACAAACACCGTGTACACACAAGCTGCACTTTGTTGGAGAACGCCGTTTGCGCATTGGAACGTTTCGAAACTAGTTGCACACAAAACGAATTGATCGCCGATTCGGTGCAATTTTCAATATTCGACGCGGCTAATGGAAAATTAAGGGTTAATTTGCGCTTTGCCGCATAAAGAGATTCATCGGGTTTCAATTCGATAAATAAATACACATTGAATATTCAGAGATTTGTTCTTGAATTAATTAATTAATATCAACTTCAAATGCTATTAATTGCTGTAAATTTTCGTTATTAACAAATTGAAAATAATTTAAATATATTAACTTATACAACATAATCTGACATAAACCTGACAACTCACGTATTGACAAAACAATTCCAAACAAGGCTAGAAAACACAAGACAGGAATAACAGGCAATACCAAATAATACCCACACAATACTACATAAAATGAGACCAGACAAAATGAATAAGACAAGATAGGAGCAGATAAGTCCAAACAAGACCTGATAAAATCAGACAATATCAGATAGGAAAAGCACAATACCAGCTAAAACTAGATAAAGGAAAGAAAAACCTTGTATTGATCTTGTTTGGTATTGTCTTAGCATGTCTGTTCTTATCTGGTCGCGTTTGCTCATATCTGGTTTTGTGTGTTGGTCTGTGGTCTAGTCATGAACTAATACAACATGATACAAGGCGAATGAGAACTAGACAGTCAAGACTATTTTGTTTCTACACAAGTTGTTGTCCGTTTTTATCATTAAAGTTATTCAACTTATGCGAGATGACAGAATGGATTGTAAATCAAATACTTTGAAGACTTTAAAGATACCAATTATAAAACTTTATAAAACTGTTAAAAATAGAATGAATCTGTTTAAATTTAGGAGATGAACTTGTATAGAAATCGAATGATGTGTTGAATGGAATAAACGAACGATTGGAGCAATTTTCGAGAAGTTTCTACACGTGTAGATTTTGATGAAAACCTGAAAAAATATCATGTCCATCAGATCTCGAGATCATTTGGTGGAGATTTGGTGGATCAGGCGAGCCGATATAAATTTATGAAAGTATTTTCTTTTTCATTGGACTAAGATTTATAGGGATCGTACACGCTTTTTGCTGGTTGTCGTGGCGAGAATTTAGTATCTGCTATAATGCCAGCAAATCTGTTTTTAAATTGCTGCTGGCAATTTTTACCCATCTCGCCCCTCAGTTAGACTAAAATCTATATAAACACGTAATTGGCACTGAATAAATCAGAACTGTAGATGAGAAAAATGAAAATAAACTTATTAAAGGCGAAATATTGCCTGAGTATAAATGAGCCGTTTATTTTGAAAGTGGCCTAAATCCATTTTTTAATTTCTCTGATGATGTTAGAAACGGTTATTATTTGACGTTATCTGTCATAAATAACAATTTGCGATTAAGAATATTTAAAGTATATGATAATTATTAACACATACGTTTTCACAAACAATTATTTATTAAAAAACATTATTTTGAAAGTGACCTAAGTCCACTTAATTAGTAATAATGTCAGAAAGTGCGGATCTTCAAATTTACGAAGGCAGTTATGAAGGTAATTTTATTTAATCATTACACCTTTGTTATTATTATACCAATTATTACACCTTTGGGTATGAATAAAAGTACAAGACTATTTAATTCAGAGAGTGAAGACGAGTTGGAAAATATTGATTTTAACCAGAATCGCAAGAGAAGGAGAATTTTAGAACAATATTCATCATTTGAAGATGAAGATGCAGGTGGGGCTTTTCACGACAATACCTCTGGAGCAAGATTTAGAGAAAAGAATGGTGACACCTACATTCAAAAATTGCGAAAAATTAAACGAAATAGCGGGAAAAAATACTATACTCAAACTGGAAACATTATACCTGCAAAAATGTTTCAAAACAAAAATTGCCTTTGTCGAAAAGTTTGTATAAAAAATTATGAAGAAACAGAAAGAAAGAATACTTTTGAGAAGTTTTGGAATTTGGAAGATTTAAATAAAACTTGTCCAAACTGTTGAACATAATGTAGAAATAATAGATCATAAATTCCTAATATCAGGACATTCGTTTTTACCGAATGATAGAGATTTTGGCGTCGTAGAAATGTCATTAAACAAAAATAATTTAATGTTTGTTCCTCAAGATTATTATAATGTTATCAAAAAGTGCCGTAAAGGTAATAACTTTCTTCTAAATGAAATGAAACAAGAGGATTTCAAATCAACAAGATTATTGGAGGACGCAGTTTTTAAAAGGTTGAAGAATTCTAACGGAGAAGCAATAAATTGGTTACAAATAGTCTGGATGCGTTTTTTGAGAAATGAACCATATAAAATTTTCTATAAGATATCAATGGATGAGAATGCAGAGTTTAAAATCCTGGATTTATTACCACGTCGGGGTAGACCAAGAAAATTTGAAAATATTAAATTGACACCACTTTATAAAAATGTAAGACCAATTACGACATCGAAGTACAAGGACATGATGGACTTACTTCGATATATACCACCAGAACACCATGACTTCTTTAAATTTCTCCCGCATACACAAAATGTGTATTACTGAACAGTAAATTTTTATGTAATTTATATAGTTAGAACATTTCTTGAATAGTATAAATTGTGTTCTTAAAGTATTGTGAAAATATATAAATTAAATTGAGTATCGTTTTTCAATTTGAAGCAATTTAAAATATGTCGAATGGACTTAAGCTCCTTCAAATTTTATAACATATATAGGTGTTAATTTTGAAAGTGGCTTAAATCCATTTGTGGTAAGAAAACAAATATTATTCACATAATTTTTGGTATTATTTTAATAGGAATTGTAAATTTAACTCTCTTAGATAAATTTAAGCAGTGTGGAACATTGCTATCCTATACGTATATTTTTAATATTAATGAAATGCAAACTTTTAAATATCTCAATTTAAACATAAATGGACTTAGGTCACTTCCAAAATAAACGGCTCAAATATATTTAACCCGTTCGTAGCTCAATAATACTAAGTCTTATTAAGGCTACAAAACATATCCCATGTTAAAACATTTAATTTCTTTGCTAATAACACGCGGAATATTTAATTTTACAACATATATTTGCATGTTATTACTAGCTCCCAGTCCACTGTTGTGCCACTTAACGAGTACTAGATGAATTATTAAAATAACATTGTTTTTAACATTATATCTTCCTATTTAACTTAAGTGAATAGCCATCTGCAGACGCGTTTCTAGATTTATTTCTTATCAGTGCAGCTTTGTTGTTTCGAATTACAAATTGTAATTCACTTACTTGTACATTCAAAGGCGTGTGTCTGCATCACGGGGGCGATAGGGTCGTGTCCGACAGCAGCAATGGAGCTGCTGCTGGATCTGACTCCGCCAGATCGGCGATTGTAAGGTTCAGCAAGGAAGCAATAGGCAGAGGTAAAATAATCGGAAGCAGAGACCGAAACAGCCTCGCTGCCAAGGTCCCCTGGATGGAAGCACCAAAAGACGAAATGGTATTCACATACCACTTCGAGAAAAACTACACAGCAATGTGTAGTAGTAAAGCCGATTGGAGCGACGAATCCTCAGTATACCACATAGAGCAAAATGCTATCAAGTGATATACAGATGGTTCGAAGACAAAGGAAGGTACTGGTGCAGGAGTGTTTGGACCTCGTACCAAATACTTCGAATACATGGGAACATTCCCAAGTATCTTCCAAGCAGAGGTACACGCAATCGAAAGATGTGCACAGTTTAACCTCGACAGGAATTATCGTAAAAAACGAATTGCTATCCTGTCAGACAGCCAAGCAGCCATTAAGGCCATTAGCTCATACACCATCAGATCCAATCTGGTATGGGACTGTGTGGGAAAGCTAAACAAGCTTGTGCAAAAACAATAAAGTAACGCTATACTGGGTACCAGGACACACTGGTATAGACGGAAACGAAGAAGCCGATCACCTAGCAAACAGTACTCAGTACTCCCTTTATAGGTCCGGAACCCTTTTGCGGCATGAGTGCAAACACCTTACACAAAAGTTTAGATGAAGAAACCAGAGAACAATGGATGAAAACCTGGAAAGAACTTCCAGGGCTAAGGCAGTCCAAAGTGATGATGGGATCTTTTAACCAGAAAAGAACAAAAGTTAGCCTGAAATTAAGCAGGAACAAGCTTAGTATTCTGACAGGAGTCCTGGCGGGACAGTGCAGACTTAGGACATCTCAAGGCCCTAGGCCTAGAGGAGGATGACGGATGCAGATTATTTGGCTCAGCAAAGGAAACAACCATACACCTGCTCAAAGACTGCAGAGCACTACTCCGCAAGAGACAGATGTACCTCGGGGCTCACTGCTTAAACACAGAGGAGCTGCAGGCCTTGAATCCCACCCAGATCCTGAAATTCCTAAAGGAATCAGGATTTGAGAAGGCGCTCAAAATGGGTAAGTACACAAATGCTTGGAGGAGGAGGGTGGGGTAGAATAGATCTATAAAGGTCGCAGTACAAGTCGTCACCACCATATCTACAATCTACTTGTATAGCTCGTGCATGACTAGCGAGGTTAGGTTTTAATTTGTCGCTAGTGGAGATACACATGAACTTAGTAGGTTATTGATTTCAATGATAGTTTTCTATTAGTAAAATCATACTTATAGCCTGAAAATATAAATATATTCAACCTGTTCGGAGCTTTATAATATTAAGTCTTATTAAGACTACAAAACAAATCTCATGTTGAAACAACTAGCTTTCCTTTGGTAATACCACGCAGGATATTGAGTTATACAACCAATATTTGCATGTTATTACTAGTCCCCACTCCACTTTCTTGGTAGTAAACGAGTACTAGATAAACAACATTGTTTTTAAGATCACATCTTTCTGGCTTTCTGGCTATTCACTTAAGGGCTAACTAGAAAGATATAATCTTAATAACTACGTTATTTATCTATTACTCGATTAGTGCTGCGAATGTGGAAAGGGGGCTAGTAATAACGTGCAAAAATCTGTTGTATAATTTAATATACTGCGTGGTATTAGCAAAGGAAAACTAGTTATTTCAACATTAGATTTGTTTTGTAGTCTTAATAATATAGAGCTACGAACAGGTTGAAAGTATTTATATATTCAGGCTATACTTCGCCTTTAATAAGTTTATATGATTATCTATAATTAGTATGGTTTCACCAATGGTAAAATTAAAATGGAATTTTTTTATGATGGTTTCGGTAAATTTGCAGGAATTAAGTAAAATGTGGTACATCATGAAATAATCGTTTTATAGAATGAAAATTACCATTAATTATGTTGAAATTTAAATATTCTGTAGACGTTATTAACATAAACGTCAACGGTGCCTGCCTATTGACGTTGAATATGATTTGAACTGTACACAATTAAATTTGATAAATTTTGTAATAATGCGCATATCAAAAAGGTTATTATGATATGGGCCCCACTGTTTAATATTAAATATTGACTTGTTGACAGCGTATTTGCGCATAGACTGTTTGTCAAACAAATTGTTGCGTGTGCTCATTCCGTTCGGCAAAATGAACAGAAATGTGTGTATGGTATTATACACGAAGGACATTTCACAAAATTATATTTGACGAAATGATAAATCAACCAGAGGACACCTTAACAAAAGAAAACAGGCAGAAAAATGCGACGAACGCATAAGAATGTTTGTCATTAGTCGGGAATGCGCGAGAAATAGAAGTCACAAAACGTGCCAAAAAAAGCAACTAGGAATTCTATATTTCATCTCCTTATTTAAATTAACACACCTCATTATCCTGTCCAAACAATAAGTAAACATTTGAGTATTCAATAGTTTTTACAATACAGTTTTATTAATTAAACTCCGTTGCATTTATTTCAAAATTAAACAATTTTTCAAAAATATAGTTTAATGGCGACGCAAAACAAAGTTTCCTAAATTTGTTGTTGAATTTTCAACGCATATTTTGCTGATGAAATTACGGGCAGATTTTAAATTTGTTTTCATGTCAATTCCAAAATATTACCATTACAAAATATTGTTTTTAAAATATAATTTGTGTAAATTGTTCAAATCACAAATATTTTTTAATCTGAAACATTTAATTGAATCTAATATAGCAGATCAGAGAAGAACAGGCACAATGAGACAAAATTCAGAAAGCAGACAATACCATACAATACCAAACAAAAACCAAACAAGATCATGACCCGACAAGTCCCGAAAAGATAAAAGAAAACCAGACAATATCAGCAAAAAACACACAGTTCAACACAAGTTCAGAGAAGATTATACAAGACCAGCAAGACCAAACAAGATAAGGCAAACCAGCCAAATAAAACTTTAGTCGAATTATATATTTTAAAACATTATTGATAAAAAATCTTTTCTTCGTTGTGTTTTGACTGGAAAACTGTTTATTCATAATTATTTATCTACAAAACGTATTTCCGTCGTTCTTGCAAAGCACTTTAATTATAAATAAACTTTTCGAGAAAAATAAACGAGAGGACAACTTCAAGAAAAATAATTTGTGTATTCGCCTATCTCAACTCGACTCCGGGAAACTTCCATATTTATAATACATACTTTGTAGTTTCGTCGAGTTTACCAAACGTTTCCTTCTTTTTATTTCGCCATTGGCAACTAGTTCAAATGTCGTTTCAACCCCTCTACTTACAACCAATTTATTACAAGCACATTATGCAAACAAGTTCTATATTATTTGATTTCCACCGTTTAACCAACCCCATTTATAGCGATATTCCAAACAAAAATTTATATAATCTCACTAAATTAAAGTTAATTCATACAACTAGTGAAATAATACGTTGATTTTTGATTAATTTAATGTTTAAACAAGATTTGTTGTATAGCCGACATGAAAAATAACAGAGTTTATTAAAAGCAACCAAAATAATTACTGTTATGTATTATTTTTCCGAGGAAGTAATGTCGCATAAATAATTCAACACGCGACACGTCATAAATATAAATAATTTCCGGTAATTCGAAATCAATAGGGGTTGAAGTTTTTTCAGTGATTTTTTTCGGCATTTATATCAACGCGATAACAGACACACACGGTGTCCAATAAATATTATACAGGGATGAATTATAACATTTCGGCGACGACGAAAATATCAATTTCGCAACAAGAGCTTCAGCGATGCGAAAAGTCGCCGCGTGTCGTCGCGCTAGCCGTGTATAAATGCACGTGCAGTGTTTGTGTGAGTGTGAATTTTAAATTGAAAATTTACTGCACCATAAACTCCCTATTTTGCGCCACATTAATCGACAGATTAAATAGGCACCACCTAATATTTTTTACATCGAGAACGGTTTAGTTGAAATTAACGCGTTAACACACCGAATCACAGAGATAATAACAATATATTCTAAATAGACAAGATATCACCATCATTCGAGAGATTAAACAATTATTTAACAGAAAAGCTCAGGGAGAGTTAGACTTTGGCTGGTATTGTCATGTCTTGCCTGGTCCTGTCTGCTCTTGTCTGTACTTGTCTGCTCGCGCCTATTCTTGTCTGTTCTCGTCTATTCTTGTCTGCTCTCGTATATTCTTGTCTTGTCTTATCTCGTGTTGTCTCTCTCATCTTGTGTGGTCATGACTGGTCTTATATGGTCTTGAATGGCCTTGTCTGATCTTGCCTGGTCTTGCCTTGTGTTGTATGGTCTTGTCTAAATTTGTCCGGCTTTTCCTGATCTTGTCTGGTCGTGCTTAGTCTTGTCTGGTATTGCATGGTCCTATCGGGCCCTCTCCGGTCGTGTCTGGCCTTGTTTCTTCTTGTTTGCTCTTGTCTAATCTTATCTGGTCCTGTTTGTTTTGTCTGTCCTTTTCTGGTCTTGTTTGGTCTTGTCTGGTCTTTTCAGAACAAATCTGATCTTGTCTGGATGTATCCGCTCTTGTCTGGTCTTGGCTGGTTTAGGATGGTTTTGGCTGGTCTTAGTTGATCCTGTCTGTTCTTTTCTGTTTTTGCCTGGTCTAGTCGGATCTTGTCTGGTCTTGTCTCGTCTTGTCTGGACTTGGCTGGTCTTGGCAGGTTTTAGCGGTCTTGGCTGGTCCAAGTTGGTCTTGTCTGTTCTTTACTGGTCTTGTTTGGTCTTATCGAGTTCTGCCTGGTCTTTTCTGATCATATCTCTACTTTTCTGGTCTTCTTTGGTCTTATTCGATCTTGTCAGGTCCTGTTTGGTGTTGTCAAGTCTTGTCTAGTCTTCCCTGGTTTTCTCTGATCATGTCTGGCCCGATCTGGTCTTATCTGTTCTTGTTTGATCTTGTCAGGTCTTGTCTGGTCTTGTCTGTTCTTTTCTGCTCCTGTTTGGTCTTGTCTGGACTTATTTGCTCTTGTCTGTTCTTGTCTCGTCTTGTCTGGTCTTATATGGACTTGACTGGTCTTTAGTGGTCTTGGTTAGTCTTGTTAGGTCTTGTCTAGTCTTGTCTGGTCTTGGTTGGCCTTGGCTGGTCTTGGCAGGTCTTAGCGGGGCTTGTCTGTTCTTCTCTAGTCTTCTCTGGTCTTGTCGGGTCCTGTCTGATTTTGTTTGGACTTGTCGGGTCTTGTGTGGTCTTGGCCGGTTTTGTCTAGTCTTGTCTGATCCCTGGCAAGGGCGAGTTGCAAAAGCTCTTTTTTGGACAGTATTAGGGTTTTCGCGTACCCGACTTTTTTTAATACCCGGGTATCGGGTATTATTTTTTCATATACCCGGGTACCCGGGTATTTGCAATTTTTGCAGAAAAAGAGAAAATTTTCTTATAATAATGTTTTATTTTAGAGAGTGAATGTTGTTAGAGAGCGAGTGAGAGTTTTTAAAGAGTGAAGTATGTCAATAAGCCTCCTTAACTTATAGTACAATCAGTCACACAGTTAAACAGTCTAGTTCTCATTAATTAATTAGGAACTTAGGAACCGATTCTTGTTGTACATAATACTCTAGAACTAGTTCCATTGTCTTGCCTTCGCTTTCCGGTAGAGTTAGCTGTTTATGATGAAAAGCTATGAGTGACGGCCCGAATGGAAGTACCAGCGTCTTGTGCAACCAAGCGTGCAACAATTTCGGAAATTGTTGGTACAAGGTCGAAAAAATTTTGTTATTCGCGGACTTTGGAACTAGGGTTGAACTTTGATCAAATTCCAATTGAGAAGACGATGTCGATGGCACTTTTTTTCGCACGTAATGTTTTGTTTTTCGATCTTACTTTATTCTTACTTTATTACTTCGATCTTAGAAAAGTCAACTTTGGCTAATATTATTTTTGAGGCGCTACTTAGTAATAATTTTCCTAGAATTATAATGAATTCTTTGATCAAAATAGGTACCCGGGTACCCGAGTCTGACAATGAAATAGTACCCGGGTACTAAAAATTTCATATACCCGGATCCGGGTACCCGGGTAGAAAACCCTAGACAGTATTCTAGCAGGTGCTTATAAACTTCGCTAGTTTGTAAGTGCCTTCAGTCAAGTAATGAGACTTTTATTTATAATTTGGTATTGTATTATTTGTAATTGAATGACTATTTTTATTGAATAATACAAATTTAATAATGAATAATAATAGGCTTTCAATATTTCCTGTTGAATATTTCTTCTGGTAGATTAAAGAACATCTAAAATGTTCTAGAACTTTTCTAGAAAAATTGAAAATAATGAAAATTTTAATCTTAAAATGGTTTGCAACTTTTTCCTGTCTACCATACTTCTTCACCTTTCTTCCCGGCGAGTTTAAGGATGTCGTTTCCCTTTATCTAGTATGTGCTGTGGTTTGTAATTCACCAACATGAAAAAATATTCATTATATTTTACGGAAAAAGTGAGCTGTTGCAACTCATCCTTTTTGCGACCAGCCGGGTCACATTGTCATGATTAAAAGGAGCCAGATAAGATAGATAATATTACAGAATAATAAGTAAACCACTATATAATAATCATCATAATAATCATTATAGTTTGATTGTGAAGAATTAAATATAATAAGTATAATGATGTTTTTTGTAAACAAATTTTCTAAGTGCTTATATATTGTGTGGTGTTGTTGTGTAAAGTGTAAATTTATGGGTAGAATATGATTTGTAATTGTGATTTTTAAATGTGAAAAAAGTAAATGGATTGCATGTCGTTACCATTATCTAGGTAATTTAATCGACAAAAAAACTATCACGGTGTAATATCAGTACATAAATCTATGAGATAAAAATGCAAAAATATGTGTGTATTAGTAAAATATTTAAATACAACCTTTTCATTTATTTATAAAATATAAACAACAATTATGATGATATTTACAATCAATTTATTGTAATATAAGTTAACTTTCCGAAAGTGTTTGTGTCTCAAAGGAAATACAAGAGTTTAATTTAGGAAAAATATTTGTTAATTTCTCTCTCTCTAAGGGTGCTATAGTCCTAAGTAGGACCTAGACCTCCACCTCCCATTTGGTAATTTGTTGAAAAAAATATTATATCAGTTTCAAGTGTAACACAACGACTGCTTAACCTGGAGCCCTGAACTCCTTTCTTCAATTTTGTGTCCTGTTTTACCGTTCAACAAATCCAATCTAAGAGGCTTTCTAAGACTTTCCCCGTTTTTATCTGTAGGATATATAATCAGGTACATGAAATTTGGTATAAAATGTGGTTTGTTTGTCTATTTTTTTCCGATTTAGCATTAAAAATTTACAATATATTTCAAACATTTGTCACTGTTTCCAAAAATAATGTTGTGGTCTCAATAAAGTGCACGAATTTAAAAATTTAGTTTATATTTAAAACTAAGACGGTTGCCAATTCAATTCTTGGCTGTATTATGCAATTTTTGTCCCACTACATAAATTAGACAGATCCTCAACAAAACTGTTTGCTGAAAAATAGTTGATATAATTTTTGGCAATCAATCATGTCATCAAAATCGTTTACTACTTTTTTATTACATTTAGAAAACGTAACATTTAATAATCGCGAGATTGTGATCAAAGCGAATTTATTTCTTACAATTAGTCTAATTTTACAAAATTTTTACCTTCAAATTGAAATGCACTAAAAATGGGCGGGTTGTTTCTCAATATCGCGAAACTTTCCTAATCACCGACTAAAAATAAGCACAAAAACTTACCGAATTGTTGCATACCGGCCTATGCCAAACTCTCGCCGTACGCGCCGAGGTGTAACCAAAATATTTCAAATATTTGAACGCTATATTTACTTAAGCTTATTCTTTCAGTTCATAGTATCTGTAATTAGAATGTTTTTTATAATTCAATATTTTGGAATAAATCGAGAAGGATCATCGCTACTGACCATAGCCTTAATTATATATCATTGCCTTATTGAAAAGTATTTTGCATTATATTAATGGAAATTTTATTGAAAATGTCTTTGATACTGTTGTTGACAATATAGTGGACATTGCAGGGTTTTAATTCTAATTCATCCTCTCAGTTCAAAAACCTACGTTTGTACTGACAATGAATTGCAGAATGCTGTCAAAATTGTTATTGCTATGTTTAGTAACATTGGTAATGATTGTATCATTAACATTGTGCTTAATATTATCAAGAACATTTTTAATGAAAATTTTTTAACTTCAAATGTATACTCTCAAATTCGTCTTTTCAAAGTATAAATTCGTTCCTTAAAGTGCAATTTCATCTTTTTATCATCAATTTTTGGCAATCAGTGCTTTACTTTCAATTTAACTTCAAAAAAAGACGGAATTGAACTTTATAAAGACACTTTAAAGGAGAACATTGAGGTTCTAATACAAAATCATCTTGTACACCCCGGTGTCCAAAATGATCCCTACGGTAGAGGCAAGATGATCATGTCCCTAGATACCTTTGTTTTGGAAATGACCTAGGTTTTGGTAGAATTAAAAATAAATATAATTTATCAGAGTATAGTGTATTGTGAATATCTTTAATGAAATCAAATATCGAAATATCGATAAATGACGAAATCAAATATCTTACAGACCTTGACTTAGTAGAATGAACCAGTCACATTTGAGATCAATTGTTAAGTAAAAGTTTAGGGAAATTATATATTCTTCTAAAGGTCAGCTGACTATCAAAATGAAATACAAAACATAAACTTTTATAGTTTAAACGTCGCTTTCCTGGAGCTGTTGTACATTAATGTGAATTCATCAGCATCATCGCTATTTATCCCTGTACAAGCTTCATTACTACCATCTTGTGTCAGTGCAGAATATAAATTTTCTTCTTCTTCTTCGGATGACTAACGCACTATTAGTTTTATTCCTTTTATTTGACATTCCTTTGCGTACTCCTTTCCTTTTCTGTTTCTTTTTATGAGTCTTTTAGGATTGTGATCTTCTTGTGATTTCCTATTTTCTTTATCGGTCTTTTTATTTCTTTTTTCCTCTAAATAATTTTTGTATGGCGTGCAAGTTAGAACCGACGTGTCCATTCCTATTCTATTCAGATGACTTCTTTTGTGTACAATCTTAGGCGATGGATGAATTTGGGCCGGTGTATTATGAAAAGGTTCACTATCTTCAAGGATGGATGCCGATACACTTGGGTTGCGTACGTAGCTCGTAGATGGCATTGGCGACAAAGGATTACGAACTGAGAAATTGCCATAACCTGTAGGTGGTGTTTTATTCTACAAATCTACGAAGTCTTGTGATGTGAGGGTTTGTGGCGGCGAAGCATCTATTGCTGGCAGTTGTTCTGTGTTCAAAGCATGTAGTACATTTCTGCCACACTGGAGACTTTATTCAATTCCATTTCGGTTGTTGAATCAGCGACAGTAATGCATCCTGGTTGAAAGGATATATGCCGGTTTGGCAAACCCATTGATTGCATTTAATGTGACTGGTGCTTTTAAGTAAGGCTTTCCAAAAATCTTTTCGTCACAACAAATGGTTAGAGCACTAATGTACAAGATGATCCACACCGATCATCTTGTACACTAGTAACAATCATCTTGCCACAACATCAACTTTTGTATTGAATGTTGGATAACATAACCTATATTTTTTCAACTGTCACGATGCCGTTAAAAAAGCAAAATAAAGCAATAAACAATGGAACTTATATAACAGCCTTTACAAAAGACTACCTAGAACACATCTAACATAAATTTAAAGTCAACATTACCTTAGATCAATGTCACGCAATTTTTGTTTTTTCCACAAAAAAGTTGATAATCATTCACGACGCCTTTACGATTGTCTTTGGCGAAGACAGTGATGCCAAGTCTTACAAAATTGTCCCCCTAGGGACAATTTTGTATTGAATGACAATTCCTCCGCGCCCTAACGCGGATGAATATCGGGGACTACATTTTACCAATGAAAACAACTAGATGCCGCTGATAGTTTTGTAGCAATAAAAAAATATCAACAATTCATTTTGTAATGTTAGTACTCACAAACTTTATTAGGTACTTTTATTAGGTACATAATTTGTCATTTTCCAACATATCATACGCTATACGTTATAATAAAAAATCAACCTTGTTTTTTACATTATCGTGTCAAATATGGTGTAAAGTAGCTTTTTCTAAATTAGATTTATTGTCTTATACTTAATTTATTTCGTAAGTATCCTTGAAAGGTTAAAATGTATTGGTCACTTTACCACATAGTAACCGTACTTTGCTGAATTCTGTATAAAAATCTAGTTTCGCTGGACGTATGCACGATGTCAAAGATAAATTTGCAATTCAGGAGGCCAAAAATATAATTGACAGTGTTATTTACAATGGCATTGTTGGCAAAATCATGGAAAAATTTAATGCATTCAAACAAATAATTTAATGCATTTATACGTTTTGGGCGATAGTATTGGTTGATGCCTAATTGAGATATTTTTAATGTCTACAATATAAATTGCATAGAACTTTATTTTGAGAATATAAATGCCAATATGGCTGACTATCTTATTAGTAATGTTCTCTCAAGACATTTTGCCTTTATAGGTGTTATTGTCAATGTCACCCACAATATCATTGGAATTGTAATTGAAACTATCATTGACTTTGTAATTAGCAATGTCACTGATAATAACATTGACATTATAATTGAAAGATTATTCTAAATATTACTAACAAGGTCACTCAATAATATTAACTTTGTCACTAACTGTGTTATTATTATTATTGAAATTGGCGCCGTTAATTAGACAGTTATTCACAATGTCATATCAGTGGCATTGACAATACAAATAACAGTGACAATTATAACTTCACTGACAATGTTTGCAAACATGTCTCTAACATTATTGATAATATCATTAATTTACTATTGGTGAAATCATAGTAATTATAGATCATCATATTAACTTATTCTGCAGACGCGATGAGAGATAAATCTCGAAGCGCGTCTGCAGATGGCTATTTACTTAAGTTAAATAGAAAGATATGATCTTAAAAGCAATGTTATTTATGTAGAACTCCTTTAGTCCAACGAAAGTGGACTGGGGCTAGTAACAACATTAAAATATATGTTGTATAATTCAATATCCTGCCTGGTATTAGTAGGACCGTCTTTAACCTATTGGAGGTCCTGGGCACATTGGGATAATGGGGCCCCACAGAGCACTATTTTGTTAGAATAGACAAATAAAGCAATAATTCATAAAAGTAACTCATTTGGCATTCAAAGCTTAGCGCTTAAAATCTGTGATGATTGAAGAGGTACTCTTCTAGACTTGAGATGGGCAAAATCGTTAATAATCTCTTCAAAATGTTTTTGAGCATATCACATTCTATGGACATCAGCGACAAACTGGTTAATGTTTTTTGAAGCATTCTACTTCTTAATTCATACTTTTTTATTTCTTTACATTTTGGAGAAGAAACGTACCCACTGCAGTTAGTTACCATCATGCTTAAAAAGATTCTCAATGCGATTTCTACATTTGGAAAAGTGTCTTCAATTTTGTTTTCTTTGAAAAGATTATATTTCCAATAAAGTATTAGTTCCTTCATTTTCACTATGAACGATTTTCAAGTAGTATATTAAATGCAGACATTGAATTTCCAACTCTTTCTCGTTAACGTCTTTATAACATATTTCAGAAAATTATTTGCAACATTGTCTTGACTTATCGCAATTCAGAGTTTTCAATCGAAAAAATAAACCAAAACGTTTACTAATGTTCTTACAAGATTTTCAAGTAGTCTGTTAAATGCAGACATTCCATTTCCAACTCTTTCTCGTAAACGACTTCATAATAGATTTCAGCAAATTCTTTGCAACTTTGTCTCAACTCATCGGAATTCAGAGTTTTCAAGCGAAAAAATAAACCAAAACGTTGACTAATGTTCTGACACGAACTTAATCGCTATTTTAGTTAAATGCTCAGGGTATCAAATATAGGAAGAAAGGTTTCTACTTTGAATTTCTCTTTTCCATTGAGTTGGACTGACGGAGCAGAGCCATAAAAAATCTCTGGCGTGAACTTGTAGGTCTTGTTTTTTTAGATAGTTCCTTGTAGTCAGATTCCGGGTTTCTTTCTTTGATGGACGATTCAAAGTAATCAAACATATCTAAAAATAAAATCATCAAGCGAAGTAAACTTATTAGTTGCTAGATCCAGAATTATTCTTTTTTTCTGAAGATAATTACTTGTTTTGTTTATCCTTTCGTATATAGAGCTCCAAATTTCCGTATAATAAATACTAGGTTTACACTTTTTGATCGCCTCTGGTTTCTGTGCCTGTTCTGTCTACCACCTTTTTACCATTATTTGCGATGGACATCAAAGCTTCTATAATTTGTTTATGATCTTCATGCAAGGCATTTACTGCAGCAGCTCGGGCTGACAATCTGGATTGTGAAAGATTTGTAACAATATTTTTTTAACCTAAATGTTCTGTCAATATATTCCATCGTTAGGTAGAGCCCGAAAAAAAGTCTACAATTCTACAATTTCTGAACCATTTCAAAAAAACTTTGTTGCCTCTGATAGACACCCAGCAGCATGGGCATCTATCTACTCAGTTTAGTGAATGTCCCGCACATGATACAAAGGTGGCAAATTCACATTTCTCCTTGATTATTGCATAAGTATACCAGTGCTTGTAGACTTATATCATAAATTTTCCATAGATAATGTGCACAATAACATTTTTATTCAAATAATCAAGGAATCAATAATATATATATATATATATATATATATATATATATATATATATATATATATATATTACTCATGTGTTAAAAGTATTAGCAGCTGCACGTTTTTTATTGCGAGAAATGCCACTTTTAGTTGTATTTCCACGTAACTTGGGCAACAGCCGCAAATATTCAATATCGCTAGGTTACATAAAAAAAACAAATAAATTAAAATAAAATGAATACAATCAAGACTTTTTTCATAACAAAATAATAATAAAACTTAAAGAAAACGTTTTAAAGTGAGTGTAAATTCTATGGTGATACCGGAGACTGAGAAAAAAATTATCTTAAAGAGAATCAAAAAAGCAAATTCCTCATTTTTTATTCCAATTTTCTTGATGGTCCCTGGATCCCAAACTTGTAAGATACATCCCCTTGCATGATTAATAAAAAATATTGTTTGTAATACGGGCAGAATTGTCAATTTCCCTCTTGAGCGAATGTGCCCCAATTTCGCTCTCGCGAAAAAAATGACAACTTTCCGCCCTAGTTACAAAATATACTATATATTTTGTTTTCTTAATTACATTTTGTATTTATTTTTTAAAGGCAAAACTTGCCAATAATCGATGAAATGATGACATATTAAACATAACTTAAGACACATTTTAAATCAATTTTGGATGGAGTTTCTCAACTAAATTGGTCATTTCTAACTTGGCGCTTCAAAAATAGGGGGGCCCAATAGATCGCCGGGCCCTGGGCACGTGCGCAGTGGGAAAGATGGGCCTGGGGATTAGCAAGCTAAGTAGTTGTTTCAAGATGAATTTTTTTTGTGAAATGTTACTTAAACTAAGAATGTTACTTATAGTGTAATTGAAAATACTATTCGCAGTACCACATACCGCATTGATTATGTCAATAACAGTGACATTACTATCAGTAATATCACTGCTTACTGACAACTTGAAATGAAACAACTGATTTTTTTTTTAAATGTCATTGTCAATTTTTTGATAATGCCATTGATATAAAATAATATTAATAATGCCTTTGTTTAAATCAATATCTTTGACATACAATAATATTATATACAATATTATTAATAATATTGTCAATATCATTAACAATATTATTAATAAAGTTGCGCAGTTGTTACCAACAACTGACATTATCATTGGTAATGTCAAGCAGATTGTAATAGAGCGGGGGTTCTCAAAGTGGGTGCCGCGGCACCCTGGGGTTCCGCGAGCGTATTCTTGGGGTGCCGCAGCAATAATCAAGAAATGTAAAATGTGAAAAGAAAATTTCATAGGGAGGTAATCATCTGGAATGCAATAATTCTGATTTATTGCATAAATTTCAGGCAGGGTCACCCATGGCAGAGAGAATTTAAAAAAAATGAAAATGAAAACGCAACTGATGTTTCATTTATTGTCAGTTCACACATAGCAAAAACTGGAAAGCCCCATACTATTGCCGAGACACTGATTAAACCTTGCATGAAGGATGTTAAGTTGCATATTTCAGAGTATGTGGAGAACGAGCTTATAAGAAGAAAATTTGTATTTATTTTAGTTTACTTGATGAAAGTACCGACGTTGCGGGACTTGCTGTTGTTCTTGTGTTTGCAAGGTATCCAGTCGAAATGAAAATAGAAGAAGTTTTAATGAGTGAAAATGAGTGTGTTGATATGTACAGCGATGTAGCGGCTGCAATGGTTGGAAAAGTAAAGGAAATCGTTTCTAGAATGAAGCAAGTGGCAGACAATGCCACCAGCAGCCACTGTGTCATCCATCGACATTCTGTGGCAACTAGGATGCCGCAGGATTTAAAAGTCGTATTGGATGGTGCTGTGAAGATAATTAATCAAGTAAAGAGCCTCCCGCTTCAAGCACGTCTTTTAAAACTTACCGCCGAAGATCTGGGTATGGATCACTTCCACCTCTTGCTGCATACAGAAGTGCGATGGCTATCAAGGGGAAACTTGATGGCGATGGCCATCAAATTTTAGCCAGACTATTTGAACTAAAAGATGCAATAGTAGTCACATTTACAGAAGAGCCTTTTATCTAACAAAGCACTGATGAATTTCCGACATCTTTGAAGAACTAAATGAAATCGCCATTTCTCTCAATGTTGCAATTTCAACCTACGCTTACATTAAAAACAGTTACAGGAGCAAACTCTCTGTATCAAGTGATTTGAGGGTGAAATTAAAAATCTTACAAATAATTAAAATCTTACAAATAATTTAATTCATCTCATTAAAGCAATTAAGCATTAAATTTGACGTTTTTTTATTTTCCTATTTTTCAAGTTTTCAAACCGTTCTTAGTGTAGCTGTGCCGCAAAATTTTTGTAGCCCGACAAGGGCGCCGCGAGATTTTTTTTCTCGACAAAGGCGCAGCAGCAAAAAAAGTTTGAGAACCGCTGTAATAGAGAATAGTACTAAACATTATATTGCCCATATTACTGATAAAATTATTGAGAATGTGACTAACGTTCTTATTGACAGAATATAACTGAGTGTTACTGAGATCATCACCGACAATTTTAGTGAAAATGTCTCCTACAAAATTATTGACAATACACAGAATTTACATTGTAGACAATATTATAAATAATTCAAATCAGTGACAATTTTGTGTAATTGTTATAAACAGGTTTACTCAAAATATTATTGCAAAGCTGCTTGGCAAGGTTATTGATATTGTTATTGAAAACTTCATGGACAAATTTATTCAAAATGTTATTGACAATAGTAGTCACAATATTGACTGTCTATTGGCTAAGCTCTGTTGTTACTTCGATATTATTAAAAAAGTTATTAACACTGCCAATGAGATTGACGTTGGTTGGGTCTATGACAAGATCAGTTGCTGACATTGATGTAGATCAATGACAATATTGTTGATAATTCCACTGATATCAATCACGATGTCGTTTATAAAGTTATTGTAAATATTGACAATATTTATAATTTAGAAATAACAAATTATATTGTTTTCAAGAAAATCAAAACTTTTTTAATTACTTACATTTTCTTTGACGTTGAGTAAAAGTTAGGGTAGATTAGTTGAAAAACTCACCTGAAACAAAAGGAAAAAGAAAACGTAATTAATAATTTCGTATAATTAATTTTAATTCTAATGAAATTCTAAAGCTAATAGGCAGTTTAAGATGAAACAATCTTCCCCAACACAAAAATCACCATTTTTGTAACGTTTCAGAATTAAACACAGTTTGAAAACTGCGGCACAATCCATCATCTCTTAAAAACGGCATAAAAGTTTCCTTATTCGAGCCACGTTGGAAACCCATTAACTCTCTATGCGCCTTTCTTTACTACACCAGTTACCTTTCATTATCTTACATATTTCACCCCGCTAGGTATGAAAATTGAATTCTGCCGGGCAATAAAATAATTTCTAGACGTATTCCCGACAAGAACTGCTTAATTACCTACGAAAGAAACGAGAAACACATCCAGTTTATTAGGGTAACTCGCTAAGACTAGATATATAAGACAATATTAGGCAGAAAAAAGTTTAATAGAAGAGGAAAATTAACAAAAACAGATAATAAAAGATGTAGATATAGACAAGAAAAAATGGAGAAGATTAGGCAAATCCTATTAGACAGGCTAAAGTAGACTTTATAGTTAACTATTACAAATTAGACTAGGAGCCTTATCGATCCGTCTGCAAATAAATACAGTTTATAATTATAAGTTTTAATTTAGTAAATGAAATTAGATTTCACAAATCTTGTTCGTTTGTAATTATAATTATGAAAATTTGGTTATATCAGTTGTGTCGGGAACTAGTTGGCACCCATAGGGAAATGGAGGTTTAATCGTGGTGAAAAGGCACGCTAATTCTCAGGCTGTATAAAATACAACCAGCTCAAGATCTCGACGACGAGATAACAGCAAAATATTACATGTTTTCCTCGTGATTTAATAAGCTGATGATAAATGGTGTTTGTACAAACTGTCTACAAACATGAATTTGCAGACGTTACTGAACTGAGTTATTAAGGCAGTTTAAGCGAAAGGGCTGGATCAGATGGCAAGAATGTTGCATCAGTATTCACGGTGGGAGCTTGTCCGAACGTTTGCGGGTCAACCGCTGTCGATTTCTAGTCTGGTTTTCCAAATTGCTGCCATTTGTAAAAACGTCGTCGGGCTAGGTGAAATTTAACTGTGCGAATTGCGTTTGTGGCGGCAGCTGATGTCGAAACGTCGTCGATTCGTATACATTCGCTTTAATAAATATTAAAGCGGATTTCGGAATTAACGTTATTGCATGCATTTTGTAAAATTAGATTTGCATTTCGGTTTATTACTATCCATTCAACGGATACTACCGGATAAATAAACACGTATACAGTTAAAATGCCAATTCACAAATAGCACCAAAATATTTCCTATATCATATTAGTTGAAACTGCACATAGTATAGAACATAATAGAACAATAGGTATATGAGAAAATAGCATTGTCCGTCTAAACCAGGGGTTCCCAAACGTTTTATCCCGTCGACCCCTTCATAGAATATTTGCCTTCATATCGACCCCCCCAGATTAAGTATTTAAGAAAAACATTCTTTCAATTATTTTTAATTCAAAACTCATTTTTTGCATTACTATCATGTTGCGACTACTACTGAACACCTTAAAAATATGTGGACATTTCTTTTTATTTATTATTCTTTTTATGTGTCTGAAGAGAAGCAACGAGATTATTGATATTAGGTAAGTTTCAGTCTCAAATTACCACACTTTTCCAAGTTCAATCTGTTCCTCTGTTTTGTAAAAATTGCGTTCGCGTGACTAAAATCAGCTTCAGCCATATATCAGGTTGGTAAGGCAAGTAAGAAGGTTCGGCTTCTACTATGAGCTTCGTGTATTTAGTGGCAATATTGTTATAACTCCAAAATTCACTGAGGTTTATATTTTTAATCAACGCTTTAGCTTTGAGACCTACACATGGTTCACTTAGTTCATCTTCTAAATCAGGTTCACTGGCTTCATTATCATTTTTTGCATCAAATGGAGTAGCAAACTATTCGGGAACATGCATATTCTCCAAGTCTTCGAAACGAGCTTTAAAGTCTTCTCTTAATTTATCTAGATGTTTAATATGAGGCGTTGCGAATACGAAGGGCGAACTCAACATTGGGTCATTTTTTTATCAAGGATTGGATCAGAACCCTCTCGAGAATCCGCAGGTATAGGTTTCATATTGAGTTCGTCATAAGTTCATTAAAATCGACATCAGCATTTGCTGAGTTCGCCCTTCATCCGCAATCGATAAAAAAATATTCAAATGCGTTTTTCTCGAAACCACAATTTGTTCAGATCGCCCTTCGTATACGCAACGCCTCATATATATATCTCCAAATCACGGTCGGAAATCTTTTTATTTTCGTTTAGTACTTGCAAGTTTGAAAAATATTTAAAATCGTATCGTGCCAGTGAAGATTTTAATAGCTCCATTTTTTACTTGAAAGGCCTATTTGACCGTTCGAGTCTGTTTTTTAACGTTAACGAACCTCTGAAAACCATCACCTCTGGACAACCACCTTACCGCAGTGTGCAAAAGTAGTTGGTTGAACGTTTCATCATTTTCTTTACATAACTTCATCACATAACGCAAATAAGCGGGAATTGGGAGGATAAGCTTTAATTTTATTAATTTACCTGATGCACACTTTTAGTGTGTTTTTGGCTAAAAGATGTTGCACATGTAGGCACAGTGAACACACAGTTTAGGAACCTTTTTCTCTAGAAAGACCAACAATCCTCTGTAGCGGCCTACCATAGCAGGTGCACCGTCAGTAGCTACTGCAGTAATGTTCTCGAAAGGAATTATGTGCTTGTTCAAATATTTTTGCAAACATAAAAAAAATTGTCTCACCTTTCGAATGGGTTACCAGATTTTTGCAAACAGAAATCATGGATTTTTGCAAACAGTGTCATCCATGGATAGGCTATGAAACCTAACAAAAGCCAGGGGAAGATTTAAACTTCCGAAAGTTGATTCGTCCAGTTGAATAGCAAACTTACAATGCTGGAGCTCAGAGGTCTCAGAGGAGGAAAAGAAAATATTGGGTGCATCGAAACTTAAGAACAAGTCTAGTAGAAGGAAAATTCCATACTCTCTTCAAAGAATTGTAAGAGTATGAATTAAAATTCTATAAATATTTTAGAATTTTTATTTTGTAAGTCATACAGTTCAACATAATCGGCCACAAGAGCGATCAATTCCTCTGCTTTTTCGTCGTTCTTACCACTCATTTTCAACAACACACCATTTTTGACACAATCTGTCATTAAAATCACAAACCAACTGGTCAACCGTCATGCCACGTCCAGCGACAAAACGTAAAACAATGCTCACGAGATAATCTCAGCGACAGCGCGCGGCATAGCGACTTGTAGCCGCCGTCGCGTAGCCATAGTGAACGTGCTCATTTAAAACAATGTAATCATTATTTGACAGGCGATGTCGCGCAACGTTGCGTAGCTGATTGTAGCGTATAGGAGAATCGGCCTTAAAGCGGCGTATAAGATAAAACTCGTTATATCTAGGGTAGTCAATAGTTGAACATATTCGTATTTCGATTTTTATTTGAATATTCTATTTTTTTCCTAGACAGTTGAATTGATCCTCTTTGATATTAATCGACCCTCTTTTGACCCACGCATATTAATCGATCCCCTATCGAACCTCGTATGTTATTCGTCTCCAGGAGAACTTTTATCGACCCCCTTGTGGTTTATATCGACCACTTTGGCGACCACTGGTTTAAAGAAGGGTTTAACGTTTTGCCTATCTTATATTACTAATTCATACTTCTATGACTATTCTTCCTGGGTTGACTAGTCTTGTTTACCCACCATAAAGTGTATTTTCCAACTATTCTGACTAGACAAAAATTCAATACTCTAAAGCAGTGCAACCCCTTGACCTGGAAAGAAGCTCTCGCACCTCCATGAAAAATGTGTTCCAGGACATTTATTGCGTAAATAAATGAATTCATTTTCAATACATATTACTATATAACATAAAAAAACTATATTTAAAATTTAGTAGCAACGTTGTTGTCGTTTATTCATAGTAATTCTTTGAGAACGAGGCTTTTTTGAAAGAGCAACTCGTACATCATCCAACGCATTTCACTGATTTCTGGCTTTCGCTTTGATGTACAAAAGTGTTGAAAATCCCATTTCGCAATAGCAGGTGGTGGCGAACGGTAAAAGTGTCTCGAGTGCTACTTTTACCAGATGTGGAAAAGTTTCTAAGGGTTTACACCAGAAATGTTCTAAGTCCAGTTTTTCAAATTCCGTTTCAATACGTAGTAGATTCTATTTCGATAGGATCTTCTTTCAAAAAAACGTTGTCGTCCATAGAATTAGGGTTGCAACAAAAATGGATTCAATCTATTAGTATCCATCTATTAATTTTGAAAATATTTCCGGGGGAAAAGTATCCATCAAATGATTTACTCAATTGCTGGAGGTGTATATTAATTTCGGGTAGAATTTTTTTTCCAAAACTATTGAATTCAGCAATGGAAAGCTTGCTAAGTTCCCATTTTCAACTCGACGTCTCCACAGTTCAAATTTTTCCAAAAAAAAACGAAACATTTTTCACTAGCTATAATTACGTTCTTGCCAAATCCTTGCATTGAAGTGCTTACTTCATTCATGTGGCTAAATTTATCTGCTAGGTAGGCTAGCCGAAGTAATGCTTCTCTTTTTCCAAAAGTTTCCATCCGTGCAAATCGAGCCTACGTAATACTCATGAGTATTTGCTGTGTACAAGAAAAGTTTTTGATGTGATTAAAAACATCATTGCCCAATGTCGTCGAAAGAAGCGGTTAACAAAATAGAAAATCTTCTGGCATTTCATTTTCTTTAATAAATGGCCCGCCAGTGAAACGGGAAGATTTTGTAGATAATTTCATTGTGAAAGACTTATAAATAAGACAATAAATTTCTAAAATATTAATGGAAAATATAAGATTAGCTATTTGTTTTGCAATATGAAAAACAATATTTTCACTACATCCGCCAAATGTCCTCCGATTACATTTATACTTAAATAAATATACTTAAAGTTTTGCACAACCGTTCTCAGAATATTAACAGGTTTTGCTGCAGTTTTGTCGTGATTCTGCTGTTTGGGGGCTGGGATTGTCCTGGGTGGCTCAATTTGGAACACTTGTGTTCTCAGGTATCCCCATAAAAAGAAGTCGCGGACTGTTGGGTCGGGAGACCGAGGGGGGCAATGGATATCCGCGTTACGTGAAATCACACACCCCGGGAACAAAGCATTCACAACATTCATTGAGATTCGAGCAGTGTGGCTTGTTCACCGGGCTTGAAACATTGGGTATTCGTTTTCTGGAAAGGGGACGAGTTGTGGTGTGAGGAAGTTTCGAATTATTGCTACGGAGCTGCAAAAACTGCCATTGCATTTTCATCCTCATCCTCGAAAAAATAATTGGCCGATATCGCACACCATACTGTGACTCTTTGAACATGAAGTGGTGTTTCATGAAGTAAAGGAGGGTTTTCTCTCGCCTACTATCTAAAATTTTGTTTATTAAAAAACCGGAAAGGTGTAAGCGCGCCTCATCGCGCATCCACAAGTTGTTGAGTTGGTTGACATTTCCCTCCAGTCTGCGAAGCATAACTTCACAAAATCGGACACTTTGTTGATAATCACCCGGATTAAGAGATTGCACAACCTGCATTTTGAAGGGTGAAATCCAAGATCTCGACAGAGTATTCTTCTCGTCGATATTAGTCTAAGGCCTATAGCACGATGGATGGCTGATCGGCGTAAACTTCTTAACATCGCTTGTTGAACAACTTCGATATTGCCAGGTATTCGAACGGTTTTCGCACTACTACCTCGTTTTTTAAACGTCGTTCCACTTTCCTTGACGTTATTTATCCACTTTATTTATTTATCTGTTATTTATCGTGTTGTCTGACCGAACATGTTGGTTGCGCGGTATGTTGAAATGCCGTCGCAAGTCACGTCGCGTTTGCACTAAACTCTCGCCCTTTTAATAATACGCTTTAACTGCATAGCCTCGTTGTTCATCCGCCCAACGATTCATTGTAAACTAAAAAGCAGACCATGCAGGTTATTTTCTCGACAACTGATGTTAATCGGCAACTGATGTTTCCGCTATTTCGCTACGAGCTGCTAATACCATATCAAATCTTCTTGTTTCACTGGCGGACTAATTTTGCTGAATTTTCTTTTATGCTTCATAACAAAGGGTGTGGTGGTGGCTCAGATAGCTAAGCACTTGGCCTTTGAGTCAGACATCTTATTTATTTATTTATTTGTAAAAAGAATACAATGCCGGCTCTCCGCTTTCGCACTGAGCCGTTTTGAGTCAGACAACTGGGGTTCAAATCGTCACGGTACCAAAGCAGTAAAAAATATTAAAAACTAATGGCTGCAACCGATCACACTCGACTTGACTTGTCGACTTAGGCCACCGTGGGGTCTCAATTTCCAAACACCTTCTCTGGAAATGTGTTCTTCGGATTCGACGTTAAACTGTAGGCCCCCCATATTCAAATTATAGTGCTGAGTTTGGATATGTGGCAGAGAAGAGGCCGCTGCCCAGGAGTGGGACATAAAAGGCTGATGATGAACCTAACAGTTTTTTTGCAAATTTACAGTTAGTTTTACTAGTTATTCAGAAATTGTAGGGCTCTGTATTTCTTAGCACCCAGATACGCTACTTGATAAGAAGCTTCTAGCACAGACTTTTCAACTGCTGTAACGTTAAATTTTCTTTACTTTACTTTTTTAGTACCGCTGGCATCAAATGATGCTTTCATAGACTTCAAGATACTAAGACTATATTCTGCAGATTCACGCGCATGCTGATTTTTGAAATGTTCTAATAACTTTGATGGTTTAAGGTTGCAGTTGGAAAATAGTTTGCAACATAAAATACATTGTGGTCATTGCGTGCCATCTTTTTCATTAGAGGGGGTTACTACAATTAAAAAAAAAGAAATTAATTCATAACATACATTATTGTTTCACATATTTACGTTTATATAATTGTTCAATATATGCAAACACGTCTCAACTAGTTTCTGTACTGCACGTAAACGATGTGACTGATTAACTTTAAATTTAATGAATTCTAGTTTCAGCGCAGATGGTTCGCTTTTTTTTTAATATATGAAATTTTTCTCGCACCCCTGAAAATGCTCTCTCGCACCCCTGGTTAAGAAACACAGCTCTAAAGACTAGGCAAGGTAGAAAGAAGTAAAGAGATGAAGCAAGATTGGACAAGCAAGAATATATACACAAAACTACACAAAAGAGACTGAGCAGGCGAGACTAGACCCATAAGCCACATACTGGACAAGAAAATAATACAAGACTAGACTGGTTAGTTTTAGTTAATAGTAATATAAATTGAGATTGAATTATAGGTTTTAACACATAATTAATAGTATTATTATCAATGAAATATCTCAGTAAATCGGATATATTCAAGAAGCAATATTTTTTTTAAATCCCTTGTACAATTTAATAATCTGGATTAATTTCAGGCGAAATACGAGGAAGATAAAAGCCTTTTTGGAGAATACGCGTTCCAACTCCGCTTTATTTCAACAATAATTCTATTAAAATAAAATATTGTTCTCAACAAAGGGTATTTAATTAGTAAATCCCTTGATTTGCAGAATTATCTGCAGAACCTCAAGTTTAGTTAAGAATAAAAGTTTCAAGTTTCATTATTTTTGAAATCATCCAATGAATGAAATTTTAAAATTGGATTTCTGGATAAAATTTATAGTTTGGCTCAAAGTTTGCAGACGACAACATTATTTGAATTGTTATTAAAATAGGACGGAAATTTTCCTCTTGTAACTCCAACCAAAAGAAACTTTAAATGTAAAATATGTTTGCCGTGTTGTTGTTGTGTGTGGACAAGCTTTTATCTCATCAGCACTTATCTTATTGAGTGCATCCTGGGAGACGTGTGCGCGAGGAGATTCTATAAAAATCACTGCGAAACATCCCCCAATAGGATATGTCAGTGTTTATTTTATTTGTTTTCTCCCTGATATATTGCATACGCGGCCCGAGATCTAGACGTACACAAAAGAAACACCAACACACATAAATATACTTTATATATGGATGGTGAAAATCGAACGGAGTAAAAAAATGTCATAAAATATATAGATCCCTTTTCTTCAAAACAAAAATGAAACAAAAATATTATTTTTCAAGATTTGATGGACTAGCCCAGTGGTCGGTAACCCAGTAGAAACCTTCATAATAGAGAGTAATGTTGATATAATACCTGTGAATGGTCTTGTCTGGTTTGTTTGGACTTGTCTATTCTCTACGGATCTTACCTGAACTCGTCTATACGATTGAGATGGAGCAAATAATAGCTTGCATACTTTGCTTCTTATTTGAATATAATATTTTTTAATATAAGGTGCGTGTTTGATTGAAGAATTTTTGAAATTCCTACGGGGAAACCATCCTAGTAAGGGAAATCCAAAATTGATTGAAAAATGCGAGCCGACTGGCACAAGCCGCGCTGTCAAGGGGATGATATTTGATGGATAGAAATTGTTCCTAAGAATTTGGGAACGAAAACGATGAGATATTCTCTGTTTATAACTTGATGTTCTGGAGCTTTAAGATTTGCATGAAATATATAGGAAATTTGGGTAATATTATTTTCATTTTGGATGGTGGATTAAATTAAATATAAAATAAATGTTTATTATAATGGGCGTTAATTATGCAGCTAAAAATCATATTTATGGCAACCCATTCCGTTCGTGTTTAAATAATTTTATGCTTCATTATTCACAAAAAACATAATAAAATCAAATAAGTTAAGCGACATTTAATGCCGAAACTAAAAGTAAATATATATGTTTCAAGATTCTACAACATTTAATTACTTAAATTTAGCTTCGTATGAGCTTTCAAATCCTCCTTCTCATGACATCGTAAAAACGTTTAATTTCCTTGCAAAGTCCTCTAAAAACTTCATGAAATAAGGTCACATATCACTCTATGTAGTGTATGTTAATCTGAACTAGATTGCCCATTAAGGCTGTTATATTATATACTTTATGTATGAAAGGGCGCGAACCTTTCAACACCAATTTCATAATGAATAGACAAAACTAGACAAGACTAGACAAGACCAGACAAGCCTAGGCAAGACTAGACAAGACTAGACAAGACAAGACTAGACAAGACTAGACAAGACTAGACAAGACTAGACAAGACTAGACAAGACTAGACAAGACTAGACAAGACTAGACAAGACTAGACAAGACTAGACAAGACTAGACAAGACTAGACAAGACTAGACAAGACTAGACAAGACTAGACAAGACTAGACAAGACTAGACAAGACTAGACAAGACTAGACAAGACTAGACAAGACTAGACAAGACTAGACAAGACTAGACAAGACTAGACAAGACTAGACAAGACTAGACAAGACTAGACAAGACTAGACAAGACTAGACAAGACTAGACAAGACTAGACAAGACTAGACAAGACTAGACAAGACTAGACAAGACTAGACAAGACTAGACAAGACTAGACAAGACTAGACAAGACTAGACAAGGCTAGACAAGACTAGACAAGACTAGACAAGACTAGACAAGACTAGACAAGAGTAGACAAGACTAGACAAGACTAGACAAGACTAGACAAGACTAGACAAGACTAGACAAGACTAGACAAGACTAGACAAGACTAGACAAGACTAGACAAGACTAGACAAGACTAGACAAGACTAGACAAGACTAGACAAGACTAGACAAGACTAGATAAGGCTAGACAAGACTAGGCAAGACTGGATAAGACTGGATATGACATGACAAGACTAGATAGGAAAGAGTTGAAAGACAAGACTAGACAAACAAAAATCGACTGGCAAGACAAGAGAGACAAAACTAGGCAGGAAATACTTGACAGACAAGACTATCTAAGACTAGCTATTATAGAGAAGGTAGATAAAGGAAAACATCCTGTGGCGATT
Organism: Phosphuga atrata; assembly: GCA_944588485.1. NCBI lineage: Eukaryota > Metazoa > Arthropoda > Insecta > Coleoptera > Silphidae > Phosphuga > Phosphuga atrata. Next base: position 31,604,454 of record OX155896.1, on the reverse strand, counting down.
TTTTGTGATATCTCCAATGTTTTTATTGTGTGACATAAGAAAAACTTTATAGATGCGGAAAATTCGAGGCAAATTTGGTACATGTTTTGATTCATTTTTACACAAACGAAATCAATCTGTGCAATTCTGCCAATCTCAATTCTCCAAATGAAAAGAGTGCACAACTAGTAGTGTACAATTATCAACAGATGTCGTAGGACCACGGGGAAGTGTATAAGCGCCTCTGTTATTTGCCCTATATACTGCCGATCTAAGATCGGCGATCTTATAAAATATTTAAAGTGCAGGGAATGCATTTTGTGCGCAGACGATTCGAGCTTTATATTATCGGAGCTGTCTGCATAAAAAGCAGAATCAGAGGAAAATGAGCTCCTAACTGACTTCTATCAATGGCTCTCTACTAACAATCTGTATTTAAATTATGAAACAACTAAACATATTCTATTTTAAACTAAACGTTTTTTGCGCGAGGACGATTTAACATTGAAAATAAGCAAAGCAACCGTTCAAAGAACAAACACAATTTTCTAAAATAAATTTAGAAGAAAATCTAACCTGGAATATCCATATTGATCCCATAACCAAGAAAATCAATCACAAAGCCTATCTCATAAGAAATATCCGCTGTTAAGTAAAATAATCCGTGCTCCTAAATATATGCCAAGCGGAGCTACAATCTGTCATCTCGTATGGGATTATAGTACTCAACATAACTCAAAGGGTCTTCAAAATCCAAAAGAGGATAGTTCGAACAATCATAGGTACAGTTAGAACAAAATCGTGTATGACCTATTTTATAAAGTTAAACCTTCTTACGGTACTGTCCATATACATATGGGAAACTGCATGCCATATTCACAATAATAAGACCTCGATTATCGTAGAAACGTAGATTAACACCATCACATTACAGGGGATCAAAAGGAATTACGAACTCCAATATCAAATCTGACAATTTAAAACATTCTAATATGCTGACTCAGAAAAAGAAATGAAAGTTATAGAAAACTTTTTAAATTATAAACTTAAAATAATTTGAATAGAGAAGTATAATACTTAATTCAATATTTACTTTTCCTTTTTAGATCGTAGAATGAAAAAAATTGATTTTGATTTGACTAAACTAGACAGACAAGACTAGACAGACAAAACTATCTGAGAATGGTGTTACGATTTGTTTATATATGTATAATATTTATGTGTAAAATATTCAATGTTAGCAGATTTCCTTTTAAATCAAGTTAAATTTGTAATAGGTTTTCCTCTTAAGTGTTAACAAGATACATAGGATCCTGTTACTAGAACCATTTGCCTTCTATCTAGTATTCTCTAATCTTCCTACGTATATACATACACACACAGCTGTTCGAGTGCGAATCTTAAAAGCGATGTGGGTCACCCTCTTGCAACCACCCCCATTCTACTTAAGTGGATTTATTTATTATCCAATTAATTGGAAAAGAGAAACTTTCATATTATCGAGTTAGAGGAAACTAAGGGCGAGTTAAAGGAAACTAGATTGTTGAAAATTGTATTGTTTATTTATCTTTTAGTTAATTCATGGAAGTGTTTTAAGATGTGGAATATTTATTGGATTATTTTATTTGAACTTTGATCTAGATGAGCTGGTGAAATATACGAGTTCGTGTATGGAATAGCGAAAGGTCAAGTTGTTAGTATGCATGCATTTTCAGATTAGGATATTTTGTTGGGAATTTCCGTGAGTCTTGTGCAATGTTTTATTTCTTCCAGCTGGAATATATGGAGGGAATCTCCTCCAATTTTACCTTGTTCTCTCCCCGTGGACCAGACTAGAAACTAATTTAAGTTCTGAAATCTGTTTTCCACGATTTATAAGAGTCTTTATAATAAAACAATGTGTTTGCAGTAGGGGACTAACTCTTCGTTTTTTCGACGTGTTGTAATATATTCCAAACTCGTGTGAAATTCATCCACAACAAAAGCGAGAAGCAAAATCAATCTCTTGCATAAAACGGTTTTAATATTCTGATAATAATCATTCAGTGTATTTCTTTTTAATACAATTTCTCAATAAAACCGAACACACTTCAACTTGACTTGGAACATTTCCAACCTTTTTTTTTTTCTCTTAAACACTTTGATCACCGAGTTCGGATAAACATACACCGGGATTTTATGGCTCTTCCTTGTTACTAACTTCTTCTTCCAACATGTTCGACGACGCTCTCACGGATTACTTTCACCAAAACGAGTTTCTAAATCAAACAATAATATTTGTTTCGGAAAATTGGAAGTGAAAAAAACTCGTATGCCTATCGTTTGGAAGAAATGTAGGAAAATTAAAAGATAATAAATAAATGGTAATGCTATTGCCAATAAATGTATTTGCTCGTTTTATTTTTCTTTTGGTCTCGAGGATACAAACCAAAACGTGTTTTTGTACCATCCGCTTTAAACTTTAAATTAATGCTAGTATAATAAAGACAATATATTACAAGATCAGATAATACCAGACAATACTAGGTTAGTGTAATCTAGTCTAATTAGTTCAGAATACTAAATCTTAAACATACAAGGCAAGACCAGGTAAGATAAGACTAGTATATAAGTGATCAGACAAGATCAGACAATTAAGAAACTTCTTTGTTTAGTATATTTTTTATGTTTAGAAAGTTTGTTTAATAAAATCCATGTATTATCTTGAATTCGAGGGCGAAGTTCGTCTTTGTTCATTTTAAAGTCAAGAAAAAAAAGTTTTCTCGTTCAAGAAAGTTCACATTGTTATGAGAACAATTACCCAGCAATTACGCAAAATAATATTGGAAATGCGAACCTTTGATTCCATAATAAAATTATAAACAAATTTAAAATGGAACGCACGAAGCGTAAAATTGGAGTATTATAATAAAATAGAGGTTTGCATAGAGCTTTATAACTTTTACGCTTGCTTATATACAGCGATAATCTTACACTGGAAGACTTTGAATCTCGACCTCATAAAATGGCTCAAGCCAGAACGGAATGCACATTGAAAAATATAAATTCCCACTCGGTACTCACACCACACTCGCCATTCAGAACACTTTAATCGATAAATTTTATTTAAAGCTCCATACATTTTACACACGTCCATTTTAATCCAAATCAAATAAAACCAGTTTTCAAATTCATAGAGATTCTTTTTATAGAAATAATTAAAATTGAGTAGGAACAATTAATTTATATTGATATAGGATATTTTCAAAACGGACGGAATAACTGAGTTTAATTTAAATAAATTTTAAACAAGAATTATTGTGCATAAATATAGGTTGAGCAATTAAAAGTAAAAAAGGGGTGGGAGCTAGTCGAATTTTCCAATTCATTTGTGAGAGCAAACAATTCCTGTGTAAATAGTATGGCAAGGAAATGGCGCCGAGTGCAGTTTTCCTAACCGAGTATTAAATATATCTGCGGCCATCTCATCGATATACGTACAGTTTAATTAAAGTAAAATATTTGAGCAGCGAGCTTGGAATAATGGAAACCTGCATAGATGGATGTCAACGAATACGGACGGTCGAATAACTGACGCTGTTCATCTTATTTCACCATTGTGTTTTTATTTCTTTTTTTTTTAATTACCGACGACGTAAACCTGTCACAGTTAACACGCACAAGCGTTCTGTTACAAAGTAGAAATGTACAAGAAACTAATTGAAATGCGTTTGCAACCGAAGTTAAACGTATTAGATATTGTAAAGGATCTAAAAACGATACCTAAAAGACATACAAAGTGCTTTTAGCAATAGTGAATAACATTTAGTATTCACACATGGAAGCATAAAGAAAACAAATTTGATCTATGATTTCCTTAACACTTATGTCAATACCCAGACGTTACTACGTTGTTCAATACCCGGGTACCCGCATGGGTTTTTCATTCAATAAAATAATTTTAATACCCGGAGACTTTCACATTACAACTCGGGATTACCCATAGAGCATTCCACTACCCGAAAAACCCTATTTCTATAAATGAAACCGCCGGGTGGGCAAAGTATGGGATCAAAATATGGTGGATAAGCGACGCCAAAAATTCATATCCATTGAAAGGTCAAATTTATACTGGCAAAATATCAACTGGCCGTGAAATAAATCAAGGCGAAAGAAAGGAAGAGAGTAAAAGATTTAGCTGCAAAATATAAAGGATCCGGAAGAAATATTACAATGGATAAATTTTTTACTACTTTGCCTTTAGCAAAGCATTTATTGTATGGAACCTAACAATTGTAGGAACATTGAAAAAAAATAATAATAAAATACATTCTAGTAGACATGCTAGCATCTAAAGATCGTGAAAAATTCTCTTCTCTATTTGGGTTTCATGAAAAAGTTACTCTATGCTCTTATGTTCCTAATAAAAAGAAAGTTGTTATACTTCTATCTACGATGCACTAAGATTTGCAGCGATGACAAAAAAAAAACAGAAATTGTTCAGTATTATAATAAACCAAAAATTGGTGTGGATATAATGGATAAGATGTTGGGCCGTTACACAATCCACAGACGGACTTTTTTAAATATTTTGGATATCGCCAGTCTTACCAGCTATATCATTTATCATCTAAATAACGTAATTTTACGAAAATTAAGTGAAGAATTATGTATGACAGTTAGTTATTCAAGAACGATCTCAAAATAATTAAATTATTCCACCACTAGGGAAATTTCACCACTAGGATTGCCATAGATAGCATATATAGAAAACCAATAGATCCTAAAAGCAGGGTAACAACATCAAGTGAGCCATGCGGGTCTTCCGAACCGACAGATTCCACTGGACGAAAAATAGTTGTAGGATCATGTCATATTTGTTACCAGGATGTCTATAAAAAAACCGGGGAAAAAAACGCGAAAATCGTGTAAAGAATGTAACAAACAAAAAAATGTTGCCAATAATAAATTGAATATAAAAATATTTTATGTATAATTTATAATAAGTTTTATAATAAAATTAATTCAAAGTTAAATACATCCTTTTATTTATATATTAAGTACTATTTTTTATCCCTAGAAATAAGTTTAATGATTTATTTATATATGGGTACACGGGTACCCCGGGTATTGAACAACGGGGTATTTGACTTTAAGTCCAAAAAGTTTATATATTTTTTGGCATATTTTATTATTTATGTATATGAATCGATGTCAATAGACTCAACAAATGAGGATCTAAAAGGATTTGATGATTTTTCGTTATCCAAAAAAGATATGTGAGTAAGAACATGCAAAAGGGTACACGGGTACCCGGGTATTGACATAAGTGTTAAAATAGAAAATAAGGAACGACATGGTTACCAAGTTACTCAATCTATTAATACTCAATGTATTAATCATAAATGCAGTCAATTTCATAACGAGTACAAATAAAAGTAACCACGTTTACATCTATGTAAAGAAATGACATATTTAAATTGAAAACTGTATTTTTAAGACAATTTTATGACTTTTGAAACCCACAATTTATAATGTAATAAATTTGTCTTAATCGAGAATGTTTAATAATTTGTTTCATATTTCTAATTTGTATCTATTTAATAGATAATTAGTAATTTTTACATATATCAAAACACTTTTTTAGCAACATTCGGAATTAAGGATACAAACCGATTTCTTTTTCATGCAACAAATGTTATAATTAATTTAGCTGCAGCTTTAAAATTACGGGAAATACACAAAATATTTAGAAAATATAAAACTTTCACGATAAAACGTTTTATGATTCGAAGGAATCTAGAAAAATTTCCGAAAAATGTTATTCAATATTTTATCGTTTCGTTTGTTGATTGAGTTGTGAAAATTCTGCTGAAAATTCTAATTACAGGATTTTATTACGTAACACGTTTATTTGTGTAATTTTATGTAAAATTTGTTCCAATTTTCACATAAACTCAATACGTAATAATATTATTATTAGACAGGCGATATTAAACATGCAAGACTAGACAACCAAAACTAGTCAGACATGACTACATACACACAATAACCTTTATTGGCATAAATAATATTTAAAAGAAAACCATAAACCTTTCCTCTTACAATACCAAAAAACAACAAAAAGAAAAACAAAACCAACAAAATATAAAAAAAAAGAAAACAAAATGAATAATCGCACTCCATAAAAAGTAAAGTCCAAGTTAAAAAAAAAAATACAATGGGCTATTCCTCTGTTTCAGTTCCCTGTTCTTTCCATCTTTTAATCGTTTCCATCATTACCAAACCACTACCATCCTCATTCATGCACTGTTTTCATTTCGTCCCTAACACTCTCTTTCGGTCCACTCTCCTTTTTTGCACTCCTCAAACCAATGCACCCACACGTCCTTCCCTACCTCACATACACCACAACTCTTATACTTGTCATCCATCCAACACTTTCGCCCTCTTTCTTCACAGCCGCATCAAAACCTGGCAATTACTGACTGGGCATTTAGGCCCATTATTGATTTTAAGTATTTAGGTAGCTCTTCAAATATATCTACTCTCCATTATTTTCCTTTGACGTTCTTGCAGTTCAACTTCCTTCAGCCTTACCACTAGCCATTCGTCAACCCGCACGCCTTCCCTCCCAAGCCTCTCCATTTCCATGATAGACATACCACCTCCTTCATACAGTTTCCTTCTATTCCTTCCCCAATTTGTCTCTCTCCTACCATTCATTCCTTCCAAACTTGCTACCCTGAACTTCTTTTACAATTCTTTCCTCAGTCATTCCATTCACTTTACATTCATACCTTGCTACTCGTCGGCTTGCTTCAATTCTTGATTTAAATGCATTTAGCTCCTGCAGTACTATGTAGGAAGTAGTTGCTCTGTCTCATTTCAGGGCCTTTTTAAAGAATTGTAATTGCACTTTTTCCACGCCTTCTTCTTCCTTCACCCCCGCCACCCATATTTCAGCTCCATATATCAATATACTCCGCCAACAAGTCTTCCATATCATCTCCTTCGCCCGGAAATTTGTGCTAAACTCTTTTCCCCATACCTTCAAGAACCTTTCTGCCGCCACCCACGCTTATTTTTGCCACCCACGCTTATTTAGAGCATACTCTATATGCTCTTTATTACCACACCCACTCACAAATACAAACCCTAAATACTTAAAATGCCCAACCTGCTCTATCTCCATTCTCTTCCATTCCAACCTCTCCTTCCTGCACACCCCACCTTTCTTAAACCTTATCAGACATGACTAGCCAGACAAGACTGTACAGGCAAACGTGAACAGAGAAGACTAGACATCTTATTTATTTGTTTACATAAGAGTGGGTTATTTGACCAGCACTCCGTCCAGATGGATATAGATGGTATAATACTATTGCAATCTAACCGGTTATTTTCTAGTCCTAATCTAAGTACTATAAGTCGTGATCCAGTCTTTTTAATCTTGCACAGTTTGTATTAAATGTCTGCAACCATAAACTATTTTTCTCGGTTGTGATGAGATCTTCTTCGCTCCGTGGCCAATGACATCCCGCCTTAGTCATGCTGAATCTAGTTTGTTGACGCCAGTTCTCCGTAAGCATCTTCTTCTCCACAAGTACAAGCGGGGACTGTCTTTTCCCGAATCTAAAAAAGTATGCATTAAAATTACCGTGGCCACTTATTAGTTGGACCATTTGATGTGTGGGTACAATATCAATGCTTTTCCATTTGTTTATTTCAGAAATATTTTCTTTAGTCCATAGTCCAGTTGTTACCTTATCCCATCGCCCTTGCCACTCTCTATGGATCTTAACAGATGGCCCACTCTTTATCGCCTGGCCAGGCACTTTGTTGAACGTGATGGGCAATAGGTCCATTTCCTCACTTGTACTCTGGATTCCTAAAGCCTGCCTTGCTAAATAATTGTCTCTTTCGTTTCCTCTATGACCTACATGAGCCTTAACCCAGTGAAACCGAAGATTAGTTCTTTGCCAGATTTCCTGAGCTAGCTGCCAAGTCCCCAAAAGCAGTTCGGTAGTTATATATTTTAAGGCGCCAAGTGCTGCTCTGCCGTCCGAAAGGATCGAGCATTCGAGGATTGTTCCATGCTTCGATCTTATATACCTTAATGCTTTGTTACTGGCAGGGACTTCCGTCTGGAAAATGGAACAGTATTTTTACAGTCTCATAATCTCGTAGTGTAACTCGACCTCCTCAATATACAACAAATGCTGCGCCTACGCCAGATTCAGATTTCGAGCCGTCAGAATAGTGTAACGCTTTGGGTGTCGTGCGTTAAACAGTAATTCACTGGTAAAATTTCGGCCGGATGTTTAATGACGGACATATGAATTACCTGTTCAATTAGATTCGGAGACGCGTTAATTCCAGTAGGCTCCTCTAGCGTAGCCTGGTCCATTGAGCACTTTGTCCTATATAATGCCACTTCTTTTAGTTGTAGGTCGACTCGAAGAAGCCCAGATACAACACAAACTGCCTCTATCGATACGGTAGGGTAAGCACAGGACTAGACGGACAAGACTAGGCAGACAAGATTAGACAAGACTAGGCAGACAAGATTAGGCAGACAAGATTAGACAGACAAGACTAGATAGACAAGACAAAATTCCAGCTAGCATCCCATTATTCAAGAATGGCTGGAGAGCACGGGGGAATAGAAATCTATTTCGAAAGTGGTTCATACCATATATAATGTCAGAAAGGACATAAATAACATGCCCGTGATATTTCTGCTAGAAATCGCGGTCATTGAAACTAATATTGGTCCTAACAGTTTCATAACAGTTAATGTATATAAAATCCCTCTAGCAAATAATACGCAGTTTTTAGATTTTCTGCATAAGCTACTAGTAAAAATGAAGGACAAATAAGTCGAAATCCAAACAATTGATTATTGCGGGACATTGTGGGATTTCAACATTGGTGTGCTGAAGTATAAAACTAAAATGCAGCAAGTTATAGGTATATCTGTTGGAATCCTTCAATGCTGTTGTGACATTCAAAGAAACAAACCACCCAGAGAATACAAAACTGAACTACAAGTAAAAAACAATGCAGTATCATATATCCGACTATTGCGCCCAGAAAATAATGTTCAAATTAAAAGTCAATACACCAACAACGACATTAATAAGAAGATACGATGATAAAAGCACAAAAAAATTGGCCGATGAAACTTGGACACAAGTTTATCAAAGTGAAGTAAGAAAGGTGAACGGACAGTGGAAGATGTTCATGGATATTTTCCTCCTTCTCTTTAATGAATGCTTCCGGCGTGCCAAGATCAACAATAACCAAAAAAAAAACAAAAAATCCTGTCGAATCCTAGCCTACAAGGAATTAACGAAAACCTTAGGTTATTGCAAATAATTTCTCATGTGAATCCTAGCTATAAGAGAACTTACAGCAATCATGCGCAGGTTATACAAAACATTGTTAAAAGCAGAAAATCATGAAAATCAAATACGACAGGCAGAAAATTTTCAACATTGGCGGACCTAACTGTCCATCCTGAAAGAATGCGAAATTCTCGATACCGAGGTAGCGCAGACTAAAAGCCAAGTGGAAAAGGGAGTTTAGTGAGAGGTTACTTGAAACCCCAAAAAACAAGACTAGACCCTCAAGATTCGACAAATAAGTCTAGACAGACAAGACCACACATACTAGACAGACAAGACTTAATTAATGAAAAAATAAAACTTTAAATTGAATTGAAATTGACAAGACACAAAAAGGGCAAGACTATACAGAAAAGACTAGACAGACAAGACTATACAAACAAGACTATACAGACAAGACTAGACAGATAAGGCTAGACAGACAAGACTAGACAGACAAGTCTAGACAGATAAAAAAAAGCAGAGATAAGATTATATTTTTAATTTTTTGATTCTAGCTGGAGAGACAAGACTAGACAGATAACACTAGACAGACAAGACTAGACAGACAAGTCTAGACAGATAAAAAAGCAGAGATAAGATTATATTTTTAATTTTTATTTTGTGATTGTGACTGGAGAGACAAGACTAGACAGACAAGAGTAGACAGACATGATTAGATCGTCAAGATTAGAAACAAGACTAGACAGACAAGTTTAGACAGACAAGAAAGCAGCGACAAGATTATACAGACAAAAAAACAACAGTAGACAGACGAGACTAGGCAGAAAAGATAAAAACAGACAATACTAGACGATAAGCTCAATATATAATAATTATATTAAAAGAGAGACGAGATTAGACAGGCAGAACTATTCATACAAACCAAGACAGACAAGACCATGCAGACAAGACTAGAGGGACAACTGCGTAGACTATATTAGACAGTCAAAACTAGATGAACATGAATATACAGACAAGACTACAGAAGAAAGTCTAGACAGGTAAGGCTAGATAGAAGAATAAGCTGCCAAGACTAGAGAGAGAAGACAATACTAGACAAACAAGACTAGGCAGACTGGACTAGACACATAGGGCTAGACACACAAGTCTAGACGAACAAAGACTAGAGGGAGAAGCCAAGACAGACAGAACTAGACAGACAAGACTAGACAGACAAGATTTTTTTTTGGAGTTCGGGGAAAGCTTTACCAGCCTGCATGTGAGGCTTTTACTCACTAAACTCCCTTTTTCACTTGGCTTTTTAGTATGCGCCACCTCGATATTGCGCTTTCCTTCAAGGTGGGCAGAACGGATGATTATTGTCGCCCTGGTTGAAAATGCCTCCTCGGCAGAAAGTCTATATAAACGAAAGTCTATACAAACAAGACTAACGCGGCTAGACAAACAAGACTAGGTAGAGGCGGCTAAGTAGACAAAACTAAGTTTACGAGCTTATACACGAGCTAATACCAAAACAGACAATACTAGAAATATAAAACTAAACAGTCAGACCAATATGTACATATATATATATATATATATATATATATATATATATATATATATATATATATATATATATATACAGACAAGGCCACACGATCCAGATTAAATAGACAAGATACGACGCGTGACAAGTCAAACTAATGTTTGAACAATTTGTCTCTGTATTAGTTTGATTGCACGAGGTCTCTTCAAATGATTATGTAGGACTAATTATAATTTGCGTGGTTGCGCAACGGTGGAGTATCGATAAGAACATTGTTACATAATAAATTCGGTTGGATGTTAATGGGAAATTAATATGAAGTCTCCCTTAGGTGTACTTAATCGCTTGCCAGAATAAAACAGCGGAAAGACTATTACGTGTTAGAATAAATCCGGCGCTAAGGAGTTCTTAAGTGTTAATAAGTGTTTGGCTCTTGAGTAGGTAATTCTGTTATAATACAAAATGAAGTTTTAATAAACGGCCGATTGCTCATCGAGGCAAGCGGCAAAAAGTTGGCTCCCCAGGAGTGCACAGATTAAAAACAGTCTCTATAAAAATTTAAATGTATAAATATACAGGAGGGGTAGTTATTTCCCTGTGCAAGATATGATATTAATGTGAGAGAAGAAAATGCGGATGACTATTAATGGTCTGTCTGTAGAGTGGCGGCAAAAAAATATTTATCTTTCCGACTTAAAATTTCAGACTACCATTTCAACATATGAATAAAGAAAAAACAAAGGTTTTCTTAATTTACATATTTACGGAGATAAGAGGTGTTGGTTCCAAACTCTGTTGCTGATCTTCAGCAAACACGTTTGTACAAAATCTACCGTCCCCGACAAGACCGTGTCTCGAAACTTGCGCCGTAAAGCCGTGTTTACCGGTTCCGTTTGTTCGCGTATTAATGCTTGCTTGAGGTGGCCCGAGGCAAAGTGTACACACAACCGCCCGCCAGGATCACGAAACCCAAAAATATTCACCCCGAAACCCTTCAAACACCAAAAACGTTAATTAAATTTCCGCGTCTTCCACAATACACACCCGACGACACGGCAGCAATGCAAGTACCGCCATAAATTAAGTGTTATCTAGTTGACTGGTCGTGCAGGTGTATGCAGATAATAACTCGACCGTGAGGTGGCAACTGCATAATGTGTACCGTTTGTTATTGTGATTTTTTTTTACTGAAAATGTCATAGTTAAACGTAAAAGATTTAGACTATACTACCTTAGATATAATATATGACTGTACCGTGTACCTTTCCTAAACTACTGCAATATTAAAAGTAATACAAAGTAAAATAATAAAACTACTACAAAGTTAATTTAAAATTTAAAATTGCAAGAGCGATTACATTCGTCTAAAAACGAGTTCTGTTTAAGTGTCTGTTTAGTCTCATCTGTACAGTCTAGTATGTCTTCTTCGTTTAATCGTTTCTGTCTAGTTTGTCTGCCTAGGCTTGTTCGTTTACTTTTGTCTCTGTCTAGTCTTGCGATTTGAGCATTAGCATGGAAATCTTTTTCTTTCATTGTAAACAACCCTTTTAAATATAAGTATCATCAGACCATTGAGCGCTTTTAAAAAGACTGAAATGAATATGGATCAGGATAACTGGTCAAATATAACGATATATTGTTGATTAAAGTTTATGCGTTTGAAATTCATTTATTCAGAAATAAAAACGAAATTCCTATTAGACCAACCCAATGGCTTTGACAAAAAACTATAATTTGATGGACGATGTACCGTTGTAAAACTGGCAATAACTTCCAGCAATAAAAATTTTTCATGCAATTTTTATTTCAAAAGGTTATAACTGTCTTATTTATATTGTGATATTTATATATCTTTTTAAATGTTCTTCACAGAACTATCGTATAGTAATCCACCTCAGAAAATAATATATACATACTCATATATATAAACAAAATTCGATTTTCTTTTTTAACTTACTTATACTAGTCATGTAAAAACCTACAAATACATGCTTTTACTCCCATTCTAAACGCGGCTTGGCAAAGTTGATAAGTTTGTTGACAAATTAGCAACTGCTTTTATAGCCACAACGGCAAATGTAGTACATTTCTCCACACATCATTATTGAATGAATGGACAAGAAATTGATATGTTTGAAAGTTTTTTTAAAAAATCACAGAAGAAAATGTATGTTACCCCAACTTTTCTCGCCGGACACTGTTTTATTCTAGCACCGGCAAATTCATTTAAATTTTTAACTTTTACATTTTATTCACATTACTTCACATTTTATTACAATTTCCACTAGGAGATGAGCCTATCTACTTGCCTATCGAAGCATTCTAAAAATATCGCAAAAAAAATTCACAACGGCTTAAAATCGACGCAGCACCATTTTATTGCTGGACCGGCAAATTGCAGTAAATTTTAACATAACTCACATTTTCCTTATAACCGTAATAAACAGCGCCCTCTAAAAGACCGCGCACTCAAAAATTTCTTAGAGGATTTGTATCATTAGTTTAAAAAATACAGCACAGTGAAAAATCTTAAAATTAAAATATTAATTACCTAATACGTATATAATCTTGTATACGCCTTGTGAAGTTCTCGACAAAATAGCAGATAATTTTTTACTTTTGTGATGGAATCAACTGCAGTTGTTGAAACTGTTCATGATAGACATGCATTAAAGAAGAAATATTCAAATTAGCTGCAGTTATTGCTGCGGAAAAAAAAAGGAAATAGGCCAGTAGGAAGCAGGCTTAATATCACAGAATCACGCGTAAGTCAACTACGAGTACTGTCTTTGTTTTTATTACAAAATGATTAGATGCACTCATAACTGTAGGTCAGGGAGTGGCGAAAACAAAAGTCAGTGCTTCTAAAAAACGTCTGCGGCGAGCAAAACATTTCGACTAGCTGGTGGTGGACGAAAAAATACGTATTGCAGTGATTTTGTGTGCTAAAGCCAACGGCTTTAAATTCAAACCATTTTTGTTAAAAGAATTCGACCATTGCCAGCTCTCGGAAAAACATTTCCTCAACTAAACTTTGAGTACAATTCCAGTGGATGGATGGACAGCAATCAAACTAAAAGATTCTTGCGTCTAACTTTGGGCCAAATCACTTTTTCCAAAAAACTAATAGCATGGGATGCTTTTCGTTGTCATATTTCTGATTTTATTTGAAGTAGGTAATTAAAAACGGAAATGGCAGTGATTCCTCAGGATTGACTGGTCTAATTCATCCTACTGACGTTAGCTGTAACAAACCGTTCAAATCGTCTTTAACTAAGCAGTACATTGAATGGATTTCAACTGGCAATCATGAATTTACAAAAGCTGGTAACATGAAAGCTGCTCCACTTGAAACTGTTTGTTAACGGATTTGCAATGCATAAGAGTCGCTGCAAGCTGATTTGATTAAAAAATCATTCAGATGCTGTGGGATCGGATTAAACACTGATGGTTTTGAGGACATGGAAATAACTTGTTTTCAAGAAGGAAACCAAGGTGCCGGTGGTTTGAACATTTTAAATGTAAAAATGTTAGCTTTGAAAAACAATTTAAATTCTTTTGAAAGTATAACTTACGAAGAATACTTGGATGAAACTGTTTTCGATTTGAATTTCCTTGAAAACTTGGACGGAGAAGAACTTGAAGTTCTCTGAAGGTGTTGGTTTATAATCTTATGTATTTTGTTTGGAAACTTAAAAATGTGGTTTTAACTTATGTACTGTATTTGTACAAACTATATAATTACAAATTCATTAATAAAAAAAATAAACATCGCCCTTTAATAGCCCTAGAAGCATTTCACAAAATTCTCAAAAATAATTGCATTTTATGACGACTTAAAATGCACCCGGTCGAAGCAGCACCGTTTTATTTTCCAACCGGCATATTGCAGTAAGTTTTAACTTTTCTCGGTTTTTCTTTCACAGGTCGCTAGAGAATGAATCTACCTAGACATGCGTGAAATGTTTTTAAAAAATCGCAAAAGTGAATGTATTCCACCCCAACTTTGCTCGCCGGACTGTTTTATTGGCAGGCCGGCAATAGGGAGTAAATTCGAACTTTTCTCACATTTTCAAAAAATAAAATTACTAGTTTAAATTACTTTTGTAAGTAGGGCCTTATGAACGTATATATGTAATTTAAATAAAATTTCTAACAAATGTTGATGTTATTTAGTTGCTGGAACTGTCTGGAAACTGTCTGGAACAGGGTAGTTTACAGTTTAACAAATTATTATTTTTTTCATAATTATAAATTCAAATAATATTTATTTGTATTTCTGATGAGATTCAAGGTAAAATTGTCTTGTTATTTACGGTACAACAAATAATTTTTACAAATTGAAAATTTTTTCCAAAAACATTTTGGTGTTTTCAAGATTTTCTAATTTTTAATTTCCGTCTCCTTATTTAAGGAGTGCGTATTATTTTAATACAGCTTATTCCAAGGCGAACATATTTTTGGGAATGCTTTACTTATTAAAATTGTAAATAATTGTTTTTTAATCTTATTTTCAAATTTACTAAATTATATAAAGGGTCTTCTAATATGGACTTCCGATAATGTTGAAGCTACAATTATCGAATCGGCTGTCATTTATTCAGTCTGTTTTGCCATATTACAACGGACGGATAGAGCGTTCAACAACACCTGTAAATGATAAAATTGTTTTATCAAAATGAGTTTTCTGTTCGGGAAACGTTCCGCGCGCTGCGCCCATTTTACGGTCGCCATAATCGTCCTACCGAGTGGAGTATACGCAGTGTCGTGGATAAATTTGAGTCCACTAGTTCAGTAAACAATAAACCAACAACAGTACGAGGACTAAACGCAAGATCTACCGAAAACATCGACTCTGTCTGTAAGAGTTTGCAGGAGAATCCGAGGCAATCGATTTCGCGTCGCTCACAAAAACTCGGCCTTTTGCAGACCACAACTTGGCGAATTTTGCGTCGTATCTTGGGCCTGCACCCGTACAAAATTCAACTGACCCTGGAGCTGAAGGTAAACGACCATACACAACGACGTGTGTTCGCCGAATGGGCACTGGAGCAGTTGGAAACTGACCCTAATTTTCATCAAAAAATCATCTTCAGCGATGAGGCCCATTTCTGGTAGAATGGGTACGTCAATAATCACAATTGTCGAATTTGGGACGATACCAATCAACTAGAGATCCAAGAGTGTCCAATGCATTCCGAAAAAGTCACTGTTAGGTGTGGATTTTGGGCTGGCGACGCCATGAGTCCATATTTCTTTGAGAACGAATGACGTCAACGGCGAGCGCTATAGGTCGATGAGTACCAACTTCTTTTGGCCTGAGTTGGATAATATGGACACCAACGAAATGTGGTTTCAACATTACGATGCTACGTGCCACACAGCTCTAGCCACATTGGACATTTTTTGCGAGCAATTTGAGGGCATCGTCATCTCACGTTGAGGTGATGTGAACTTGCCACCAAGATCGAGCGATTTAACCCCGTTAGATTTTTTCTTGTGGGGTTTTCTTAAGTCGAATGTCTACGCGAACAAACAACAAACCATAGAGCCAAACAACAAACCATAGAGCACATAACTCATGCCATTGGTCAAATTAAGCCTGATTTATGGGCCAGAGTCATGGAAAATTGGACATTTCGGATGCCCGCCACCCAGCGACGCCGCGGCGGACATTTTCAGGATGTTATATTCCATACATAATGGCATCGATAAGCCTTTCAAACAAATACAAAATTTCGATATCTCACACACACTTTGTTTCTTTTAAATTTAAAGATAGGAAGCGCTTAATGAAAGACCCTATGTAATAGTATATTTTACTTTTCAGTTGATATTTCCTGTTCTTTCACAATGAAATTAATTTTGCCTTTTTTTTAAATGCTTGGATAGATAAGTCAATAAATTCATCCTCTAGTTTGAGTTTTTGAAATAAAGAAAAAGTTAGAAATTTGTGAGTATTGTGAGAAAACTTAGAAATTGCGACTTAGAAATTGCAATGTTCCGCTCCAGCAATAAAACATTGTTGCTTCGAGCAGATGCATTTTAAGTCATCGTGAAAGGCAGTTATTTTGGGATGTTTTAAATGCCGCAATAGATAAGTAGATAGGTTCGTGCTCTATTAGGAAATGAAAGAAAGTATGCGAAAAGTTAAAATATACTGAAATTTACCGATCTTGCAGTGAAAATGTGCCCAGCGAGAGAAGTTGAGGTGGATTATATTTACTTCTGCAAGTTTTGCAAAACATTTGACACTATTTTGATGTCTATCTACATTCATTCACTAATGACATGTGGAAGAAAATTTATTTTTAAGGAAGAAGTCCTTCGGGTTAACTCCCACAAATCCACCATAGTGCCTTCTTCGAAAACCAGGAAATTGGAGGGCCTAAAGCTCCCAATTTTCTACAACAAGCAATTAAAGGAAAGTGACGAGGTCAAATAACTAGGCATAGTCCTAGATGCCAAACTGACCTGGAACTAACACCTTACAAGAGCTACAAACAAGTGCAAAATAGCGTTGATGATGATCAGCAGAAAACTTAGCAAATCGTGGGGCTTGAAAGCAAATACGGTATACTGGCTGTACAAGGTGGTAGTGAGATATGGCTCCACAATTTAGTGGACCACACTGAAACAGAAGCAGGCTATAAACAAACTCTCTAGCGTACCGAGATTAGCCTACTTACTAATCACGGGATCGAAGCCGAACCTGGATCAGCTGCTCTGGAAGCAATGTTCTCCCTCCTCAAGACAGTAAATCTTCCTCCTCTGAACATTTTCATCAAGGGTGAGGCAAGAATGGAAGCTTTCAGATGCAAGTGCGACAAGGTAAACCCTGGCAAGGTCAGGGCATACCACAATAACGGATGTTATAAAAGAGCAAATCCTTAACAAGGAAGGAGACTTGATGTCTCCAAGACTTTTATTCGATATATTCTTCAAAACTACAGTGGACAGAAATTACCACAAGAAAAGTCAAGGAGATCTATTCTTGTACACAGATGGCTCGAAGAAGGAAAGTTGAACTGGCGCTGGAGTCTGTGGACTGTATCCTAGGTGCTGCTGACTGCTAACTGTGCTACTGAAGAAATACACCACGGTCTTTCTAGCGAAAACTCTCGCAATCGAGATGTGTCGGGGAAAAGAATGGACTACACAAGTAGAAATATCTAGGACAGTTTGGGATTGCGATCAGTACTTAAAACGTCTGGAATAATACTACAGCGTTGCGCTTGCGGCTGAAATCTTACAACTGTCTAGGAAACACATCCCAACTGTAGCAGGTCTCTTAACGGGACGCTGCGCACTAAGAGGGCACCTGCAGAAGATGGGCAGATGAACCGCTATGCAGACTTTGCAATGAAAAGGACGAAACCGCGTCTCATATAATGTTCCACTGCGAAGCAATCGCGTGCAGGAGAATAAAACTCAACATAACAGCTAAGGGACTCCCGCCGAACCACAATATACGTAGACTTCTGGACCTAATAAATGGGCTGGATCTATTTGCTTGAATGGAACAATGTGGAGGAATACAGTAGGCAAATTTTACGTAAGTAAATTTTACAATATGTTTATTGAAATTACAAACAAAGAACCTGAAAATAATTCACGGTATAAGTGCTCAGTGTTTTAAGGGATGCAAAAACCCTCATTGGGATGAAAAAAGCATGAATGTCTAGATTCTTTACATGATTAATATGCGTATGATTAAAAAGAAAATTTAAATTTGCTTGTATATTTGATGAGAAGACTTACTATGACTACTATGCAATAGTTCTGTAAAGAAAATTTTTAAAAATCAATAAAGAGGTATAGCCTTTTGAAATAAAAAAATGTACGCAGAATTTTTATTACTGGAAGTTATTACCAGTTTCACACCGGTGCGGTTGTAAATATATCCATCAAACGTAGCAAGTTTTACTCAAAACTTCGACCATTTTCAATAAATATAATGCAACAGTTAAGAATTTATGGCTTGAAGAGAGCTAAAAAAAAATATTTATGCAAAATTATAAACAGATAACGAAACTAAATTAATCTAGTTTTTTTGTTGCTGCAATTAATAATTTCGAACAAAACCAGCTGTAAAACATCCACGCGATAAATTTTACGATATGTTTATTGAAATTACAAACAAAGAACCTGAAAATAATTCACGTATCGATATCGGCCGGCGGGAAAGAGAGAGACCAACAAAAAAAAAAACACCGCCGCAACGATTGCCAAGTGATAAAACGAAACAACTCATAAATAAATGAGATAAATGGGTTAATTACAAAGCCAGGCTACCATTATTACCAATAAAATTTAGCCGTAGTTAAAAAAATACACATATTTAACATAAAAAATATAATCGTTACTCATTTTAAAAGGTTTGGTCCAAATACAAAATCTTTATTTTTAGACAAATATTTTATACTAGCATTTTACTACCGATACCTGTGCAACTTCATAAACATGTCCTATTTCCACACAAAGAAAACACTTCGTGTCTTCTTACACATATTAAGGTATACAAATATATGCCGCAGACTAAACTAGGCAAGACTAGATATACTTAACTATATTAGACATGAATAGACAAGACTAGACATTACTACACAGAACTAGACAACAGCAGACAATACCAGAGAATAGCAGATAATACCACACAAGACCAGACCTGACCAGACGTGACCATACAAGATTAGTAGTTAATACCAGGGAAGACCAGATACGACCAGACAAGATCAAGCATAACTAGACAAGATCTAAGAATTTATTTATTTATTCGTGTCAGAAGTACAAAACATAAAACATGAAAGATACATAAATTGAGCACAAATAAAGTTTGTAATTTTAAACAGTTCCTGCCCAAAGCTTAGCAACTTCGAGAGCACTTGGATTAGGTTAAGTCAAATCCTTCATTGTACAGCTGGATGGGCACAACGAACAGCATAAGAGGTGTTGTGTAGTTTGAACTGCTCCACAATCACATTGGACAGTTTTGGTTGGAAAATGCCAAAAGTTGTCCCCTGATCTTGCAACTTCCACCCGCAGTCTGTTCAGGGACTTCCAGATTGGCCAGTTTTCTGTGTAGCCAGGATGAGATTCCTTACGTTCCATCCATTCAGACAGATTGCTAGTTCTCTCCTTCCACATGGCAACTTGTGCTGCTGCTGCGGTTCCTTGCAATGTTTGAGTAGTTGTTAGGAAGCTCTTCCTCGATTTTATTCACTTTTCAGTAGGTTGATATCCGAAGAGTGGTTGTGAAGTCATAGTGGATGATTTACTCCTTTCATTGTTTGCAGCCACTTCACGTCTGATATCAGGTGGAGTGATCCCTGCCAGATAGTTCACTTTATTGATGGAAGTTGGCCTCAAACAGCCTAAAATGATCCTGCAGCTCTCATTTAAGCCAACATCAACCTGATTTGCATGAGCTGACTTGTACCATACAGGACTGGCATATTCTTCTGCTGAATAGCACAAGGCCAGTGCTATTGTTCTTAATGTTTGAGGATGGTACCCCAGTTAGTCCCTGACAGTTTACGTAGGAGGCAGTTTCTCGAAGAGATCTTCTGCTTCAACTTAAGGCACTGCTCCTTGTATGTAAGTGTACGGTCAAGGTAACACCTAGATATTTGGGATGTAGCAATGATCTAATAATTAACCATTCCAGAATATATCAAATTTTCTACTAGCTTGCTTATGTTTCACGTGGCAGGCACATACTTGAGTCTTACTAGGATTGGGTATGAGCTGGTTCCTTTCATAGTAAGTACCAAGCTGTTCTAGGGCACGGCTGAGTATCTGCTCTACGACTTATAACTGTTCTGCTTGGGCAGCGAGAGCAAGGTCGTCAGCATAAATGAAGCTATTGCACCCTTGATGCTCTGGTAGATCGTTGGTGTGCACATTAAATAAAATGGGAGACAAGACACTTCCCTGGGGTAATACATTCTTCTAAGTTATCTATCGGCAGTGGTGTCTTTGGAAGTCAACGAAGAACCGATGATCTTGTAGAAGTGTTGCTATTAACATAGTGAATCCATAGTCGTCAGTTAAATTATAGAGTGTATGTAACAGCATTCTATGGTTTACGGTGTCGTATGCAGCGGAAAGATCATCAAAGGCTACAGCTGTGACCTTTTTCTTTTCAAAGCCATCTTTTACGAATTGAGTGAGGTAGGACTTGTTTTTGTCAGGTCTGAAAACAGCTTGTTGAGAGGTGAGGAGAGGATCAACTACAGTAGTCAAACAATTCAGGATCATTATCTCTAGGATCTTGTAGAGGTGGCAAAGAAGAGATATTGGTCTAAAACTTTTGGGGTCATTTGATACTTCACCAGGCTTTAAAATAGCAATTACACGAACCTTGCGCCATAATTTTGGTATCTTGAAAAATGCAAGGCAGTGATTGAAAAGATTTAGAAGCCAGATTTTCGTGGTATTACCAAAATGTTTAATTTGTTCAACACAAATATCATTCAGTCCTGCTGCCTTGCCATTCTTACATGTGCGGATGGTTGTTTCTAATTCTGGGAAGTCAAATGGTCTAGTGAGTTCACTGTTCTGATTATGATTCTTTACATCAAGTTTGAAGTCTGATTTTCTAACTGAAGATCTTAGTGTACTGTTATTTATTAGTTAAGATCTAAGAAGACTATACAATATAAGACAAGACTAGACAAGATGAGAAAAGACTATCCAAACAATGTTTAGCAACCAAGGCATTCCCAACCAAGGTGCCCCTAGATTACAAGGTTATATAGGGTGGGCTAAAAGGCTACAGGGTTTCCCAAAGTTTTTTAGGGTTACCGTCATAACTCTAAGGCAGCGGTGGCAACCTTTGGCACGCGTATCATAGCTCCCACCAAGAAAAAAAAAATATTGCCAAGCGAGAGAAATAGTTAGATATTTGCTTAATAGTATTATAATAGTTAATTAATAGTTTTTTTAACAAATTTGTTTTACAGAAAATCCGACTATTAAAAATCAAATTCGATTAGCTGATGGTTTAACCACAGCTATTGAATTATTAATATATGAATAAATTTCAAAATTCATAATTTATCCAGACATAACGTTGATAAACTTGATTTGGGAAAGTGTGAATGGTAAGAATTAGATATAAATTTAAATAATTAATTTGCATATATTAAATGATATGGGCCGTTTTCTTTGAAAGCGGTGTAAGTCCATTTTGACAAAAAAAATAGTTAATGATGAAAATGAATACAATTTACTATAAACTTTCAATTTATAAACTTTTTCCAAAAAAATCCGTTAAAATTTTCATTGTTTTTATCATTACAATCACCATTACATTGTCATTATCATTACATTCATTTTCGTAGTTAATGAAGTTACAAATATAATTACAATAAAAATAGTTTTTCCTGTGTGTTAGTGGTTACATACTTCTTGTTGCTTCTTGTTGGTTGAAGCATTTAGAAAATGTATCCACGCAACAACATGTAATAGCCTACAGTAATATGTACACCTGGACTAAATAGAAATTTGACATTGGTTTTAATGTTGCTAAAAGTTGTACAGTCCCCCAAAAAGCCGTAGAAATTATCGACCATAATTTTTTATATTCTGGCCACTCTTATCTACCAAATGATGCCGATTTTTTAAGTACTATAAGAGTACTATAAGAAAAGATTTATTGTTCCCTAAAAGCCATTATACTATCATAAAACAATGCCGAAAATATAAAAAAATTATTACGCATGAAATGAAACAAGCTGATTTTGTTTTTACAAAAACCTGAGATGGCGAAAAAATATCAATGGTGAAGAAGTAAATTGGTTGAAGATATGTTGGATAAGGGTTTTGAAAACAAAACCATATACAATGCTCTATAAAACTTTTTAGTTAAAATGAGCATTTTAAATCACTAAATTAATTTCCCTCACGGGGAAGACTACAGTACTTTGGAAATATAGTACACATTTATATCATCAGCAGACCCACTATATTAAATTTACAGGTATAATTGATTTATGAAGTATTTAATGAAAATTTCTTTAAAGAATCAGTTTGTTTCAATGTCGATCTCGTAGTTAATACTTTGCAAATGTTAGATTTTTACTTTTTGCTTACTTTGAAAGACATCGAAAGTATAAATTTTTGTTAATCACATTTAAGAAATGATTATATTATAAATTTAAAACCATTTAATATTTAAAAAACACAAAACTAGTGTAAGAACATTTATCCATATTTTCCAAATTATTCAAATGCAAAACTAATGCCTGCACCACACTCTCGCGGAGTAACTTCGGCGAGGATTCTCGCCGAAGTTGTTCGAGACGAGGAAACATCTACACACTCGTCTTACTTCGCGAGTACCTGCTGCAGGTATATATAGCTGCTGCTGCAGCTGTTGGTACCTAGAGTTCTTGGGACCAATCGCTCATGATTTTTGATGTTATTTAAATTAATATTAGATAAAATTTAATAATATTAAAAAAAAAAAAATTTTAGTTTTTAGTCGTTCAAGAAACGGTTGTGAACTGACCCACCTGCATACAGTTGACTAAATTAAAGTACTCGTACTCGCGCTTCGTGTCCCTTTTACTCGGGTACGAAAAAACCGCTTCTGGAGCGAAGTTAGCCAAGGCGAGGCGAGGAAATACAAGGTCCTCCGAGTAACCTGACTACACTCTCAACTCCGCTCAACCTCGCTCAACTCCGTGCTACTTCGCGAGAGTGTAGAACGTGCATTAAGTATCTCCGTATAGAATAAAAAAAGCTTACACCACTTTCAAAGAAAACGGCTCATATATTCAGATTAATTGTACAACTAAATTTTGTCCATTTAGTTTTGTATATAAAAGTTTGCAAAACTTAATTTTATTCGTTTAGTATTGTCTATCAAGGTTTGTGATACTCAATTTAGTTTATCTTCAACTCATTTTTGTCCATTTAGTTTTGTCTACCAAAGTTTGTGCAACTCAATTTTGTCCAATTAGCTTTGTTTATCAAGGTTTGCGCAACTCAAATTTGGTCCTTTAGTTTTGTCTATCAAGTTTTGTACAACTCAATTCTGTCCATTTATTCATTCATTTAATCTATTAATGTTTGCATAACTCCGTGTTGTCCATCTAGTTTTGTGCAATATCAAAAGTGTAATTATCAGGTTAATACTATTAAAATCAAACATTACCAATAAATAGATTTTAAATCAAATGCAATTTGAAGGCAAAAGCTTGTTAGTTAGAGGAAAAATTGAGAGATTATTGAAAGTTAATGTTTGGAGCAATAAACTCCGCCAATGCCCGGTCCAAAATCCGGGACGAGAAAGGAGGAGGATTAGATTGCAGGCTCAGCAACAAGCCGGTCGGTAAAACAATTTCTGTTGTATCTCAATGCACTGGCCAGAATCGAAGAAAATGGAAGAAGAAAATGGAATTTAAGAAAAAGTGCAGAAAAGCAGAGCCTGCAATAAAGCGGGATTAATGCTAGGAAGATGATGTATGTTTGGAGGAAAAATAAATATTAATGCTGAAGACCTACACATAATTAAAAAGAAATTATCTACGGATATTTTAACTAAATTTCTTCTACATACATGCGAGTCACCGTTATTAGAATTTTTAAAAGAAATGAAATTAGAAATAAATTAACCAATGAAACTAGTTCAGCAAGCATTTTTTAAATACCCACCAGATATAAAAACGTAACAGAAAAATTCTTATTGTAAGTACCTACTTTAATAATGTTATCGCTAATAGTAGGGATGATAAAAACCCAACATTTATTAATGTTTTTTGAAAAGTAAACACATGTAATGTACAATTTTTATTTTTGTTTAATTATATCTTTCTATTGGTAGAATATTTAATTTTTCGTTATGTATATTTTGTTGTTTTTTTTTCTCCCCCAAGGCGGATATCGGGTTATTTTTCAGCCCGATAAAATTAAACACTGAGGCCATGTGGCCTATTGTATTTTTTACACATTTTAGATAAATCATCCATTGAATGGTTGTTCTTAAGGCCGATCCAGACGCTCCGTTTTGAACAACGTTTTGTCTGCACAGTTTAACACGTTGCAGATAAAACGTTGCGTGTGGACAGGAAAACTGCGCAGTTTTGAGAACTAGCTCCGTTTTCCGATTCATTTTGTACCTCAGTTTATTTGTACGTGTTTATTTAATATATTATTATTAATATATTTTATCTCAATAAAGAGCAACTTATATTATTATTAATAAATTATATCTCTATGTTAAGACCCAACAATTTCATTTTATTTTATTTGGTCTTAAAACCATTTTTAAAATTCTGTTTCTAAAAGTAGATAATATTAAATTACATTAAGGTTATGCTAAACAGTTTCTTAACAACACAGCATGCCAACATTGACCTGAGTAGTACAGATATAGTACAGATAACTGCACCGTGTGGACGCTCTACAAATTGCAACGTTTTTCATTCCGTCTTAAGACTGCGCAGACAAAACGTTGTGCAAAACGGAGCGTCGGGACCGGCCTTTATATAGAGAGTGTGTATGTGAGAAGTACAACAGTTGCTTCCTCCCTTTGCAATGATGGTTCAGAAAGTAGCTTCTCCCATTTCTTGTTGTTTAATTATCTATTTCCATTAGTAGTTTAATTTCAAAATTGTATGCATTTCAAAAATGTAAAAATCAAAATTTAAAAAAAGTTTCCTGCTCTAAGGCATATTAAGACTAAACAAGATATACTTAGGAGAGCGTAATAAAGATTATTTAGAAAGACTCTGTTGACAAGTTATGCTTTTATATATATATATATATATATATTCTATTTTATTTGTTTGAATACAATTTGTTTTCTAGATTTTGGTTTTGCTTTCACGTAGTTTTAATTTATGAGAGTTTTTGTGTAACTTACCTAGAATTTGGCTGAGGACCGTCCGTCCGTCTTCCCCTAGGCAAGCACTGCGTGCGTCGAAGGGATTTGTAAACTGGACGAAAGCGTATCCTTTGTGCATGGAAATTCCTAAAAAAAGGAAAGAAATTTAATGGTTCTACGAAACTCGCTTTTTTAATATAGTATTTTATGATATTAGGTTATATGTTTCATATTTTTTGAATGAGTAAAGTTATATGAAGTTTGTTTTATAATATTATAAACATATTTCCGAAAAAAAATCAACTAAAAACTATTAGAATATTCTATTGAACATTCGTTTGTTATAGAAAACATATTTCCTATATAATAAAACCAAGATTATTTTGAAATGTGTTTAGTGTAAATTGTTCCAGTTTTCTCATGTCAGTAATAAAAAAATATTTTATTTTTTTCATATAAAAAATTGCTACATCTAACAAAAAATGTTTTTCCAAAATCACTCTTATTTTATTTTCAATTTAGTCGAATCCGGTTATAACAACATATAGAATAACTTTCCCCGTTGTACTTGTTACTCGCCATTCCAGGTGAAATTTTTCAAATATTAACAGTAACTTGTTGGAAAGCAATTTTTTTAGAAAGAATTTTGTTCGAATGGTAACTTGTTCGATTGGAATTTTGTTCGAATGGTAATTTGTTCGAGTAGATCTTTATTGCACTATTCATTCGTACTTCCTTATTTAGTTGTTGAACAATAAGAAAAATGTAATATTTAATACAAAAAATATATAAATATCATTTTTAAATAAAGTTTCACTGTACTTGTTAGGTCCTATAATAATTTTCGATTGCAAAGCAATCCATTATCATTTATTTTAATTTGTTTAAACTTATTAAAAGCGAAATATAGCCTCAATATATAAGTATGTTCAGCCTGTTCGTAGCTCTATAATTTTAATTCTTATTAAGACTACAAAACAAACCTCATGTTGAAACTACCTCCCTTGCTAATACCACGCAGGATATTCATATATACAAGATATTTACATGTTATTACTAGACCCAGTCGACTTTCGTGGCATTAAACGGCTACTAGATAAATAAGATAGTTTTTAAGGTCATATATTTCTATTTTAGTAATATATTTCATATATACGTGGTCTGTTAGAAAAGTATCCGACCTTATTTGTTATTTTGAAAACCTGATGTATTTGAATCAAGCGCGCTTGTATGAGCCGACCTTGAACCTTCGTGCGCATGCGTGAATTTTTCCCCGCCTGTAGATATCGTCCGTTGCTGACGAGCAGTGTTCGAGTGACGTAGTGTGTAGTGCTCTCATCGGTTTTTCAATGCAAGTAAAAATCACCAGAGAGTACTGTAGGGATGTCCTACGTCGCCTACGTGATGCTGTGCGGCGCAAGCGACTGGAGTTGTGGTCTTCAGGAAATTGGCGACTCCATCACGACAATGCTCGAGCACATTCTTCGCACTTGGTTCACAATTTTTTTGGCGAAAAAACAGACTCCTCTGGTTTGACAGGCTTCTTACTCTCCTGATATGCCCCCCTGCGACTTCTGGCTATTCCCCAAAGTCAAGAGGCCATTGAAAGGAACGCGATTTCAGACAAGAGAGGACAACGGCACCGCTGGGAAAAGTGTAGGGATTCCCAAGGAGACTACTTTGAGGGTGATTAGGTTTACAACGCTCCAGGTATGCCAGTTTTTTTTACCGGCTAAAGGTCTGACACTTTTCTATTTAAATAGGCAACTGCAGACGCGTTTCAAAATTTATCTCTCATCAGTGCAGCTTTGCTGTTTTGAATTATAAATTGGAATACAATTACTTGAACGCCTCTTACTTGTTTGTTTAAATTTAAAAATTATGTTTGAAATACTATTAGAAGTTAAAAGAACAATATCTATAAATCCCTATTACCCCTAGTTCCATCCTGATTAGTGTACGGTAAAAAAAACACAGTGTAAATAACTCTTCCTGAAATTATATTAAAAATACTCTCAGGGTTTTTTGGAATTTTTCCATTCCATCTTACTTTCTCATTTGTAAAAATTAGTTTTTGAAGAAAAGATCTTTTGTTTCATTCCATTCTTAATAACCTAAATGTTTTAAAATGACCTTACAATTCGTGAAACGTTCAAATGGTACATTTAACCTTACAGTTGATGGCTATATGTATGTGAAATATAAACAGTGTGAAACTACTGTTTATTCGAAGTACGAAAACTTTCGTGTCCATGTAGAATTGTAACACGTAATGATGCAGTAGCTAAAGTAAGCCGAAAACATAATCATGGCGGTGATAGTGCAAACAATGAAGTGAATAAAATTATGGACCAAATTGAAATGTATGCTATAACTATAAGTAACTCTCCTAATTATATTGTGCCTTATTATGTTGTGTCAAATGTTTCAATAAATATTAGTCAAGCAGCAAGCTCTCTTCAGTAGACAACAAGAAAAGGACAATAAGAACTCATAGAGTAAAGGAAACTCAGGGACCAGCAATTCATAATCATAGAAGAGATAATACAAACCCATGGCGCTACAGCCCAGGACGGGCCTTGTGCTTGGTGTCTTGATCTTAGACACAAGTGTAGGGGAGCCCTTACAGTTTTTAACGTGGATGGCGAGCCAATAATCGGGGGGTTTTAAGGCAGATTTTTGCTGCGATGCACATTTTTATTAACTTATTTTTCACAATGTCCAGGATTTGAACCCGGGACTTGCGGCTCCGAACTCCGACACCTTGACTAGTAGGCCACCACCGTCTCAGAAGAGATAATATTTATAAGAAAATATACGACTGATACTGAGAATGGAGAAGATTTTATATTGTTTAATTATGGGCCAGTAGAAGACAGGATTATGATATTTTCTACAACAATCAATTCACAATTACTTGCAAAGTAACAGCACTGGTATGCATATGATACATTTAAAACTGTACCACCCTTGTTTGAACAATTGTATACAATACATGACTTAAGTCAGGGTTATATTAGAGACATGACGCGTGGGATTGCAGTCGGTTACATACATTTAGTATGAACGTGGTAACATTAGCTCAGTCCCGCGTGTCACCGAGCGAGCTGACGCCACGCAGACCACTCGATTTCGATCGACGTGCCATCGCTGGTGGGGGAAGTAACGCGTTGGCTTGCTCCGCGCTAGTATAATCACCTCGTGGCTACGCGCATTCTGGCGCAGTGTGTTAACGAGCAAGCAAGCAGACGTCTACCACATTTCAGTACGCGCGCAAGTCCGTCGACGAACTTATTGAGCTTGTAAGAGAGTACACATTTCTCTTCTATGATCTTGTCTGGTCTTGTCTACGCTTCTCTGGAACTCTTGTCCTGTAGTAGGTGGTAACTACGTTCCGGAATAAACATTAAACCATCTATTTGTAAAATATTTGTATCGTTTTTGTTGAATAAACTATGTTGCAATCCGCAATAGTGAAAAGCCGCAATAGTTATACCCTAAAGCCCGGAAATGATATGGCTTAGGGCTGCCCTAAGCTCTGGACTTTGTAGCAATGACATTAATATTTTCTGTATGCAAATATTTCATGAAGAAAATTGAGGAAATAAGAGCTTTACACCCAATTGGAAACAGGCTAAGATATTTTAAACAATTATTTTAACGAATTTATAAAATTTGCTATAAAAGAGTCGGAAGAGAACAAATAGGTGAGGACGTTTACGCGGTGGCCACTGAACTGACACAACAATTAATCAGCACTGTCGCGTTGCCGTGCAACGCGACACTGTACTGTAATCACCAGCCCGTTGCGTCAGGCAGCGTTGCGACACGCGGCGCGCGGCTCTAATATAACCCCGGCTTAACGTGAACACACTGCTCTGCCATTTCTTTATGCACTCTTTTCAAACAAAACTGAGCAACATTATATACAACTTTTAAGAGCTATTAAAGACCTAGAGCCAACCTGTAACACTCGGAGTATTCTCACAGATTTTGTGCTTGCAACAACTATGAATGTTGAGTTTGTGAGCAAGCAATTCTTCGAGGATGTTTTTTATGATGAAATTTACAAACAAATGGTTTAAAGCGAAATTACGACACTGACCCTGACTTTGCGCTAAGCATACAAATGTTATCGACATTGACCTTTGTGCCGACACAACATGTAATAGCTTATTTTGAACTAATTTTCTGACAAAATATTTTACCACCTGAAACTCAAGTAGTGGTTGATTATTTTGAAGACACGTGGATATTCCGACCAGACCGTCGCCACCGTTGGCCACTTCGTTCTCTCCTTCAGATGTGGAACTGCTTTGACGAAGTTCAACAAGGTTTGCCAAAAACGAAACAATTCAATTGAAGGTTGGCATAAAGGTTAGAACGTGCGTCGAATAGAACAATACATAAGAGGTCAACTCGCTGAAAGAAAATAATATAAAGATTTAACAGAAAGGCTTAAGGCGGCTACACACGATCCGGCAGGCCTGCCAGTTCGAACTGAACAGTCTGAAGGCCGGTCACCTGAACGTGTATATATGCCGTTAGATCTGTCAGTTAAGATTGTTGAAGTAGCCTGAGAAATTCTAAAAATATGTTCGTAGAAATATGAACGTGTATATAGTACGAATGGAAATATTTAAAGGAGCAGAGCGGGAAGAAGGAGCGAATTCCAGACAGTATACCTAAGGAAACCTGGCCAAGGCACTATATGGTTCTATTGGAAGAAGTGGAGATAATGGTGGATTGAGGGAAAGACAGTGTTAGAAGGGAGCAGACTGTTGAAGAAGTAGGTGAAGAATAAATTACGGCCGGGGAAGTACAGGTAATTGCAGCCTTAAAGCAGAAGAAAGCGGCAGGACCGGACGGAATTGGAAATGAAGCGTGGAAGTTGGTGCCAGAGAAATGTATCGACAAGCTTACGGAGAAGTTCAACAATATATGGAAAGGGACAAAGGGTATCCCAGAGAGCTGGGAAGAGGGTATAATACAGCCAATCCACAAAAATGGGGACAAGGAAAGGGTGGAGAATTACAGGGGGATCATACTGATGAACTCTTCCTACAAAATGTTCGCCAAGATTCTAGAAGGGCGGTTGAGAAAAGAGGTAGAGGAAAAGAAATTAATACCAGAGGTGCAAGCAGGATTCAGAGAGGGAAGAGGTACAGTCGAACAACTCATAACGCTTAGATTTATAATTGATCAGGAAATTAGATCTGGGAGACTTTTTGCTCTTTTTATCGACCTGAAAGCAGCGTATGATTCCGTAGATAGAGGGAGATTGTATGAATGTTTGGTTAAAAAGGGTATTTCGGAGAGGGTGAGGAGGAATGTGAGGGAGGTGTATAGCGAAACGGTGTGTAAGATCAGGGTGAATGAGTGTGTAACGGAATATTTCGAGATAAAAAAAGGGCCTGAGGCAGGGATGTCCACTGAGCCCCACACTTTTCAATCTCTATGTGGCTGATTTGGAAAGAGTCTTGGCAGACGGACAAGCTGGAGGAGTGGTGGTAGGGAGAACAAAGGTGTGGGGTTTAGCATACGCTAATGATGTAGTGGTATTTGCCAAGACACCTGGGGAATTGAGAGAGGTGAAAGGGTGAGAGGGTTTTTTGAAAAGAGAGATTTGAGTGTGAATGTCGAAAAAACTAAATGGATGCGGTTCAAAAGAGGTGGGAAGTTCAAACAAGAGTCTGGAATGAATGGAGGAATAAATTCGAAGGAAACTTCAGGGCGGCTGAGACGGTGTGGAAGGTGTGTGCGAGAAGCATTTTATTGTATGGCTCAGAAGTCTGGGGGACGAGAGAGGAGGACAGGATAGAGAGAGTTAAAGTTTTTCAAAAAAATCCTGAAGCTTGATAGGTCGACACCTGGTTACATCGTCCTCCAGGAGGTGGATGCGTGCAAGGTGGCAGTCTTGGCAGCAAGAAAGGTCATAAGGTATGAATCTAATGTGAGTGAAATGGGAGATGAAAGGTTGATAAAAGAGGTTTTTATAATGGTAAATCGAGTGGGAGGAGGCGGTATGAAAGGGAGTGACTGGGGTAAGAATAAGAGGAAATTGTATGAAAGGGGTGGTATATCTGGTGAGGGGCTCGAAACGCTAAAGCAGGAAAGGGCACTGTGGGCCGAAAGGTTGGTAGAACATTTGCAAGAAGTGGACCTACAGGAGCGGCAAAGCAAAATAGAAAGTAGTAATTTTCAAAAAGGGTATGTAAAAACCCAACCTATTTAAGTGTAAATCAAGAGGACGATGCACAAGTCATGTTATAGGTTCAAGGTATAGGTGTGGATGTGAGGAGCGTGGAAGAAGATACTGGATGAGTGAGGAGCATAGAAAGTGTAGTGTTTGTGGGACAGCAGAGGATACTTGGGAGCATTGGATGGAAGAGTGTACAAGGGGTGAATGGAATGAGGGAGAGAGGCGGGAAAGAAAGAAATGGGAGGAATGTATGAATGATAGCGGAAAGGGTCTGAAACTGCTGAGACGGATAAAAAGATGGAAAGAGGAAACTGGTAACAGAGAAGGTGTATTATAAAGGAAGTGGAGTTTATTTTGTGTCAGTTACAGATATTTTTGTATATTTATTTTTTTAATTTATATATTTTTTTGTGGTTTCTATATGCCAGTAGGTTAATAAATAAATAAATAGTACGGTCTACTGTTCGGACCTTGCGCTCGCAGTCCAGACAGTTCAGAACTAGTAGTGAGCTCTTAGAACCATGTCGCACGAAAAAAAAAACAGGTGTTTGGAGTAATTTATTGCGATATATCTTAGTGAGCCTTGTCTGTGGCGAGTAAAATCGAAATATGCTAAGACGTGGTCGTGAGTGGAAACCATGATGATAACTGACAAATATTTCAGAATCACCTGAACGTTTGGAGTGTCGTCAGACAATCCGGCGACCGGCCTTCAGGCGGACTGCTCAGTTAGAACTGGCAGACCTAACGGATCGTGTGTAGCCGGATTTACGAAAATTGTTATACTGCTCGAACCCATTTACAAAATATCATTTACAAATTATATAGGTGTTATTTTGGTTAATAGTAGGTATATTGCAAATGTTAATAGTATCTTGTAGTAGTTAATAGTATAGTAAATAGTTTATAGTATATAATATGTTAAAAGTGTTCTTTCAATGATTCAATAAAATATTTAATATATTAAATGTCGTGTTATTAAGTGATTTAATAAAATATTCGATACATAAAAGTTTATCACTAACATTTTTTATCCATAACAATTTTTCACTGATTTTGACAATATACATGGTGTTATTTAAATATGCGACAAGGGCTTATTCTTGGTCTATATTAAGAATATTTTGCTCTATGATGATTTCTGAAAAATCTCTGTTTCGAAGATACTGAGTGAACAAATTTTGCGACAACCATATGCACGCCAATGAGTAAATGAATGAATGAATTTATCAAGTACACCAAAATGTTGACGATAACTTGGAACGGCTGTTTTATACACTAAAGTTACGTTTGGCTGTTTGATGTGTTTTTAATAGTTTGTGAATTCCTCTAGCTATGTAGCTCTAGCTACATATCATGTAAGGACCTGCTGATTGCAATTCATTACAAGCTAGACGATTGTACATTCAACGGTTTCATAGCCGTAATATCCACGACCGAAAAATCTTCAAAAACGTTCATTGACGTATTCGTGAAACAGGCACATTTAAACGAAATGGAGGAAATTCCAGGAAGATTAATAATAGTAAGAACAGTACAACTGGAACAGAATGTTCTGAACATGACAGAGGAAGATCCAACGCGTACTTCCG
Source organism: Phosphuga atrata (assembly GCA_944588485.1). NCBI lineage: Eukaryota > Metazoa > Arthropoda > Insecta > Coleoptera > Silphidae > Phosphuga > Phosphuga atrata. Next base: position 31,570,988 of record OX155896.1, on the reverse strand, counting down.
TATTCTACGCGATAAATTGCCAATACTTTGAATGTAAGTCATTGGACTGTTTGGAAAATTCTTAAGGGCAACTTGTTATATCTATACCACATTCAACGTGTTCAGGCAATACAACCTGTTGATTATTGTCTACGTATTGCATTACGTCAATGGCTTTTGCAAACATTAGTTCTAATCCATCAAATCCTGACACAGTTTCTTTTCACCGATGAAACCAGTTTCTCAATAAATGCAATAAGGAATTTTCAGAACAACCATGTGTGGGCAGATGAAAAGGCGCACGAGATTTGTATAGATTGATTTTAACATCAGTTCTCCTTGAATATTTGGGTTGGATTTGTGGATGACTATCTAACTGGATCGGAGTTTCTGCAGTGCGATATTGCAATACAATATTGCAATACGAGAATTGCAGTACGATAGTGCAAAATCACGAGCAACCCAACTGAAATGTGGTGGTTACATTTCAGTGTGCTTGCTCGTGATTTTTTAAACGCCCCGGATTATTTTTATGGGGCTGTCTAAAGTTATTAGTTTACGCTACTCCAGTGGAGAATTTTGACGAATTGCGAAATCGGATAATTTCTGGGTGTAACTCAATTAGAAATAAACCAGTTGAGTTAGAAAGAATTCGGAACTCAATGACGAGAAGATTGAATTGACGCTTGTATCCAGACTGGAGGAAGTCATTTCGAACATTTATTGTAGATTGAGCAACTTTACATAGACTTTTTGTTAATAAAATGTTGTTACTGTTACTGTAACTGTAAATTTTGTCACCCCGTAATCTTATAATAGGTCAAGAAACAACCTCTTGAATTTTTGCCGCATATTTATCTGTATAAAAGGCAATAAGACAGATAATTTTTAATTCTCTTGCTGACAAAAAATATTTTGAAAAAATCATTCAGACCATATCGACATTTGTGACACTTTGTGTTCTAAATATATTGATATTAATATAAATAATATACTGTTTGTTCTTAATATATTATCCGTAAGAGTAGACAAGAATAAGAAGAGTAGACAAGACGAGACTAGACAGAAAAGACTACGTAAACTAGGCAGACAATCAAGACAATATTGAACAGACAAGGACTAGACAGACAATATTTGTTACATAATACTAGACGGATAAAACTAGACAAACAATACTAAACGGAAGACTTAATAGACAAAACTAGACCGAGAAGACCAATCGACAGGGCTAGACAGAAAAGACAAGATTGGCTAGTCAGATATGAGTACTAACCATAACTATATAAGCAAGACAAGACAAACAAGAGTAGACTCTAGATGGACTAAATTAAACATACTAGCCTAAGTAAACGAAACTAGATAGACAAATTGGATAGACATGACAAGATTGGATTGAAAAGACTAGACAGTCATGACTAGATAGATTACAGCAAACAGGCTAGACAGGACTAGACAGCCGAAACTAAACAATCAAAATAAAACAGATAAGTCTAGAGAAACATGACTAGACACAAAGAAGTAGACAAGACAAGACGAGAAAAAAAATAGACAAGAGTAGACAGAAAAATCCGGACTCACTAAAGACAGAGAAGACCAGTCTGCCCAAGCAAGTTGAATAGTAAATTAAGAGTGATTTATTATTTAATCTAATTAAAAGTTATTTATAATTGGTCTATTTTAAATATTGTTGGCAGAAGAGAAGATAAATACGACTGGAAGAAATATTGGCCAGTAGAAGCTTGTAAAATTTCCTAATCATTATTATACAGCAATATGTATACGTTTGTGTAATGTGATTATTTATTCAGCATATAAAGAAAAAAATGGAAATATTGCATGTTGATTTTAATTCGTTAAACTACTTGCTCATTTATGTAATCTATTTGTGTAATCTGTAAGAAGTTTCTTAACTAAATAAAATATTACAAGAGAGTGGAGAAACACATGTTCAATAAATTTATCGACAAATATATATATATATATATATATATATATATATATATATATATATATATATATATATATATATATATATATATATATATATGTATATATATATCTAGATATTAGTAAATAAATGGAAATTGGAAAAATTCGTTTACTTTTCTTTATCTAATTGGAGGTAGAAAGTTGAGAAAGCATTTATAAAGCTATCATATTATTAAAAAGGCAAAATGTATGAGTTCTCTTGTTGTTTGGCTTGTATTACCCTACCTTAAAATTAAAACTGACAATAAACTACTTTGAGTAAAATTTAAGGGAAAACGTACTGTGGAACAATAAGTTCAAAACATATGTAAAAAGGGCGATGAAGTTGCTGCAAAAACTCTTACGAAGATTTAGAATTTTGTACTTTTATCGTATTAATTTACTACATTTCCTAGTTTAGATTGAAAATGTGCAAATAAACACATTGATTTATTTGGATAAAAATTTCATGTAAATGCTGCTATTTTCAGTATTGAAAATATTTGTCGATTATAAACGAAAAATATTTTGCTTTCTTCATTACGTTTCAGTCGGTTTTTATTATTCTAGAAACATAAAAAATGAGCAGTAGTGATGTGGAATTTACCGAAGAAATAAACACGAAATATTTTTTAGAAAATTTAGAATATTGGGATTGTGATATAATTTTACCATTACGTATACATTTTACAAAACGTATTTTAGTTTCAAGATTAAAAATTATTAATAAAAATTTTGAAAATTAAAACAATAACGTTTCCATCAATAGCTAATATCAATTTTTTAAATAATTGATTGACTGTGTAGTTACTTGTTGAAACTTTATTTCAATATAAAAGATAAAAACATAAATTGTTTTAGAGTTTCAAATTTATTGTATAAATAAAACTTATGTTTTAATTTTTTTTTTGAAAATATATTATATATACATTTAATACATTTGTGAATACATTTCTGTTTCTTGGACGAAGTCAGATAAGAGAATTAAAAAAATTGAATATTAGACAAAAACATAAATTGTTTTAAAGTTTCAAATTTATTGTATAAATAAAACATATGTTTCGCCAATACTGTGGCTTCTTCAGATAATATCAATTTTAGATACTATAACTTGTATATTCATTATCTTAAGAAGCCACAATGATATACAATATCATTTGTCCACAATATCATCGTTACCTGAGAAGCCAGTGTTGTGTGTATAATGTAGAATTACTCGAAGGACCAGTTGATTATGAAAATGGACTGTTTTAGTTTTAACGTAAATTCAGGCTATAATACCGTACGGTTGTCTTTGAGATCACTTCATCGATCTATGTTAGAAAACTTAGTAACTTTTTATATTTACAAGATGCCACCCTGTTAGTGGGAGTGGCCAGCATATGCCCGGTAAGAGAGGAATCTGTAATTCGAAACACACAGTGTTGGCGAAATATATGTTGTATTTATAGAATAAATTTGAAACATTAAAACAATTTGTAATTATCTTTAATATTCTATTTTTGAATTCTATTATTTTAATTCGGCAAAGAAGCAGAAAAAATTGGAAAAAATTCCTTTTCATCTAGTTTATAAGATAATATATGAAGTTATTGTATAAATGCAATGTATTTCTTAACTGGATCAATAAATATATAAAGAAAAAACTATAATAAAAATTTAAAGCTTTTAATAGTATGATAATAACATAAATTATGAAAACACCTTGTATAGCTTGGGCAAAAAGTGACTATAGAAAATTAAAAATTGCTCAAATTATACAAGGTGCTTTTAAAAACTCGTATATAGGTTACTAATTTCCAAACAAAGTTGCTTATTCATTGTTTTTATTCAATTTGTTTTCTCAGATTTATAATATTTATTTGTAATTCAAATTTCGTTCCAAATTTAAATTTCCAAATAAACACATTAGTTTATTGGGTTAAATCTAGGAAAAAAATCGCGAAAACGCTATTTTCATTATTGAAAATATTTGTCGATTATTTTTAGATTCACCACATATTGAAGGAAAATATTTCTAAGAAGAAACTTATACGGTTTCCTTTCCTTTAATGCGTTTGATTAGATTTTCTCGATTCATGGAAAAGCCAAGATTAAAATGATAGTTACATTAATCTGAAATTTACCGAGAAAATTGTTTTTCTTTTCTTAAAAGTTTTATTCTATTATATATGTTACGTTAAAAGTATGCAAGTGTAAACATTTACCAGTATATGTATACAAGTACCAATTTGATAGCTAATTGTGAGTTTAAATCTGAGATCAGCTTTATATATCTACTTTCACCGGTAAAAGTACACATTTTCCAACGTATACAGGTAAAAGTTAAAAATAATAAAATACACTCGTGTATTAAGGTTAAAATCTACTTAAATGAAAATAATTTATATTATTTTATAGCAAGACTATCTAATTATTTAATTTTATTTTAAAGATTTTAACAATACGCTCGTTATACCTCAATTTTATCCGTTTGTGTAATAAATAACTATTTTTTAGGGTTCCGTGTCGAAAACGGAACCCTTATAGGATCACTTTGTTGTCCGTCTGTCTGTCTGTCTGTCGGTCTGTCCGTCTGTATGTCTGTCAAGACCATTTTTCTCAGGAACGCGTAGAGGTAACAAGTTGAAATTTGTATCAAATACTCGGGTCTGCGGTCTCTTTCAGCTGTGAAAAAATCAAACTTGTAAGTCAAGGCGATCAAAAGATATGACCGTTTATGTCGCATATTTTGCGATTTCCCAAGGGAATCAAAATCTATAGGGTACTTGTACCCGTTGACCTAGAATCATGAAATTTGGCAAGAAGCGGTCTCTTACAGCACATGTAAAGGGAAAAATCTGAAAACCGTAAATATCTAGTTTAATTACAAGAAAAATGCGAATTTACTATTAGAAACTTATGAAAATACAGTAATGTGTTGCGTGGTATTGTCAGGCACCAAAAGCATATGGGTTGCATACAGTTAGGTCCTCCTCGGTTTTGTCCTCCTCGGTTAGGTCCGAAGGTTGGTCCACCTTGTCGCGGTGTGAGGGCTTAGTTTCGCAACATACCGTTGGACGTCACGACTGGAACAACTCCGGTCGGGGCGTTCGGCGGAGGGCGAACAACCAAGAACTTCCAAACCCTTAATCCCAAGGTGTCATGCGACCCGTGTCGAAGGGACTGGTTGATGGCCAAGGGCAACCGGCCAGCGTTTACGGAGCCTCTCTGATACCTGGCGACCTCAGAGGGTATCCAGCCTAACCACTATCAAGTGGGGCTCTGATGTGGAGGACCTTTAGTTCCCTTGCGACTCGTGGGATTTGAATGGAACACAAAAAACAAAAACAAAAAATCAATCCGTGTGTGCGGGATATAACCGCCACACAATTGGCGGATCAGATGGAGCATGAGCCCCACGATCCGAGTGAGCGCACCAGTCGAGAGAGACCAACTCCCAGAACGTCGCCAAAAGGCAAAAGCAAGATAGTCAGTAACACCGTTACTACCACCAAGCCAGCAAGCCAAGGGAGACCCGCTCCCAAAACGGCTTCTAAAAGTCAGGGCAAGGTGACCGGTAACTCCGTTACTCCCACCAAGCCCGCGACTAAGCAAGAGGAGACAAAGCCCAAGGTAGGTAAGAAGAAGACAAGATAGGCACATCCCTTGCCACCTCTAGGTAGTCCAGGCGGACTCGACGACCCACTGAGAAAGGGCCTCAGTGGAGCCGGGGTGAGATGGTATCTGCGCTTCTTCGCAGACGGGCTACAACCCGAGGAAGCTAAGAAGAGAGCAGTAGAGAGAAAGGTGGGACCTACACCACAAACACAAGGAGCTCCCAAAAGAGGGGCTGATTCTATCACGCTCCAAAACAAGGCAGCTAAGAGACAGAAGGGGAACATCCAAACTGGGGCAATGGGAGTGGTCAGCTACCCCAGCTGCCCTCCCAAGAATTCTGGACCGAGCACCAGCTACACCACCACCGTCAAGGTGGTGAGGGTTGGTGTGATGTCCAGAAACTACCGGTAAAGCTGCCTGGTAAAAACTGTGAAGGAGCATAAGGACGAAAAATGGCGGAACAAAAATATGTCTACTTTAAGAGCAAAAGTACGTAGGCTTTTCAACAAAGTCAAGCAATACGGAAATTGGCTAGAATACTAAAAGGTGCTTGCCACCTACAACAAAGAGATCAGAAGGGCAAAAAGGGAAAACTTTAGGACCTCCTTTCGAACATCCCCAAGTATCTTCCAAGCAGAGGTACACGCAATCGAAAGATGTGTACAGTTTAACCTCGACAAGAATTATCGCAAAAAGCGAATTGCTATCCTGTCAGACAGACAAGCAGCCATCAAGGCCATTAGCTCATACACCATCAGATCTAAACTGGTATGGGACTGTGTGGGGAAGCTGAACAAGCTTAGCAGGGATAATAAAGTAACGTTATACTGGGTACCAGGACACACTGGTATAGACGGAAATGAAGAAGCCTATCACCTGGCAAACAAGGGATCCAGTAGTCCCTTTATAGGTCCGGAACCCTTTTGCGGCATGAGTGTGAACACCATCCACAAAAGTTTAGATGAAGAAGCGAGAGGAAAATGGATGAAAACCTGGAAAGAACTTCTAGGGCTAAGGCAATCCAAAGTGCTGGGATCTTTTAACCAGAAGAGAACAAAAGCTTGCCTGAAACTAATCAGGAACAAGCTTAGAACTCTGACAGGAGTCCTGACGGGACACTGCAGACTTAGGAAACATCTCAAGGCCCTAGGCCTAGAGGAGGATGACGGATGCAGATTCTGTGGCTCAGCAGAGGAAACCCCCATACATCTGTTCAAAGACTGCGGAGCATTACTCCGCAAGAGACAGATGTACCTTGGGGCTCACTGCTTGAACACAGAGGAGCTGCAGGCCTTGAATCCCACCCAGATCCTGAAATTCCTAAAGGAATCAGAATTAGAGGAGGCGATCTAAATGGGTAAGTACACCAACACTTGGAGGAGGAGGGTGGGGTACAATAGATCTATAAACGTCGCAGTACAAGTCGTCACCACCATATCTACAATCTACAACATTATTTGTCAGACCTAGCCACGACCAAAAGATTAATATTTATGTACGCTGGGTTTGTTAATGTAAACCTATATACAAATTGCCAACAACATTAGACATATGTATGCCTATATAATATATGTATATATAAAATAGGTGGTTGACGGACCAATCATCGTACATTCGAAACTACTGAAGCTATAAACGTGAAATTTGAACAATAGTTTTTTTGCGACGTAGAGACTCACTAAGAAGCGATTTATCGAATTTCAGCCCTTAAGGGGGTAAACGGGGGTAACAAAATTTATATGGAAGACCTATTTCCTAAGATAAAGAAATCTTCACCTATTTACTTGAAATTTAGCACGAATACTTATCAATGAAAATAAATAAACAATTTCAGCATTTGCCAAAAGTCATCCCTGGAGTGTATGAAATAGGGGATGTTTATCAACTCGTAAACGACTTGACCGATTTTGATGAATTTTTTTGTGTGCGTTTGAATGGGTCCCTGGATGGTTTATATTCAGAAGTGGATCAGCTGGTTGGGTTAGGGTTAGGTGAGTAGGTTAGGTTAGTACACCTATATCGAGTACTGCTGGACGATTTTTATTAAATGTTTTATGTGTGTGTTTGAGTGGGTCCCTAGATTGTTTAAATTCATAATTGGACCCGGTGATTAGGTTAGGTTAGGACAACGTATGCCGGGTTCTGCTGGACCGATTCTGCACCCATTAATTTAAAATTTAGCACGAATATTTTTCAAAGAAAATAAATAAATACGTATTTCAGCATTTGGCAAATTTCATCCCCTAAGTGTGTAAAATAGGGAATGAACTGTCTACCAATGAACTCCTAATGGGCGGGACCGATTTTGATGATTTTTATTTTGTGTGCGAGTCCCATGATGGTTTAGATTCACAATTGGTCCCGGCGATTAGGTTATGTTAGTAGTTTAGGTTTAGTTTTGGTTAGGACAACGTATCCCGGGTTCTGCTGGATTGATTTTTATGTTTTTTTTTTATGTGTCAATTGTCTATACTCTTTGAGTCTTTGGGAAAATACAAGGAGAGTATATCGGAAGATATAAAGCATCAAATGGAAACACATAATCTTCAACTGGTTATGGATGTTCATAATAAATGATTTCCATTGAAGATACAGTGTTATGTCTGGGAGAGCAATGTTTAGAACATTATGGTTTACCACATCCAATAGGATCTTAAGCAGATTTGCAAAAAAGAGACTGCTTCAATGAAATTAGATAAGACACTAATTAGATAAGACAATAATATTATTGGCTCAAGTTGTCTGTAATAACCAAACTTTGCTAACAGAAGAACAGTACCGTGTCTACAAACAAATATTACAAAATGTTCAGTAGGGCACTGATCAAATACTTTTCCTCTATGCTCCTCGCAAGACATTTGTCCTTAATGTGTTAATAGCCACAATACAAAAAGACGGCGGAATAGCTTTGGCTGGCGCCTCTTCTGGTATTGCTGCCACTTTGCTGGATGGAGGTAAAACAGCACACTCTCAAATGTAATGCATTAAATCTGAAACAAATATCTGTAATATATCTAAACAGAGTAACATAGTGCAAATTCTCAGAGAGACCAAATAAATTGTGTGGGATGAATGCACAATGGCTCACAAACGGGGTCAATAGAACATTAAAGTACAAGAGAAGTACGAGCCTGATGGGCGGCATTACAGTTCTTCAAGCTGGAGACTTTCCCCGTACACACTTTACCCGTAGTACCCAGAGACAAAAGAGCCGATGAAGTCTAAGCATATTTAAAGTCTTCGAATTTATGGACAACAATTCAGAAACTCGTTTTAAAAAAAATATGAAGGTCCAAAATGCTCAATTCTCCAATTGTTTATTTAATTCCATAGATGAATAGTGGAAAAGTATTTTTTTTGTCTAGTGGTGCTACAATCCTAGTGACTTGACCTCCTCCCCTGCCTACACTCATGCATCTAAGACATAAGTGGTGGCAGCACACACAAAAACCTTACTGTTTTTAAGGTGGGAGTCGAGAGCCTCTATTTAGGGGAGGTTTCTTGGTAGGTTACTGTAATGGCCTTGCCAGAGCCATGTCCAGGAGGACGGTGGCTTGTTTTTCATATTCGTGCACCCAGGATTTGAACCTGAGACTTATGGCTTAGTAAACCACACCTTGACTTCTAGGCCACCACTGTCCCTAAGCATATAATTTGTAGAAACATAACGAATGATCTAGATCTAAGACATAAGTGGAGGGAGCCCTTACTGTTTTTAACGTGTGAGGCGAGAGCCACTATTTAGGGGAGGTTTCTTGGCAGGCTACTGTGATGGCCTTGCCAGAGCCATATCCAGGACGGTGGCCATTTTTCATATTCGTGCCCCCAGGATTTGAACCTGAGACTTATGGCTTATTAAACCGGAAGTAATGTTTGGATTTTCGCTATTCATCTTAATAGTTTTTCTTTCTGAGCAATTCTAATTTGAAAATCAGATGTGACCTAGCTTTCCGGCTTTGTATATACAGGGTATTCCAATTATAGGTTTCATTTTGATATGCAAAAATAAACGAGGTTAAGATGGGCCTCAACTCTTGGACTTGGACTTGCTTCACTCAAGATGATTTTTCGATTAAATTCCGGATCATTTCTTCAATTCCATCAATTCCGTTTGATGCATTTCAAGGACCCAATCAGCAAAAACATAACGTTGTTGATGGTAGGTAGGGGTGAGTTCTAGTGTTAACTGAACTTTAAGGTCATAAGTTAGGTCTTAAGTTAGGCTCAGTTAGTCTCAGTTAGGTCCTAAGTCTTAAGGCCTAAGACCTAGCTGAACTTAGGTCTTAGGCCTTAAGACCTAAGTCTTTATGCAAAATACGGTGTAATGTCGTTTGTAGAATGTCCAATTCCAAGATCAACGAGAAATAGAGAAACTTGGGTTTTCCTCAACACTATAGGCTACAACATCAATATTCTCAGTAGTTCTTGAGCGACTTGAACGAATTCGGTTCTTCACATCACTAAGTGGTCCCTACAGCTCAAGAGTTTCAACCAGTTTCATAATTGCTGGCCGAGAAGGCGCTTCACGATGACCCAAAAATGCTTTATTTTTGCGAACTGTGATCGCGAAATTTTCAGCATTTTTAAGTGAATTTTAATATTTTCAATGCGTAGTTGAAGCTGTCAAGAAGCTATAGGTTGACTCATGACAACTGTTAAAATGACGGGCAATTGAAAATGGAATCTCTTATTGGAAGACCCTATATTTGTACCGGAAGTGTAGCCTCTATAGATATTTACTTTTCATATAGGTTTCCATTCAATGTTACCAAGTACCATTCTTAAATTTTAAGTAATATTTCGACAATGTATATATGTCGGCCATTTCGTCGATAGCATTTTGACAAATTCAAATTTGATAACTAGAAGAACTATTTGCTATATATTTGCTATAATAGTTTCCTATATATCTGTTTTGGAAATCAATACTGCGGTATTTCAATAGATATGATCGTTGGATGTACCAATTCAGATACGATAACCATACGGGTATTGGATTAACAGAGTTACCTGGATATTTGTAGCGGAATTCAAGTCCGCAATATTTCAATGGATATCTTTGTTGGAGCTACTCTCCATACCGTTCTTACCGTCCGTAAACAAAATTCTCACTTGAAATATTTCCTTTACATTTTTTTATGAGGAGTATAAATTTCACAAGCAGCAGTCACTCGGATCAACAGTTAGATATTTGTAACGGAATTCAATCCCTTAAACTTCAAAAGAACGATTGTGTAGGGTACCACACTTAAACCAGACGCAATTGTTCGACTTCCGCTACACAATTCGATAGTCTTTTGTTTGAGGAATTGAATTTTAAAACCGGAAGTCGAATGGATTAAACGTTTCCTAGATATTTGTACGTTAGGCAAGTCAATTAGATCAAAAAAAATCAATTTGTTGAAAGGAGCATTGTAAAATCATTTCCGCGAGAAATTTGTATAAGATTTTTTGGCCGACAATTATTATTTAAGAAATAGATTTAGATTATTCATAATTTAATTTTTTAATGTTGGTACTCACAAACTTTGACATTTTTACTAATTCAAATTTATTATGTACATAACATAATATGTCATTTTTCCACATGTCAGACGCACAGTGTAATTTTAAAAAATCACTCTTATTTTCTACATTATCGTGACATATATGGTGTAAAGCAGTGTTTTCTGAAACAGATTTTATTGTCTTATAGTTAATTTATTTTGTAAGTGTCCCTGAAAGGTTAAAAATTACTGGTCACTTAACCGCATCGTGGCCGTACTTTGCAACATTGTAAAAATCTAGTTTCGCTGGACGTATACACGATAAGAAAGCTGATTTACAATTCAGGAGGCCAAAAACAGTATTTAATTAAAAAGACTTGAAATCTAGCAGAAATTTTTAAGATTTAATGAAAAGTTTTTGTAAGGGAAACTTATACGACATTCCACCAAAACCTAATATCGACCAAAAAATATATACACGCGTAAAATACAATACGTTATTTTCTTCATACTTGATAAATCCATATTTCCTTTTACACAACAGTCGATTTTATACCAAAAAAGGATTTTTTCTAACGAAATCTACTTACCCAGACAGAAAAGTTTTTTTAAACCTCGCTAAGAGCCATATATGATCCCAAAAACAGCTTTTCCTTCTACTCCGCCAGTCTGGATTTTCTCTAAAGCACATTTAGGAATGCGTTTCCCTTTACTATATATAAGGATACGCGATGAAAAAAAATCTGCACGCCAAGGGAAACAGCTTAATATCCCCGTTGTCACATCATAAACACGCCGTATACCATTTTTTTTTCTTGGAGCATATTACGTGCCGTATTTCGGTAATATGTTGACTTCCAGTTTAATTGATGTATGTTTTGCAGAATTTAATTTAGCTGGTGGTGCAAAAAGCCGGACGGAATTTCCAGGTCGCCGAAGGAATTTACATTTCTAGCCGGGAAAACGCTCCTCGTTTTACAAATGAATTATTTAAACGTATTTCGAATTGAGAATCGTTTCTTAATAATTTTCCTGGGGACTGTTTTGACAGAAGCGGCGGGGTTTGTCTTAAATGGGATTCGCCCGGGGGGCGTTTGCAATTTGCGGATTAATCTCTCCCTTAAAACACTTCTCATTATTTATGTAATCACTTGCCGAAATTGTCTCAGTCGCGCGAGCAATTTTTACAATTTGCCTATTGAATCAACCCCAAGGGAAAACTTCAATACAGGATTATTCCCCTTTATAATTATTTCCCCTTTGCAAATGAAGAAATATAAAATGACTACTCTAGCCTGCTCCGTCTAGAGTAGTATATCTAGTTCAGTCTATTTACCCTTGTCATCTAGTCTTCTTTCTTTAGTTTGTCTGCCTAGTCTCATTTACAGATGCTTGACTCTTGAGACTTTAAGTTTTGTTTGTCTTGTCCTGTCTGTCTAGCCCTGTTTGTCTAGTCCTCTCAGTCTACTATTGTCTGTCTAGCCTAGTCTGTCTAGTCTTGTCTGTCTAATCTTTTCTGTTTAGTCTTGTCTGTGTAGTCTTGTCGGTATAGTCATGTCTGTCTAGTCTTGTCCGTCTAGCCTTGTCTGCCTAGCCTTGTCTACCTAACCCAGTCTGTCTAGTCTTGTCTGCCTAGTCTTATCTGCTTATTCTTATTTGCTTAGTCTTGTCTGCCCAGTCTTGTCTATCTAGTTATGTTTGTCTAGTTACTTACTACTTTTGTCTCTCTAGTCGTGTGTGTCTAGTCTTGTCTGTCTAGCCTTGTCTGGTTAGTCTCGTCTGTTTAGTCTTATCTGTCTAGTCTTGTCTGTCTAGTCTATCCTATCTAGTCTAGTTTGTGTAGTTTTGTCTGTCTAGTCTTGTCTGTCTAGCCTTGTCAATCCAGTCTTGTCGGTCCAGTCGGTCTTGTTTGTCTAGTATTGTTTGGCTAGCCTGGTCTGCCTAGTCTTGTCCGTCTAGTCTCGTCTACCAAGTCTTGTATGTCAAGTCTTGTCTACCTAGTCTTGTCTGCCTAGTATTGTCTGTCTAGTCTTGTCTGTCTTTTTTTGAGAGGAGGGGGGGGGGTGCCGCTAGCTCTAGCTTGATCGAATGGTCCCCCTGGAATGCTTCCTGTATCCCTCGGCATCGCAAAAGCATTTCTTTAAGGGAGGGCTGTTCTAATATTTCTTTCTCACTATTTGATTATTCCTTCTTCTTTCTTCCTCCTCCTTTTTATAAATAATTTTCTTCGTACCCTTTTCTACAACCTTCCAGTCTTCATCACTCCTCAGCATGAGTGCCGTCATGTTTCTGTTGGTTAAGGTCTCTCCTATGTGTACCTCCATCTCAAGTCTTTCCAGCGGGGCAGTAGAAAGCGGTATGTTACACTGTGTCTGCCTCCCCACAGTATGTGCAGTACGGTGGAGCGAAATATTTTTTTATAGTAATAGCCTCCGCAACGTCATTGAATTTTTGAAAAAAAAAGACATCAATTAAAGTTGCAATTGGAAACTGCAAAAGAGCCTACATTTTCAGAAATATCAGATATAGTGACAACCTGACAACCAGAATTGAAAATATATGGCAAACTGCATCTATTCCGATAGTAACACGAACAAAGGTCGTACAAATGTTAAAAGCATACCATTTAAAATGCAAGAACCTACTCTGTGCCTGTGTCTGAAAAAGTGTCTGTCAAAAGGCGTCTATCAACAGTTTTCGACAAAGTAGTAAGGTACTTTTTAATATTGCAGAATGCAAGTGTAAAGATTTCCCTCAATATATCTGTCGCAAGAATAAAAAGGTTCCCAAACAAGAACGTACTTTCTTAATTGATCATAGAAGAAGTTACGAAGAAGTTGGAAGAGATTCAAAAGAGGAGACTGGAACGAGAAAACTGCTCAATTAAAGCCTTAAATACTTCGTTATCTCTTATAGAAGTTAGTACTTCTCCGGTATATTCAGCGTCTGCAAGTCGTAAGAAAAGTCGTTCAGATAATTCCACTAACACCATAAACAAAGGCATTCCGAAAAAAAAGTATGCGTCGATTTTCCTCCGTTATAGAAGACCTGCGAGTGATATGGACTATCAGATAGAACAGCAGCAGCGATTGCGTCGTCTAATTTATTCTACATAAAGTCTGATATCGAGGTACAGACATAAAGTACGAAGAGAGAGAACTAAAACTAGACAAAAGTTAATGAAGGAGATCGCAATCCCAAAACAGTCTGCTTTATATTTTGATGGGAGAAAAGACAAAACGTTGAAGATTATTACACAAGGTGGTAAATGCTACAGGACTATGAAAGTTGAGGAGCACATCTCACTAATTCAAGAGCGAGGATCTATTTCCTTGAGGTACGTAGTACTTAACGTTGGTTCAGCTTCAAACTGCGATTACAAGGTTTCTATCAAATGTAGGAATTCCTCAACATCATCTTATGGCAATCGGTTGTGATGGTACCAATGTAAATACTGGCAGGTATTGTGGTGTTATAAGACTGCTTTTAAAAAGCTACACAAACCACTCCAGTGGATAATTTGTTTACTCCATATGAACGAACTTCCTTTAAGACACTTGTTTTTCATCTTGACGGGGGTACTTCGGGACCTAAGTCTTACACTGTGACATTGGGGAAAGCACTCTAGACTTGTGAACAATTGCCTGTTCAAAAATTTCAGCATTAAATGAGAATTGCTTCCAGATATGGCTCAAGATTGAAGTAAAGATCAACAGTAACTGCACAAGATTGTCTCAGCGTTACTTTCAAGTGATTTTCCGGAAGATTTTGCAAAAAAATCTCTAGGTAAAAAGTCACATGCCCGTAGGTTCACACGTGCCAACCGAATACTACGTTTTAAACTTGAGAACTTTGGCTACATTTGTTGTAAAAAGTTAAAAGAACATCTTAGTTCTACATTAAAAATAAACCATCATGCAAGGATGACTCACAACACCTTTTTAACATAATTAAGGCCTCCAGGTACCTGTCAGAGGATCTAAAAAAAGTTATTGATCTTGTGATTCAACGCAATAGCTATTTTGCACATCCCGAGAGCATACTCCTTACAATGATAACTGATGACAGAAAGCACATTCGAGAACTGGCAGCCCGGCGCATATTAAAGGCACGCAGGTTGCCTCAACCTTCAACACCTAGAATGTTTTAAGTACCGCCTATAAATTTCAATGCTTCAACATATAGATTTTCAAGACATGAAAATTCAAGAAAAACATTTAAGAAATATTAAGTGAACCACCGATTATGAAAAACTTGCCTGACCAAGAAATTCAGTCTATCGTCAGGTGGTGAGGGTGAAGTGTTGTTTTTAAGGCTTCCATGCCATACTCAAGCTGTTGAACGGGTTGTAAAATTGACGACGGTAGCTGCTACTTCTCAAACCACAAAAATGACATGATTAGGTGCAATAGGAACGTAATGCCTAAATTTGAGACAAAACGAGATTTTCGAGCAAATTAATTGGTTTTTTATAAAATATTTTTATAAAAAAAAAGTTGTATTTTTGATTAAATGTGATGAATATATATCTGAATTATATATTGTGTATCATTTAGCACCCATATATCATTAAATTAAGCTTAATATTTGGCCATAACTGTACTAGACTTTTATCATTAAATTAAATTTTTTTAGGTCAGTGCGGAGGCAGAAGATATTCATCAAATTGATTAAAAAATTATATTTATTTTGACTTTAATATAATGCACCAATCCCCCCGTATTACAACTTTAAATCTTTAGAAAAATATGTTTGCATACATCCATGCTCCACCCAATGTGCAGTCTTCCGAGTCCAGCAGGTGGAACCGTTTGAGGTAGGCTGCAAGACAGCCATGGCCACCCAGAGTTTGTGTGATGTGGTATCCCACCTCTCCATGTTTTCTTTTTCTCCACTTTATTATATCCGGGATCAGTTTTTTTGTCCACTCACCCTTATCTTGCAGTTCATCCTATTTATCCTGCCATTTCCTTTTAGTTTCTTCTTTTATTTGTGCCGTGGTTTATCCATTTTGTTTTTTATGCATACGGCATCTTTCGTCCACCAGTAATTCTATGGGCGGTACTCCGGAGATAACTTCAAGTGCTGCAGTTGACGTGGTGCGATGTGCTCTACATATTCTTATCAGTGTTTTCCTTTGAACACTTTCCATTATGTTTCTATATTTAGCACATTTCATGGTTTCGCTCCAGATGGGCGCCCCATACAGCATTATCGAGTACACTACAGATGCAAGTATTTTCCTTTAATTGCTTCGTGCACCCCCCACATTAGGCATTATCCTAGACAGTTTGGTCGATAACTATTCCGCCTTTTTTGCGATGTTTTCGGAATGTTTCCTCATTCTCATATTGTGGTCAAAGTAGATTCCTAGATACTTGAGGATTCTAATGGTGCTAATCATTTTTCCGTCGATCTGTATGGTTATCTCCTTTAACTTCCTCCGACCCACTAGCAGTACGCATTCCGTTTTCTGGGGGCTAACTGAAGCTTTTCTTCTTCATTTCCTTTTGGATTACAAGGATTGCGGTATTTATTTTAGTTTCTTGTGATGTCCCTGTTCGCCCGCAGGCGACTACAGCTAAGTAGTTCGAATATCCTACTAGGGTCACTCCCTGCGGCACTTCCACCTTTATTTCGCTGTCGTAGTGAACGTTCCACAGTAGTGGACCCTGCGATACACTGCATGTCACCTCGGTTGAGTGTTTATGTCCTGTCATAAACACTCAAACTCATAAATTATTGTGCTGTTGGTAAATAGCTGCATATCAATTCTATTAGGTATGTATATATGTTTCTTGATTTAAGATCATCTAAGATAGTCTTGTCTATCTAGTCATGTCTGTCTAGTCTTGTTTGTCTAATTTTGTCTGTCTAGTCTTGTCTGTCTAGTTTCGTCTATCTAGCCTTGTCTGCCTAGCCTTGCCTGTCTAGTCATCTCTGTCCAGTGTTGTCTGCCTAGTCTTGTCTGCTTAGTCTTGTCTGCCTAGTCTTGTCTGTCTAGTCTTGTGTTTCTAGTCATGTCTGTCTAGTCTTGTCTGTCTTGTTGTATCTGTCTAGTATTGTCTGTCTAGTCATGAATGGTTAGTCTTGTCTGCCTGTAGTTAGTTCTTGTCTGTCTAGTTTTGTCTGTAGTCTTGTCTATCTACTCTTGACGCTCTAGTATGTCTAGTCTTGTCTGTCTAGTATTGTTTGGCTAGACTTGTCTCTCTAGTCTTATTTGTCTAGTCTTGTCTGTCTAGTCTTGTCTGTCTAGTCTTGTCTGTCTAGTCTTGTCTGTCTAGTCTTATCTGTCTAGTCTTGTCCGTCTAGTCTTGTCTGTTTAGTCATGTCTGTCCAGTCTTGTCTGTCTAGGCTTGTCTGCCTAGTCTTGTATGTCTAGTTTTATCTGTCTTGTCTTGTCTGTCTAGTTTTGCCTGTCTATTTCGCATTCAAATAGTTATTTTATGCAAATGGTTTTGCATATGAAAATAGCTTTCTTATAGTTGTTTGTAGTTAAACATTATTTGTGCAACCAAATTTTTTAGTATATTTATTATGCTCGGCAAGATTTGTATGCAGATTATATTTTTGTTTTAAGGGTCTTTAGTCTCACATATGCTCACCATAAGACGGATGCTTTTAATTAAAATCACAGGTTTTTTTATGGCCGAGGCCGCACTACGACTAAACCGCCGCGGTTATTAATCGCGTGATTTTGTGACTCAAGTATGCTAATACAAGCGGCCATGTGATTTTTTTTCCCGAGACTGATTTTTCCCATAGCATACTGTGTTTCTCGAGCGGTTTCGCGGTTATAGCGGTTACCGCTTGCGGGAAAGAACCGTAGCGCGGCCTCGGCCTAAGACCGACACGCTAACGATAAGACCTAACTCACAATTAGTCTGACTCCAGATCTCAATGAGCGAGCATGTGTATTCGTTTGTATAAGTTGTATAAGTTTTATGCATCGTAGTTGTAAAATACAAAAAATTTACAATTAATTATGTTAAAAGCTAATATATAAATAAATTTTCATAATTAAAAATTGTTTTTTTTTTGTAAAAAAAATGTGGAATATGAATTTCTATTTTATAAGGAGTAAATAATGAAAAGAGTCTTCGCCGTGCTGTTTATTTATAATATAATATTGTTAGTGGATTTAGTGTGTGGAAGATCGTATTAGTTTTTCATTGTGTCCAAGTAACGTGATTTCAGTGGGGAAGCCAATGAAGTGTCTTATCGTCGTTGTTCAGTGTTCGCAGGGGCTCCGGTAATTTCATATCACTAACCCAATTCCCCTGATTAGATTCTGGATGGGTGGCCAATAAATTGACTGGAGACTTCCATCCATTTCTCATCGCTAACTTCATTGCAGTCTATGAGATTCGAATGGGATTTCATAGCCGGAGCGGTTTATACGCTTTGTTCTCGGTTCATTTCTATTCGATTTCCACTTTATTACTTCTTAGTTATTCCCTTAGATATACCGATCCACCATGTAGGGAAAATAATATTGCATTTTTTTTATTTGTTCTACGGCCTTGGATTTTTAATATGATCGGACATTTGTATCATCAAATATAACACAATTTGATATCTTACTATTTTGATATCTTATTACTTGATATCTTACCCCAATAAATATAATGCTCCATAACTTAATAACTAGTTTATAAACTAAATTAAGTTATTTTCTTCAATACTTTGTAGTGAACCAGTGAAATTAATCTCTTCGTGTTTATTAGTTTACAACACCTAACTTCATGTCTAATATAACACACTCTTCAAAATGAACTAAATTTATTTGTAATTTAATCTCTCGATCGTGTTTCGTAATAAATTTCGTATTGGTTGTGATAAAGGGTCGATGATTAAACGGCCCCATTACGTGGACTATTCATCACGTAACTGCTATTTTGTTTTCTATTTGGCCATGTTTTGCTTTTTCAATGAACATTCATTAAACATATAGCACACACACACTCGTACAGTCGACGCTGATTGATTTGTTTGATCAGCTAATTTAGATAATATTAATTCCTACATTGATATAATTCAAACTTACTAAAATGTTTCCATTTTGTGGATTTTAAATATCGGCTTCCATTTCATTTGTATTACAATTTAGATATATCTTAAAAAAGGAAACTATCAAAATTATGCAGACAAGACTACGGAGGCTATAATGGTCAGCCTCGAAATTTAAGAGATGTCAAACTAGAAAGACAGGAAGAGACAGTAAGATGACAAGGTAGACAACGGTTAATGACATGAGTAGGCAGCTGGCGGATAAGTCTAATTACACAGGTTATCTAGCCAATATAGTCTAATATAGGCCATATAGTCTAATATAGACTATACAGTGTAATATAGACTAGAACAGACAATATTTAAAAGATTTTAAATGTAAAAATTCTATACTAGTTGAGATTAAAGCATGAAGACACCAAAAGACATACTAGACCATCAAAATCAATTCAACAAAGCTAGACAGATTTGATTAGCTTGTAATATAATTTTATGTACTTAATATATGTGTTGGAGTGTGCTTATAATATTATAATTTGATGATAGTGGTTTGATTAAAAGTGCGGTTTGATATTGTGTAACAAAATTTACCAATATTGTTTATATTGATAATTATAGTAAAACCTTTATTGTGTCGATGTTCTATAGGATATAGGCAATCACCGGTAATTATAATAATAATGATTCTCGTTTGAAAATATAATATTTATTCTGATGTAAATGGGATATTTAATTATCTATGCCATCGTATGATTACATAAGCCAGTTTTTCCCAAACTTTCCAGCCATGTGTACCCCTTTGAGACACTTTTTAGCCCTTCGTACCCCGAAGGGTAGCAGAAAATAGTAGAATTTTTTTTAGATATGATATTAAAAACAGGAACTGTACTGATATTGTTCAAGTAATATCGTAAGTAATATAGTAATCGTAATTAAAGTAAAAGTAATATAGTAAATCCCCAGAATGGGGAATAAAAGATAAGAATTTTTTGTAAAAATGTGAGTTGCTACTTGCCTTTAAGAATGTAAAAACAATCTTCAAATTTTGTCGTCAGCGGTTGGTAAAATAAACTCTTGTTTATATAAAAATTATAAAAGAAAAACAGAAATTTAAAAACAGAAGAACAGAAGATAGTTTTGATTTATATTGTATTAATTATATATCAAAGATGATTGAACTATTGCAAATTAACATCTAATTCACAGGATTCAAACTTCAAATAAAAAGTTGTTGGAAGCATTATTTTGTATGTAATTTACATCTTGCTATTTGTCTAAATTGCTATTTGCTATTTTTTTCGCTTTGTTACACACAAAAAAGGAAAAAAATTAAAAATCGTCTCGTTCTCCTTCCAAACCTTTTGCGTACCCGTTGGGGTACGCGTTCCACCTTTGTGATACACTTAACATTGATATCTAGACCTACATTTGAGACTTTAAAACTAAATCTTTATTGGTGTGAAGTTATTTAGTTTATTTTAAAATATCCTTCTATCGACTATATATATATATATATATATATATATATATATATATATATATATATATATATATATATATATATATATATATATATATATATATATATATATATATATATATATATATATATATATATATATATATATATATATATATATATATATATATATCTTACCCAATGATATATTATATACATTATAAATTTAACAACTTTGCCTACATTTGAGAAATTTTGTTTGAAAATATTTCCTGTGAGAGTCAAATTTCTTGGCAAAATTGAAATTAGTCCTGTCATAGTTCAAATTCGTTCTATCAAAGTCTAAATTCGTTGTGTCAAAATTCATTCATATTCGTCAATATTATCAAAATATATTTCGTCAATATTATTATACACACCTATGGTCCTTGTTATGTTTTGAATTGTACCATTCTTCAGCCTTTAAAAATCCCAATATTAATAAATGAGTTATTCTAAATTGATGCTTAAGGCGAAATGAAATGATAAAATTTATTAAACAAAATACGGGCGAATGAAAGTGACGAACTTGAACATTGAAAGAACGCCTTTTTTAATCAAAACCCCCTCAATAATTATTTATTAAATTGTAATTAATTTTATATTGCGTAAATATAGGGTGTTTCATTAAGCGCTTCCCATCTTTAAATTTAAATAAAACATAATGTATGTGAGATATCATTGAAATATTTTCTTTGTTTGAAAGGCCTGCAAATGTCCGTCGCTGCTTTGCTGGGTGGCATCCAAACTGTCCAATTTTCCTTGACTTTGGCGCAAAAATCAGGCTGACTTTGACCGATGGCATGAGTTATATAGACTTTGAAGGCCGCTGTGGTTTGTGGCTTATTCACATAGATATGCGACTTAAGAAAACTCCACTAGAAACAATCTAACAGGGTGAAATCCCACGATCTCTGTGGTCAGTTCACATCACCTCCACGTGAGATGACCAAGTCCTCAAATCGCGCGTCCAGAATGTCCAATGTGGCAAAAGCTGTCCAATTAAGGCCAAAAGAATAGTTATATTATCAGATCACCATATTGTCACAATGTGCTATTTAATGGATAGTCTGAAAAATTTGTCGGGCCAAACACATAACATAGGAAATTCAAATGTAAGGGATCATGCAACATGTTTTTCCGAAAATTTAACATGGGTTGATTTTGTAGTACTATCGCTAATGATGTACACCAGCGTATGTGCTGTGATCCGTAGATATTGTTCATCAAATGAGAGAGATAGTCAGAAACGGCGTATATGTAGTGCGCACGTGCGCAGTAGTTTATTTGCGCATTCATGTGATAACAATTCAAATATATTGCAAAATGGCGTGTTGAACATTTTATGCAAGAAAAAGCGAAAATGAGATCAGAAATGCGTTTACGTGTTCTAAGTTAGAACATATAAACGTTTCCTGCAAGTTAGAACTTCTAACTTACAAGAAATATGCATATGATGGCTAATTGATAGCCGAAAACTTACAAAGAATAGTGAATAAGTACTGGTTTTTTTTAATTAAATTCAAAATAATTTAAGTTTGTGTTCTCTCATAAGTTGCGGCATTGTGGGACGTTATTTGTTTTTAACAGTTTCTTCGAAGAATAGCTTTATATATTCTCAGAAAGTATAATGTATTTTTGCACACAATTATATTATTCAATAATGTCCATTTAATTTTATTTAGTTATAAATATTTTGTATCTTCGTGAAAATAAATAGACTAAAACAAAAAGTAACTATTTATATTAGAATTTCTTTGCGACCCGGTATTATTTTTCCGTGGCCCGGTACCGGGTCGCGACCCGGCATTTAGGAACTCTGATGTAGACAATTCTGAAAAAGATTGAGAAGTAGAGTAGTTTGTCATTGTCATTGAAATCTTTGAAATACAGAGACGGCGTTTCGTTTCTGTACCGGGGCGGCGAACGGGGTAACCAGTAAAAAATAAACTACGTTTGTTCCAATTTTCATGTAATCTTCATGTCATCACCGTGTCAAAAAGTAAATACGGTGTAAACTCCATTTAATGCGACTAGATTTACCGACAAACTCCCTAAAACGTCGAAATTACTTGACTCTAGTTGGTTTTACCTAGTTGTCCATACAATGATACATTCTATGTACCATCACATCCACTCTAAATAACGACAAGAATGCGTCATTATTATTATTAAATAGTAACATTTGTATCTTTTCTTCAAAGATTATAATTTCTAGGAAATCATTGTATACATATCCTCAACAAAGTTGACATCAAATTGGCCATATGTATACAATGATTTCCTAGAAATTATAATCTTTGAAGAAAAAATACGAATGTTACTATTTAATAATATCAAAATCTTCAAACTCAAAATATATAAAAAAATAACGTCATTATTAATATTAAGCAATATAGAGGAGAGTGGTACAAAACAATTCCTTGGGGTAAAAAGATTATTGTTTTACCCGATATAGCAGCGCTATCTAGTTGTTTGAGTGAAAATAGTCTTTATATATATATATATATATATATATATATATATATATATATATATATATATATATATATGTATATATATATATATATATGTATATATATATATATATATATATATATATATATATATATATATGTTGTATTTGAGGTTTTCGCGGATAGATACCTGTGTTGTATTGTTTTCTCGGGGATTCCGCGTTGATGTTGAGGGTTGGTTCTGAAAAGAACCGGATTCTCGACGTTTCGGCGAACTAACATTCGCCATTCTCAGGAGATATATGCGTCCGTGCGGGTCAACGGTTAGACGCATACTGAGAGCTCGTTCGTGCGGTGCGACTACTTATAGCTGTCTGGCTTCGGGTCATGCGCGTTGTGTGCGGTGCTTCGGTTCGGTTGTTTGTTTGTCTTGTTGGTCATACATGAGTCTGGGGTGTCTGGGGTTGCATTTTGAGGGTGGATATGATCAGTCGCCATGCTGGGGGCAGTCTCAAGGAATCGTCTCTCGTGTTCATGCAGTAGTCTCGTTTTTCTATCTCTATGGCTTCTCTGTATACTCGTGACATTTCGTGGCTAATCTGTGCAAGAGTCCTTGAATTTCTAAAGTCCATCCAGTGACCGGTGTTTGTGTGTTGGACAAGTGCCGATGAAACTTTGTCTCTGTGTCTGACTGAAACTACATGTTCTTGAATCCTAGCAGATATTTTTCTCTTGGTACGTCCAATGTAGGTTCGTTCACATGTTCCGCAAGGTATTTCGTAAATTCCATAGGATTCTAGCGGGATGGTGTCTTTAACGCTGCGTAGCATGGAGGATATTTTCTGGTTAGGTTTGAAAATGGTGTCGATGTTATGTCTTTTAAGAATTCTGGAGATTTTGTCAGTTGATCCATGAACATATGGTAGGTATGCTGTGCTAACGGGTTTCTGGCGTTCTTCAGTTCTCTGGCTACTGTTCTCTGTACGACGAAAAGCTCTGGATATTAAGCTGTTTGGATATCCATTTGAAGAAAGAGCTTCTCGTAAGTTCCTCAATTCTTTCGGTAAGTTCAGCTGGTCGGCTAGTTTTTTTGATCGGGTGGTAAGAGTGTTTACTACAGATGCTAGTGGTTTGGGATGATGGTGCGAAGAAGCGTTCAGATATCTGTCTGTATGGGTTGGTTTCCGGTACACAGTGTGACTCAAGGTGCCGTCAGGTCTCTTCTGTACCAAAACATCCAAGAAAGGAAGTCGTAGATGCTTTTCTATCTCCATTGTGAATTTAATTTGGTCGTGTTGGGAGTTAAGATGGGTAAGGAATTTGTCCAGCTCTGGTCTGCCGTGGGGCCAGATTACAAATGTGTCGTCAACATATCTTAACCAGAGTGTAGGTTTAAGTGTGGCTGATGAGATTGCCTTTTCCTCAAAATCTGTAAGAAATATGTTGGCTATTACTGGGGATAGAGGTGAACCCATTGGTGCTCCTAGGACTTGTTTGTATATTTGACCACCGTACCTAAAGTACGTATTCTTTAAACAATGTTCTGCCAGATCTGATACGTACTTTTCTGGTTTTAATTTTGATCTTATGATGTTTAAGGCCTCAGGGACCGGTACTTTTGTGAATAAAGATACAATGTCAAAGCTCACAAGGAGGTGGCCGGGCTGGAGTTGGTGATTTTTCAGTATGTCTATGAAGTGTTCAGCATTGCGGACATAGGAATCACAATCTTCGGCGTATGGTTGTAAACATTTTGCTAAATGTTTCGCAAGAAGTTGGACCGGTGAACCAACGGAGCTTACTATTGGTCGTAGTGGGGCTCCATCTTTGTGGATCTTTGCAAACCATATATCTTGGGACACCGTGAAGATTTCTCCCTTGGTATAAGATAATTCATTGTTTCCTTGTCCATGCTAGAGCTTAGGATCTTTTGTCTGGTAGTTTTCTCAAGATAGGTTGTGGGGTCCGTTGTACTGGGCAGATAAGCTGGATCATCTAAGATTGTGGTCATTATTTGTTTATAGTCAGCACTGTTCATGACTACAGAGCAATTTCCTTTGTCAGCTGGTAGGACCACAATGCTGTTGTTTTCCCTTAGTGCCTTGAGGGCTTTGAATTCCTCGTATGACATGTTCGCTTATGTTGACGACACATTTGTAATCTGGCCCCACGGCAGACCAGAGCTGGACAAATTCCTTACCCATCTTAACTCCCAACACGA
This sequence comes from Phosphuga atrata, assembly GCA_944588485.1. Classification (NCBI taxonomy): domain Eukaryota; kingdom Metazoa; phylum Arthropoda; class Insecta; order Coleoptera; family Silphidae; genus Phosphuga; species Phosphuga atrata. Next base: position 31,545,770 of record OX155896.1, on the reverse strand, counting down.
CCAAATTAAATTCACAATGGAGATGGAAAAGCATCTACGACTTCCTTTCTTGGATGTTTTGGTACAGAAGAGACCTGACGGCACCTTGAGTCACACTGTTTACCGGAAACCAACCCATACAGACAGATATCTGAACGCTTCTTCGCACCATCATCCCAAACAACTAGCATCTGTAGTAAACACTCTTACCACCCGATCAAAAAGACTAGCCGACCAGCTGAACTTACCGAAAGAATTGAGGAACTTACGAGAAGCTCTTTCTTCAAATGGATATCCAAACAGCTTAATATCCAGAGCTTTTCGTCGTACAGAGAACAGTAGCCAGAGAACTGAAGAACGCCAGAAACCCGTTAGCACAGCATACCTACCATATGTTCATGGATCAACTGACAAAATCTCCAGAATTCTTAAAAGACACAACATCGACACCATTTTCAAACCTAACCAGAAAATATCCTCCATGCTACGCAGCGTTAAAGACACCATCCCGTTAGAATCCCATGGAATTTACGAAATACCTTGCGGAACATGTGAACGAACCTACATTGGACGTACCAATAGAAAAATATCTGCTAGGATTCAAGAACATGTAGTTTCAGTCAGACACAGAGACAAAGTTTCATCGGCACTTGTCCAACACACAAACACCGGTCACTGGATGGACTTTAGAAATTCAAGGACTCTTGCACAGATTAGCCACGAAATGTCACGAGTATACAGAGAAGCCATAGAGATAGAAAAACGAGACTACTGCATGAACACGAGAGACGATTCCTTGAGACTGCCCCCAGCATGGCGACCGATCATATCCACCCTCAAAATGCAACCCCAGACACCCCAGACTCATGTACGACCAACAAGACAAACAAACAACCGAACCGAAGCACCGCACACAACGCGCATGACCCGAAGCCAGACAGCTATAAGTAGTCGCACCGCACGAACGAGCTCTCAGTATGCGTCTAACCGTTGACCCGCACGGACGCATATATCTCTTGAGAATGGCGAATGTTAGTTCGCCGAAACGTCGAGAATCCGGTTCTTTTCAGAACCAACCCTCAACATCAACGCGGAATCCCCGAGAAAACAATACAACACATATATATATATATATATATATATATATATATATATATATATAGTCTTGCTTTCTTCAAACAAAATAAAAATAGTGTTGTTTGATGTAATGTAGCTATATGATGTTGTTTAAGTTTAAGTAATTACAATGTCATAGGAGTGTTAGCGTTAGTTTCCAATGTTATATACCAGGGCTGTCCAACCAGTTGATCGCGATCTACCGGTTGATCGCGGCGTGATTTTGAGTCGATCTTTAGTTTCCTCACGCTTCTGACATTCAATATACTTACTTACTACAAAAATACATTTCGATAAAATACAGTAAAAATCAAAACACGCTCACTAGTCTACGTTCAAATGCTGCTACATGGACCTCAAGTCGGCCGCACCCCCACCAGTACAACAGCTTTCGTTGACTGTCGATGCGCAAGAAACCCTACTCAATTCAACCGTAACAAAATGATTCTCGAAATTGATGACCGAAATTGTTGTTTGAAAAAGTTGTTGAAAAACTAGTTCAGACAAAATTTGAAGATTTTGTTAAGATAGAAAATATTGCACTATTTTTTTCATATGTGTTTCAAAAAGATATCAACATAGAATAAATTGCATGTGAAATATCTACAATATTTGAAGCAAATCAGTATAAACTAGAATTGGAAATAATTAAACTTCAAATTTATTTGTATTTAAAAATTTGCCTTGTAGTACCCGTTTTGACAGTCCTTCTTGTGACATGGCCTGCCCATATTTTACGCAATACTTTTCTCTCAATTTATATTTTACGCAATACATTTATATTTTACGCAATACTTTTCTCTCAAAGATATCTATTTTGTTGCCACTGATGTGTGTCAAGACCCAGGTTTCACGGCCATTTGTGAGTATTGGTCTGATAATTGTTTTGTACACTCTTATTTTTGTGTTTCTGTGCATGTGTATTGATCGGAAGATATGTGCGAGCGCGAAGTATGCTCCGTTTGCGGCTGTTATTCTGGCTCTTATTTCTGCTTCTTCGCTTCTGTTGTTTTCTAGGGTCACCCCTAGAAAGCGGAAGCTGCTGACTTGGTCTAAATTGTCTTGTGTGGTTATCGCCATTGTCGTTGTTCTTGCCTGCGTTAGCACTGTAGACTTTGTTACGTTAATTTTCAGCATTTGTCCCTGGCTGCTTCCTTCAGGAGGGTGTACACTTCTTCTGATGCGGTTTTAGTTCGACTCATGATGCCAATGTCGTCTACATATGCCACTACCTGAACAGTTTGTACGCGCACTTTTTGCCGTACACTTTTCCATGGTCATGCGTACAAGTCTTGCCAGTTTCCCTGGTATGTTGAGTTCCCTAAGAGTCGTGTACAACTTTGTACAGTTGACCGAATCGTAAGCTTGTGCTCCCATGCTTTTTCGAGCATTTGTTTTACGGTGAATAGCTGATCAGTTGTGGACCTACCAGGTCTCAACCCAGCTTGATGTTCCCCAATCAGTTATTTGCACAGCGGTTTCATTCTGTTGTTTATGATGGTGGTCAAGATTTTGTATGGGCTGCTTAGCAGTGAGAAGATACCCCTGTAGTTCGCATATAATAGTTTGTCCCCTTTCTTGTACATGGGGCAAATGATGTGCCCATTGTGCCTATTTGTGCCCCTTCGCTCGGCATTGTTCCTTCGTCTCATACTTTCGTTATTAGTACGTGCATGTAGGTGGCCAGCTTATGCTAAAATAAGGGGGGGTTATTTTAGCAGTTCTGAGTTGATACCATCGATTCCAGGAGCTATGTTATTTTTCAGTGCTTTAATTGCTGTTTAACTTCTTGGCGAGTTGGGGATATTCTGAGTTCATTTTCCTCTCCTTCCGTTTTGCTCGTCCTGGTCTTGGTAGGTTCTGTACCGCTATCAGTATCATTCGGCAAGTTTCGAAATGATTTTTCCACATATTCTGGATTTTATCTTGGTCGCTTACGTTTTGACCTGTTCGGTCTGTGCATAGTGCTGTCCTTGGCTTGTATCCCTCTCTTATCGTTTTAGATACTTGTATGCACTTTTCATAAATTCTCTTCTCTTTTCATAAATATAGGGCCACCTTGACACTCAACAATTAAAACTAAAAACGATAAAACGAAAAGAGATAATTGACTGCTATGAATTTATACACCGAAAATGTACATTAGGTATCTTAAATTCGTTGGCGATGAATTTATTAATTGGCTAAAATTGGCTAAAAGTGCTGAGAATAAGAATTTACATAAAAAAAATAATTCCGATTTTCGTATTAGGATATTTTTACATGAAAAACTGCTTTTAACGCATTTTCTCAAAATTTTCCTCCCACCATGGGGGGTGCACTCCATGGCCCCATACCCCCGGTGGCCCGTTACGCGTTTTGGTCGATCTTAGCAACAATATATACAAAAAAGTAGATCGCCACTGCAAAAAGATTGGACAGCCCTGTTATATACAATATTTAAGAATATAATCAGCAATGATCGATTGTTGTAAATGAATACCATGAGGTTATGAGTTGTTGTTTTTTTACAGTTATGCATTTGGGGTAAAATAATCCTCTCGTAGGAGGGCAATATGATCCAAAAGGAATCATTTTACCCACATTGTTATATTTATTGGTTGTTGTTGCATAATTATGGACTCTGGATCTACACACATACCCTAATATTGCAATACCGCGGAATTATGTAAGAAAAACTACGCGCCAAAATTGGAGCAAAATCTCCATGGTCAATGCTTAGGTGCTGTGAAACGTGCCATGCCGTATAAAACAGACAATAAGCAATTCTCCGTACCGATTCTGGCTTTAAAAAGACGAGCTAAAGGAAAGAATATATACGCCATTGGAGGTGCCAAAGTCTTGAGAAGCAAACAAGTGTTCAGTCAAGAACAGGAACTTCAACTCTGCGAAGAGTCTTGGTCTAAATTGTCTTGTGTGGTTATCGCCATTGTCGTTGTTCTTGCCTGCGTTAGCACTTTAGACTTTGTTACGTTAATTTTCAGCATTTGTCCCTGGCTGCTTCCTTCAGGAGGGTGTACACTTCTTCTGATGCGGTTTTAGTTCGACTCATGATGCCAATGTCGTCTACATATGCCACTACCTGAACAGTTTGTACGCGCACTTTTTGCCGTACACTTTTCCATGGTCATGCGTACAAGTCTTGCCAGTTTCCCTGGTATGTTGAGTTCCCTAAGAGTCGTGTACAACTTTGTACAGTTGACCGAATCGTAAGCTTGTGCTCCCATGCTTTTTCGAGCATTTGTTTTACGGTGAATAGCTGATCAGTTGTGGACCTACCAGGTCTCAACCCAGCTTGATGTTCCCCAATCAGTTATTTGCACAGCGGTTTCATTCTGTTGTTTATGATGGTGGTCAAGATTTTGTATGGGCTGCTTAGCAGTGAGAAGATACCCCTGTAGTTCGCATATAATAGTTTGTCCCCTTTCTTGTACATGGGGCAAATGATGTGCCCATTGTGCCTATTTGTGCCCCTTCGCTCGGCATTGTTCCTTCGTCTCATACTTTCGTTATTAGTACGTGCATGTAGGTGGCCAGCTTATGCTAAAATAAGGGGGGGTTATTTTAGCAGTTCTGAGTTGATACCATCGATTCCAGGAGCTATGTTATTTTTCAGTGCTTTAATTGCTGTTTAACTTCTTGGCGAGTTGGGGATATTCTGAGTTCATTTTCCTCTCCTTCCGTTTTGCTCGTCCTGGTCTTGGTAGGTTCTGTACCGCTATCAGTATCATTCGGCAAGTTTCGAAATGATTTTTCCACATATTCTGGATTTTATCTTGGTCGCTTACGTTTTGACCTGTTCGGTCTCTGCATAGTGCTGTCCTTGGCTTGTATCCCTCTCTTATCGTTTTAGATACTTGTATGCACTTTTCATAAATTCTCTTCTCTTTTCATAAATATAGGGCCACCTTGACACTCAACAATTAAAACTAAAAACGATAAAACGAAAAGAGATAATTGACTGCTATGAATTTATACACCGAAAATGTACATTAGGTATCTTAAATTCGTTGGCGATGAATTTATTAATTGGCTAAAATTGGCTAAAAGTGCTGAGAATAAGAATTTACATAAAAAAAATAATTCCGATTTTCGTATTAGGATATTTTTACATGAAAAACTGCTTTTAACGCATTTTCTCAAAATTTTCCTCCCACCATGGGGGGTGCACTCCATGGCCCCATACCCCCGGTGGCCCGTTACGCGTTTTGGTCGATCTTAGCAACAATATATACAAAAAAGTAGATCGCCACTGCAAAAAGATTGGACAGCCCTGTTATATACAATATTTAAGAATATAATCAGCAATGATCGATTGTTGTAAATGAATACCATGAGGTTATGAGTTGTTGTTTTTTTACAGTTATGCATTTGGGGTAAAATAATCCTCTCGTAGGAGGGCAATATGATCCAAAAGGAATCATTTTACCCACATTGTTATATTTATTGGTTGTTGTTGCATAATTATGGACTCTGGATCTACACACATACCCTAATATTGCAATACCGCGGAATTATGTAAGAAAAACTACGCGCCAAAATTGGAGCAAAATCTCCATGGTCAATGCTTAGGTGCTGTGAAACGTGCCATGCCGTATAAAACAGACAATAAGCAATTCTCCGTACCGATTCTGGCTTTAAAAAGACGAGCTAAAGGAAAGAATATATACGCCATTGGAGGTGCCAAAGTCTTGAGAAGCAAACAAGTGTTCAGTCAAGAACAGGAACTTCAACTCTGCGAAGAGTCTTGGTCTAAATTGTCTTGTGTGGTTATCGCCATTGTCGTTGTTCTTGCCTGCGTTAGCACTTTAGACTTTGTTACGTTAATTTTCAGCATTTGTCCCTGGCTGCTTCCTTCAGGAGGGTGTACACTTCTTCTGATGCGGTTTTAGTTCGACTCATGATGCCAATGTCGTCTACATATGCCACTACCTGAACAGTTTGTACGCGCACTTTTTGCCGTACACTTTTCCATGGTCATGCGTACAAGTCTTGCCAGTTTCCCTGGTATGTTGAGTTCCCTAAGAGTCGTGTACAACTTTGTACAGTTGACCGAATCGTAAGCTTGTGCTCCCATGCTTTTTCGAGCATTTGTTTTACGGTGAATAGCTGATCAGTTGTGGACCTACCAGGTCTCAACCCAGCTTGATGTTCCCCAATCAGTTATTTGCACAGCGGTTTCATTCTGTTGTTTATGATGGTGGTCAAGATTTTGTATGGGCTGCTTAGCAGTGAGAAGATACCCCTGTAGTTCGCATATAATAGTTTGTCCCCTTTCTTGTACATGGGGCAAATGATGTGCCCATTGTGCCTATTTGTGCCCCTTCGCTCGGCATTGTTCCTTCGTCTCATACTTTCGTTATTAGTACGTGCATGTAGGTGGCCAGCTTATGCTAAAATAAGGGGGGGTTATTTTAGCAGTTCTGAGTTGATACCATCGATTCCAGGAGCTATGTTATTTTTCAGTGCTTTAATTGCTGTTTAACTTCTTGGCGAGTTGGGGATATTCTGAGTTCATTTTCCTCTCCTTCCGTTTTGCTCGTCCTGGTCTTGGTAGGTTCTGTACCGCTATCAGTATCATTCGGCAAGTTTCGAAATGATTTTTCCACATATTCTGGATTTTATCTTGGTCGCTTACGTTTTGACCTGTTCGGTCTCTGCATAGTGCTGTCCTTGGCTTGTATCCCTCTCTTATCGTTTTAGATACTTGTATGCACTTTTCATAAATTCTCTTCTCTTTTCATAAATATAGGGCCACCTTGACACTCAACAATTAAAACTAAAAACGATAAAACGAAAAGAGATAATTGACTGCTATGAATTTATACACCGAAAATGTACATTAGGTATCTTAAATTCGTTGGCGATGAATTTATTAATTGGCTAAAATTGGCTAAAAGTGCTGAGAATAAGAATTTACATAAAAAAAATAATTCCGATTTTCGTATTAGGATATTTTTACATGAAAAACTGCTTTTAACGCATTTTCTCAAAATTTTCCTCCCACCATGGGGGGTGCACTCCATGGCCCCATACCCCCGGTGGCCCGTTACGCGTTTTGGTCGATCTTAGCAACAATATATACAAAAAAGTAGATCGCCACTGCAAAAAGATTGGACAGCCCTGTTATATACAATATTTAAGAATATAATCAGCAATGATCGATTGTTGTAAATGAATACCATGAGGTTATGAGTTGTTTTTTTTTTTACAGTTATGCATTTGGGGTAAAATAATCCTCTCGTAGGAGGGCAATATGATCCAAAAGGAATCATTTTACCCACATTGTTATATTTATTGGTTGTTGTTGCATAATTATGGACTCTGGATCTACACACATACCCTAATATTGCAATACCGCGGAATTATGTAAGAAAAACTACGCGCCAAAATTGGAGCAAAATCTCCATGGTCAATGCTTAGGTGCTGTGAAACGTGCCATGCCGTATAAAACAGACAATAAGCAATTCTCCGTACCGATTCTGGCTTTAAAAAGACGAGCTAAAGGAAAGAATATATACGCCATTGGAGGTGCCAAAGTCTTGAGAAGCAAACAAGTGTTCAGTCAAGAACAGGAACTTCAACTCTGCGAACATATAAAATACATGAAAGCCAGGATGTAAGGGTTAACGGAACAACATAAAACATCAAATTTCCTCAAAGACAGGCAGATTAGGTACGGATTGGCTAAGGAGGTTCCTAAAAAGACATCCCAACATCACAATGTGCGCACCTGAGTCTATGTCAGCTGCTCGTGTCCGCGCTTTTAATTAGCCGGTTGTAGACAAATTTTATGGCATATTGCAGAGCGTTTACGAAAAACATTAATTTCCTCCCCATCGCATTTATAATGTCGGCGAAACAAGTCTCAATAGTGTTCCAACTAAAAACATCAAATTTACTTGCAATTTTAATTTTACCTAATTTTAACTGCGGGGTTAGATGATCCCAGGGATCATATTACCCCAAGCCCAGGGATCATTTTAGACATCTGGGTGTACAAAATGATTATTTACTGTACCTTGACAAAAAATTATATCTATATAGATCTTGTTAAAAGAATTGCATTCTACTTTTACTAAATCATAGATCTATATACTAGCCCTACAGAAAATATATAAATTTCACAAAATTCACTGTCTAGGTACTTTTTATATCTCTTTTCCCTTTTAGGGATCATTTTGTATCACTTTCTCCTACAGTGTTCAACATGCCAGAAAATTTCACTGAAAATCTACAAACCAACATAGAAGTAAACGACAGCCTGGCAATTACAGCTTCACTTACAGATGAAGAAATCCTGGAGTCGGTGAGAAAAACTGAGGAACAGCAACAAGGGACAGCAACTAGGGGATAAAGAAGTTGAGATAGACGATCCTGAGACTCCGCCATGTATTAAACAAGCACCCAACGCAGTGAAATTATTAGAAACATACTTTTTGTATAACTCACAGTAAAGTTGATCACATTATCCCAAGATATGAATTAAATACATATTAATTTTATATATAGTAAATTTTTTAATTAAAAGGGAAAAAAATTATATATTGAATGAACTTTCTCTATTGAGGATGAAACCATCCACAATGCCCTTGTTGCGCATTTCACGCCTCCCAACCTTTTCTCCGGATCGCAAATGCTGTATTGGTAAATGGATTCATAACAAAACTCGATGAAGATTCGCAAGGTTTGATAGGTATTATATTATCAGATTTAGTTTACAACTCCTTTGATCTCTTCTTCGTCGTCCTCGACTACCTCGTCACTTTCGTGTTCATCTAGATGGTGGCTAATCATTGACATTTCATGGGGAAGATGTTTTCCAGCCCTGTCTTCTTAACCCTTGCGGATGGTTTCATCATCAACGTTTCTCATACAACTGAACAGAAAAACTGTTCTGTTAAATTCAGTGCGTCGATTAATTCTAAATGGAGGAGATCCACAAATAGAGAAGATTTGATTGCCGTCAGTTTGTTTGGAGAGTTTGAAAATATCGCATGAGTGCATTTTAGAATTCGTGTACTGAAAATGCAGATGAGTTGTGAGAAGAGGATTTTTTTCGACAAATAAGTTATTTTTGTCTATTGTATCTTCCATAAGAAGATGCAAATCCAATACTGGTGCAGCAAAAAACGCCAGAATAATATAACAGACTATATGCAATAAGCCTTGTTATTTATGTTAACAGCTCTCAATCATGCCATAAAATGTGCAGTCCCTTCAGAGTCGCTATAGAGAGTTTACACTGTATATCACAAATAATTTTTTTTTTCAAGTTTCAAATAATTATGGTAAGTCAAGAAATAATTATTGCTACACATAAACATGTTCAGGACAATTTCTACGTCTAAATTCTTTTGTGGTCATAATTGATATTCCAAAAACCCCAACGTTTTTTTACTTACATTCACTTCAATTGGTACATAATCCTGATTAGTTTTCTAAAACCAAATGTTTCTAGACCTTAATTTGAATGACGCTGTCTTAATTTGCATATAAAATATTGTCCATTTTTTTAAACTAAAATTATCAATGTCTCCATAATCGCCAATGTCGCCATTCTAGATTTTCAAATAATCTTGACATTTTCAAAAACACTTAACTTTAAGATTTCTTGTTTCAGTTTTCATAATCTTAATAAACAGATTATATCTTAATTAACGATAAATTAATCAACAAAATGTTCTTTTTTATTTTACCAGATATCAAGTTCGTGAAAAAACTTTGCACGTAACAAGAAATAAAAGAAATGAGTAGAATAAGCGATCCAAAAACATTGATATTGGTAGAGGAGACTAAAATAATTTGGGAATTTTAGATTATTTCATACAATAAAGGCATGCACTTTATCGCCCACATGGACTTTTTGAACAGGAAATAATTTGCAAATATATTTGTTTATTAATTACCTGTATTTCAAATTAAACAGAAGCTTTTGTTTCCTATATTATTAATACCTTTATTGACATTATTATTAACACAATACAAAAGCTTCCTCACTATTCAAAAATATAACAAAAAAACAAAACATAACAAAAACAAGAACTAAGAACACCAACCCAAAAATACCCCAAATACCCAAACTTAAATGAATTAAAAATCAAAATTCTTCACGGGCACTAACTTTTCCCACTCCCTAAACCAGTGCTTTCCAAACTGTGTGTCGCGACACTTTAGTGTGTCGCCTGCAGTGTAAAGGTGTGTCGCGGGAATAATCGCGACTCAATAAAATCTCTTTGGCAGATAACATGATTGGAAGACGTATTCAAGACATGTCTGATGACATTAAACTGCAAATTAAGGACATGTTTCAAGATAGTAATATGGTCTTTGCATTACAGTTAGATGAATCTACAGATGCCAGTGAGTTGGCACAATTACTACATTATGGATTACATTATAGAACAATTCTTGTGTTGCTTAGAACTTCCATTGAGAAGGGGCGAAGATATATTTAAAACATTAGATTACTTCATGAACGAAAATAATTTAAATTGGTTAAATTGTGTAGGAATATGTACAGATGCCGCGCCTTCAATGATTGCTTCAACAAAAGGTTTTATAGCTTTGGCAAAGAGAATGAAAATATTATATTAACTCATTGCTTTTTACATCGCGAAGAACTAGTGGCGCAAACCATTGATTGCGAATTGAAAAAGATTATGGACAAAGTGGTTCAAATGGTGAATTGCATAAAAAGTAGACCTGTTAAATCAAGATTATTTGCTCACATTTGTGAACAAATGGGGGCAAAGTTTAAAAAGGTTTTACTACATACAGAAGTGCGTTGGCTTTCAAGAGGTCGAGTGCTTTGTCGTGTATACGAATTGAGAGAAATGATGCTTAGACTCTTTGAAGAAAATCAGCAAAATGAATTATGCTATCTAATTCAAAACAAACTGTGGTGCACAAAATTAGCGTATCTTGCTGACATATTTGAACATTTGAATAAAGTAAACACCAGTATACAAGGAAAAAATTGTGCTATGAGAGAGAAGATAGCAATTTGGAAAAGGAAAGTGAAAAAAGGAAATTTTGAAATGTTTTACAAAACTGATGGATGTGAGCTAAAATATGATATTAGTGCGTTAATTGTTGACCATTTAACATTACTCGTTGAGAAATTTCAACATTACTTCCCAAATATTTGAAATCCAAGACTATGATTGGATCAGAAATCCATTTATTTCAACTACAACGATTAACTTCTCGCTTATTGAAGAAGAAGAATTAGCTGAAATAAAAAATGATCGAAATATGTTAATGATGTATAAAGAGGGTAACTTAGACAACTTTTGGATTTACGTTTCTAAAATGCATCTGAACATAGGTAAAAAAGCGTTAAAAATTCTTCTACAGTTTTCCACTACATACATTTGTGAAGTATCCTTTTGAACAATGACAAACATAAAGACATTGAAACGTGGAGGCTTAAAAATGCTTGATGACGAAATGCGAAATGAGTGTCTTTGTGTAATATTCCACCGAATATTAAAAAGCTGTGTTCATGCAATCAAGCTCATGTATCTCATTAAAATGATAAGAAGTTATTAATTTTTTTTACTATTGTATGTGTTTTTTACTATTGTATCCTTTATAATTTAACTCTGGTTTGCTACTGTACTGTATTAATGTGTCGCGAAATTTTGTTTGTCTAAAAAGTGTGTCACCAACATGAAAAGTTTGGAAAGCTCTGCCCTAAACTCTTTCCACAATCTCGCTATTCCGCTCTAAATAATTTCGCGCATTATGGGCCACCCGCTACCTGACTTGTCTATGCTAGACTCTTCCAATCTTTACACTTTTTCTTCTTCTGTACTTCCCATGTCAGTTCTTTGCACTCTTCCATTCAATGTGCCCACCTGACACTACCCCCTCCGTATATGGTGCACAAATTCTCCCTTTCCTTTAGCCAGTACCTTCTTCCCATTTCCTCGTTGCCGCACCGATACCTGGCTATTCTACATTAGATACCACTGGAACCTCTTGTTAGATACAAAGGGAGTTTACCTCTACCGTTTACTTATACTTTGTTGTAATCCCGGTTGTACCTGTTTTGTCTATATGGCATTGTCTTATTTGCTACTCTATCTCCCTATTTCCCTAACATTACGCATTCCCCTTTCATCATCTCTGCCTCTCCTTTCGACCATCCTAGTCGGTCATACATATTTTTCCAATCATTTCCCCTGATCCCTCCTTCCTTCTTTAAACTTTTGAAAACCTCTTTCACTATCCTTTCATTCCCTATCATATATACTTTCCTTTCATATCTTGCCACACTCACTGATGCTTCTACTGCAACTTTATAAACATTAGCTTCTTGTACCACCAGGTACCCTGGCGTACTCCTATCTAGTTTCAGCGCCGTTTTTATAAATTGAAGCTGCACCTTTTCTATTTGCTCTATTTCATTCGGACCACATATTTCCGCCCCACACAACAAAATACTTCGAACACACGCCTTCCACACTACCATTTTTGTAACGAAACTCCTTTCAAATTTATCTTTCTATGCATTCCAAAACTTGTTAGCAGCCACCCGTGCTTTCTTACAAATGAACTTAATGTGCTCATTATTGGACCCATTACTACTTATTCCATAAAACCATTTTGCCACTTTCATACTATATAAACAACAACCAAACTGATGGATAATCCACTGGTATGAACTAAGCAATGACTCATTTTGTTTTCCCTTCCCTATTTAACTTCCCCTTCAATATTGTTTATTTTTCTGATCGCTGGATATACAATACCAACTTCTTTCGAACATTAATTTTCGATAAGTAAATCTGCTACAATAATTAAGAAGTAAATTGAAAGGACATATACGAGAATAAAAAATGTGTATAATATTCGGGCGTAATAAATGAAAACATTTTTTTTTTATTGCAGCATAGAATAATTTTTCACGGTGCTTTTTATGCATGAGATCAATAAGGTGTTAAATGAATATAAATAATTCACGACATAAACGAGTAATATACATAAAGTGATTTATGTACTTTTTTCCCGATGTGTAATTAAATGGAATTTATTTCTATATACTTTCCTTTTTTTGCTCCGACGAGAATATTTTATGCAAATAGTCCGATTTCCATATTAAATAATTCATAATACTCACTTTGGAAAATTGTATGCCATATTTTAAAATTTCTCTGTTAACGAACAAATTTCCCTTCGCGATTATTTATTTCGCGATCTAAATAAATTATACATATGTGTTTAGTTCTTTTTTATTATAAATATTCATGTTTTCATACGACTTTTCTAGTTTCCTGTTTATTAAAATTCTTTACCAAAACTTACTCATCTCGAAGAAAAACATGAAAATATTGCCCAGAATATTGTGCAAACTGAGGCTTGGCCAAATTCATATAAAAACCACAGCCTATTTTCTAGAATACTTTTCCTCCAACCTACAAACCTTAAAATAAGCATCTTTTCCAAAAATATTAAATGGACACAAAAACCTTGAATCGAACTAATGAAAATGAGATGAAAGTTGTGAGAAATAAAAAATTATGTGGCAAACATAGACCTAAACATTGTGTAAAACCTTGGCACCACCAACTCTCATAATAAAAACTTGAGAATAATAAAAGTTAGATGAAACTCCAGGTTTTATCTTACTAGTATGTCTGTGAATTCTTGCCTGCTTAATTTTGTTCGTCTAGTCATGCTGTCTATTCTTCTTTGTATAATTTAGATTGTTTACTTTTCTCTATGAAGTCTTGTCTCTCAAGATCTATGTGGGAAGACATATTCTGTTTGATTTCTATTCTTGTTTGTTAAGCATTCATTATTTATGCATGTCTATATAATCAAAACCTCTAAAATATCTTCTCCATAGTTTTGCCTTTCTATTCTTGTGTCTAGTCTAGTTTTGATTATTTATACTTATCATTCTAAACCCATTTATTTCTTAACAATGTGTTGTCAAGTGTAAATTCCAGTCAAGATTATTTCTAATAAGTCGTTGCATAGATAACTAAGTCATTCGACAAATTAATTTCTATGTAACTTTCTTACCTAGTTAATTATCGACAACATTGCGCCGTGCTCAAAGTTGCTGTGGGGCGTCGCGACGCTTTCAAGCTCGCGGGAAATCGAAACATTGGAATACGTTAACACGCCTCTACATACTTGATAGCTTCATAGATAACTCAAGAGCTACACAACCGTACAAACAAAAAAAATTCCGTGTGGGTTTATTTTAAGATTTATCATTCACCAAAACAATGGAAAAATATTCAAATCTCCAGTACCGTTTGCCTTTATAGTATTGGTGATATTAATACAGATTTTGTCTTGCATTATTTTGCCTAAAAAATGGGCTATAATTTCGGAAACAAATTTCAGGCAAAAATAATTCAAAATCTTGTATAATACAATATAATGCAAAATCTTATATTATTAATAATAGCCCAAAGACAGAAAGCCTGGGTGAAGTGGAATTCTAAAAAGACCTAGGGAAATTGGCATAAATTCTTGGAACAAAGAAAGGTTACAGCCAAGATATTTCGAGGAACCAAACGAGCCTTCACACAAAACCAACTAACCAAAATCGAAAAGAGCTTTGCTAAGAATAACTCCAGAGATTTCTTTGGAACCTTCAAGCAGACACTCAGAAAATACGATCCGCCAAGACTCCACTTCAGAGACTCACATGGAAAACTGGCTTATAACGACAAGGACTACCGCCACCTTTTGGCTCAGTACTTTAAACATCTACTCAACCGGTAACATACAAGATCCTCTCGAAGGCGTTACAAACACGGGCAGAAGATCAGCTGGATAGTCAACTGGGAGAATACCAGGGGGGCTTCAGGAAGACCCGATCCTGTGTTGAACAGATCCTCAATCTTAAAACTGTACTTGCATACTCCAAGATGAGAAACCGCAAGATGGTCGTCACCTTTGTTGGTTTTAAGAAGGCCTACGATTCCATTGATAGAGAAACGCTAAACTCCAGGAACTAGGGCTAGACAACAAAACCCACAGACTCATCCTAGAAACTTCGACCAACACCCATTAGCTTAGAGTGGTATCTACCTGGGACTTAAGAACGATGGACTGGTTGTAGATTGCCTGGCCATTGCAGTTGACATGGCACTAATTGCGGATTCTCTTGAGAAGGCAACAATGCAGGTAAATTGTCTCATAAAACAGGATGCCTAAGTGCGTCTTCAAGTGTCGCTGGAGAAAACAGAACTCTTCACCAACATCAGAGAAGAAAACATAGAGATGTTACTAGAGTAGGGAAACAACAAGAAATACCTGTCATGCAACCTGAAACTTAAGCACTACACATGGAGTGTCTTTCCTTGAACCGAAGAGGTCTGGTAGAGAAATTAGAAATCAGAGAGAGGAGAATCCTCAGGAATCCCCTAGTCCCGGTAAAGGAAGATAGGGAATTCCGAAGGCGGCATAACTCTGAGCTCTGCGAACATATTGAGAGGCTCTCTGACTGTGCAAGAAAAAGAAGGGTAGCAAGACACCCTCCAAACCGACGGCAACCAACCGTCTGTTCACCCTCTGGCAAAACAAGAAGGTTCGTACCATTTGGTTGACAGAAACCGAGAAGGATTTTAAAGAACTGGGAATAACAGATCTCCAAAACAGTTAGTATGTGAGACGCACCCTGAAGGAAGTGCGTGGATTTCAGGAAAAAACCCGAAGGAAAGGTATCCCCTGGACAGAAGAGGGAAAGGAGTTACACCGGCAGAAGATGCGACAATGCGACAAACAAGCGTGGTCCAAGGTAGGCTCATTCTAAAGAATAAGATAATGCAAAATCAGTAAATATTACATTTTCTATAAGAAAATTTGTATTTCAAGGTTCTGTCAAATTAATAATAATCAACCTTGTCTCAAAAAGTCGCAAATAACATGGAAACTAAGCGAACTTGTAAAAAAAGTATCAAATAAAACTTGCATACAATCAAATTTCCTAAAAGAAATTGTGTTACCCAGTAATTTTTAGTTAGTCAATTTAGTAATAATCGACTTTGAAAACCTTGTTTTTGTTTTATATTTTTTTCTGAAAAATGTGAAAATAACTCGTAAACTAAACGAAATTATGAAAAATATTTCAAATAAATCTTTCAAAGAATTATATTTCCTACAAGAAATTTTGTTAACCTTGAAACAAAGTCAAAACATTCCTCTTTTACATGTTTTTTAATAGCTACAAAAATGGTTACAAAAGCAAAACTATTTTGTGAAATAATTCTTTTTAAATGAATATTCGGCATATGATTGCATACTTTACATACTTTAAAATTCATGTTGAGTTCATCCATGACTTGTCTGTTCTAGTTCTGTTTGTTTCTCTAGTCTTGTCTGTCTAGTCGTGTATGTATGTATTCTCTACATTGGCTGTCATGCTCGAATAGCGTTGTCGGTCTAGTCTTGTATTTATTGCCTTTCTAGTTTGTTTTTGTTACTTACAACATTTTTGTAAATATTTGTGTAATTCAAGATCTGTGGACGTAATGTTTTGTTCACTAAGTTAAAATAAATTTAAAAACTTCTCGGATGTAATCCGTCAACAAATATTGACGAAAGAACATACAGCAAATTGCTTGTCTGCTTATTTTAACTCTCAATATTGTCTATCTCAGGTGTGGGAAAAACTTTAGGTTGTCGTCGAGCCACATTTGTGATGAAAATATGATCGTGGACCGCATTAAAAATATTATTTTTTAATAGATACTTGTATACCAGGACCGGGAAATTGCAGCTATATTATATTGTTTGTAAAACGAAATATTTTCGGAGAAATAGAGGCAGGTAAATAATTAGGCCTGGTAAACACAAGTACACCAAGTAAACATCAGGCCTAGTAACCACAATAAGCATGTCATCGGCATGCTTTCGACATTTTTTTTGTAGCTTTGTTTTTGTTGGAATACGAATTAAGATCATTCAATCTGGCTACTATGTAAAGATAAATTTGTATTTGTTTTCTGAGTGAAGTATTATTTTGGCAGGACTTTGGCGACCCAGGCCTGGTATATCTCTTCTTATCTGTCTAGTTTTGTTAGGCCAGGAATATTTAAATTGCAAGAAAATGTACTGAAGTAAAGTGTATATAAGTAAAGTATTTTGTGTAAAATCTGTAGGCTAAATCATTAATAACGAAACAGGAACGATTTTGTAAAATTTAAGCATTCAAATTGAAAACGAAGAAGGGAAGAAAAAAGTGATTTGCAGATGTTAAATGGACAGTGAGCGGAAATCGCGCAACTTAAATAAGTTCTTCTTGTTGTTGGTGGTGAATAATCGGGAACGTCGAGTTACTCTTTAAGATATGTAAATTATAAAATGTAAATTCGAAAATGCATGCATGCCATTAAGTCTCCAGCATTTTATTTCTTCGCCCGTGAAATCGCACAAAAAAAAGTAATAAGGATAAAAAAATACAGCAAGGACTTGCTACAGACATAACTAAATAATGCACAGCGCCTTGGGACTATATATCGATTATTCCCGTTTTAAACTCGGTCTATCTATAAAACACGGAAAGAAGACTTTTATTGAAATTAATTGTCCTGCAGAAATATATATTAATCCTGCATGGAATCGGCCGACTTTAATGTCTCGTTTCTATAACAAAACCCTTCTAAATGCAATCATTTCAATAACATAAGAAGTAACAACAATGTATTTTCTGAATCACAATTACACTTTTAACAAAGATGGACAGATAGATGTAACAAGATATGCAAGAGAGGTGTAGACCAACGAGAGGTATAGACAATACCACATACGACTAAGCAGATAGGATTATGTATAAGATATATAATACTAGATAGACAGGACAAGACGTACAAGGATAGACACATAAAATTCGACAGATAAGACTAGATAGGCAAGTCTAAATAGAGAAGACTACATAGACAAGATTGGACCCCCTATTCCACTTTGGCTTTTAGTATGGGCCACCTCGGTATCGCATATTTTGCATTCATTCAGGGTGGGCAGCCCGGACAGTTAATCAAACCCGCTCTAGTTGTCGCTTCCACCGACCAGGATTCGAACCCGGGCCTCCCGCATTGAAAGCGGGTATCTAGACAGACAAGACTATACAGGTAAGACTATACAGGCAAGACTTTTTTTTTTTATTTTTTTTATTTTCCAAAGTGTCTAATCTCTAATCTCCACTCAAAACGGAAGGACAGAGGGACCGCCAGCGATGGCATTACTGCCTCTGCCCACCCTTCGAATAAAAATACAACAGTATTTACACGAAAGTAAAAAAAAATAAAGCAACATATGCTACACAATAGCATTTACAATTGCAACAATTACAACACAAGTAATAAAAAAAAAAACAAAAACAGAGACAAACAAAAAAAAACAAGAAAAAAAAACTCTACCGCCCTTGTTCCCACACAGGCAACTCCTTAGCCCGCATGACTGTGGCCGCGAATCGGCCCACCTCGCCGGCGAGGCCACCCGCCACGGCTTCGACCGTGACTTCCCGTTCCAGGGCCGACGCCAGGGCCTGTCGCTCCTTCTCCCAACGCGGACACGCCACGAGAGTGTGCTCCGCGTCGTCGCGCACGCCCTCTCCACAGGATATGCACCTGTCGTCTGGAGCTTTCCCAATCCTATGGAGATACGCTCGGAAGGACCCGTGTCCGGTAAGAAGCTGGGTGAGAAAGTACGAACCCGCCTCATCCAGCCCTCGCCCCATCCACCGAATTAAATCAGGGATGAGACGACGAGTCCACGCGCCGTTTCCGCCACGTGACCACCTCTCCTGCCAGCAGGCAAGTAGTTGCTCCCGAGCAGCCCTCCTTGCCTCCCCGCGGTTCCCACCAGAAGTTCTTGCGTCCCTCACCGACGCGCGCTCCATAACAAGGAGGTCCGCGGGAGGAATCCGTGATATGACCTCCACGGCGTCACTGCTAACAGTGCGGTAAGCCCGGGCGACCCTGATGGCCACCGGGCGTAGTGCCTGTCGCAAACGCTCCCTGTTACGAGCGTTACCCCTCACCGCCGTTGCCCACACCGGTGCCGCGTATAGGAGTCTACTAGTGGCCACACTGGCCATAAGCCTCCTCCTACCCTCACCAGGCCCGGAGGCCCTCGGCATGAGACGCGCCACCTGTTGTGATGCGCGTTCCGCGTTGCCGGCGGCATGGCACACGTGTAATCCCCACTGACCCGCCTGGAGGATCACACCGAGGTACCGAATCGACCGTTCGACCGGTATCTTCTCTCCCAAAATTTCAATCTCCAGAATGCCTCTGCCTGACCTTCTAGTGGAGAGCAGGGCCGCCTGTGTTTTAGAGGCGGCGAGCTGAAGGCCCGCCGTCTCCATCCACTCCCGAACGAGTTCCCCGCGCGCGTGACCCTGAGACGCAGCATATCCCAGCACCTGTCTGTGAAGACAAGTGCCAGGTCGTCTGCATATGCCACAATACCCACCCCTGTGGGCAGTAACCGTCTCAGCGTCCGCAGAAGGCCGTCATAGGCGACATTCCACAAGAATGGTCCTAGAACCGATCCCTGCGGAACCCCGGCAGACAACCCCCGCTCACGCCAGTTCTCCCCTTCGCGGTAACTGATGGTTCTGTCGCGCAGGTAATCGGCAGTAAGCCTCAGCAACGTGTCCGGTAGTTTCCAACGGGCTAGGGCCTCAATAACGAACCACCATTGTACCGTGTTGAAGGCATTGGCGACGTCAAAGCTGACGACCACACAATGCCCCCTGGTGCGGTACGGTCCGCTGTTGGCCCCCTCCGCGACACGAAGGACAGCCCGAATGGCATCCTCCGTCCCAACCCCTTTACGGAAGCCGAACTGTTCCGGAGCGAGTCCGCCCCCTTGCTCTATAACGGCTTGTAACCGCCATAGGAGCAACCTTTCCAGAACTTTTGCCCCACCGTCCAGCAAACAGATCGGTCTGTACGCACCAGGCGTCGAGGGATCCTTACCCGGCTTTGGAATAAGGGCCAAAATTGCCTTTTTCCAACACCTGGGAAACACTCCCTCTTCCAGACATCTGTTGCAGACGTCGGCAAGTCCTTCGAGGTCCCCCCCTGCTGCCAGCCGGAACAGCTCGTTAGGCAGCCCGTGGACGCCTTGGGCCGGGTGCCTTTTTCGCGGGTAGTGAGGCTACCGCTCTGCGGACTTCATCCACGGTGAAGGATTCCACCGCAACGTACCGCCCCACGACAGCGCGTCCCACCCCCCTCGCCGTGGCGGGGAAAAGGTGCTCAACCACAGCTTCGGTTCCACCCAACACGCACGCGTCAGGACCCTTCCCTCGGTGCCCGAACCGACCGGTGACTATGCGGTACGGCAAGCCCCACGGATCGCGGTCGACCAGAAGGCAGAGTTCCTGCCACCGCTGGGATTTGCTCCGCGCAATCGCTCGTCGAAAACTACCACGGTCCTGTTTCGCCCGCTCCTCCGCAGCCTCACATAGCTCCCCTCTGCGCCGCGCCCTCTGAAGTTGACGCCTAGACGCCACCGCCACGCGTCTCGCTTGCGCCACTTCAGGCGTCCACCAATAAACCGGCTTCCGCCCCCCTGAGGACAGACGTCTTTGAGGGACGCCAGCCCTGCACGCGTCAACCACCCTGTTCACGAATACCCCGGTAAGATCCTCCGCGGCCAGCCCGTGCGGTGCATTTCCTCGAGCCATCTCCCGAGTAATAGCTTCCCGGTCAGCTCTCCCAAGTATCCAACGAGCGCGCTGCTCGCGCGGCTGCCCCTCGATGGCTTTACTGTCCAGGTGAAAGGAAACGCATTGGTGGTCGCTCAGCGACTCCCAATCGTCCCTAACCTGCCAATCCCTGACTCTTCCCATCAGTCCCTGCGATGCGAACGTCAAGTCCACGATTGATGTTCGCGGACCTCTCCTGAAAGTCGGAACCTTTCCCCGGTTGCAGATACCGAGGTCCAGTGCCGACGCCCAGTCCAGGACCATCCTCCCTCTCGCGTCCGTGACGTCGCCGCCCCATTGGATTCCCCAAGCATTAAAATCGCCCCCAATAAGGAGCGTCTTCCCGCTATGTGCCTGGATGGAACGCGCCACGCCGTCCAGGCAGTCCGCAAAAACCTCATCTGGGTTGTTGCGGGAGAAGTAACAGCTGTAAGCTACCACCCCCCCCCCACAAACGCCACCCAGACTGCCCCCGACACGGCGACCCCCAAGCCAGGACGCGCGGCGCCCCTGAATACAACCAGATGGCCGCATCCAGGTGCGCATCGGCGAACCAACCGGGTCGCCGCCTCGCGTAATTCGGCTCGCTAGCCAGAACCACGTGCACCCGGTTTTCCGCCGCGTACTCCTCGAGGGAGTCGTGCGCCCCGCCCGACCTATTCAAATTTAGCTGAACGAACTCCGCCATTTATTGTTTTTTGCAGCCCCAAAGTGCGGGCAGTTAGCCGCGTCCGCCCTGTGCCCCTCTTTATCGCAGAAGGGACAGTAGGGTTTGGCCCTGCATTCCCGCGCTAGATGCCCTGGCTTTGCACACCGGTGGCAACATTTACTACGGTCCACGCCTTCGCAGCGCGCCGCCTTGTGGCCGAGTTCCCAGCAGCGGTGGCAACGGTCTTGGCAAGTGCGCTCGCCGATGCGCGCCACTGAGAGCCCCACCCGGACCCTTTCCACCTTCAGCAGAGCGGCCGCCGTGCGCTTACTAGCCGTCACTGTTGTCATCAAGGTACCGTCGCGGCACTCCCGGAGCACACCGATTTCGATATGTCCGATGCCGCCCGCGTCCGCGCCACCAGCACTTAGAGCGTGCCTAAGCGCCACATCTACCTCGGCAGTTGTTGAAGCAGCGTCCAAGTTCCTAAGGGTTAGAGCAGACCGGTTTGCCTGCACCAACCTGACGCTGTCGTCCCCTACTTTAGCCTGCAAGGCCCTACGGAGTGCACCGGCATCACCCCGAACGCGGAGGATGACGTCCCCGTCCGCCGACTTCGTTACCGACTGCACATCATCCAGCGCTCCGGTTCCCGACGCGCCCTCTCTAACTTCGCGCACTCGGTCTGCGTAACTGCCATCCCCGGCCTTAATGACCAGGGTGGCCATGCTCGGTTGCGCGTTAGGCGCCATTCCTGCGCTCTGCTTTGGCACCGTTGCCCCCTCTGAGATATATACACGCACGAGCATGTTGCTCCCGTGGAACAAACAGGCCACTAACTTACGGAAAGTTGCAATATTTGCCTTTGACGGCACCTTAATATCCACGCCCCTCCTTCCCTGGCGCGCCAGTAGGTCCCTCACCGAAGTTAGCAGCAAGTACAGCCCTTCAATGGACACCCCTGAAGTGTAGGACACCTTAGCCAGCGTCCATTCCTTGGCATCCTCTTCTTTTTTTTTAAACACCACTGCCAAGTGCTGGATGGTTCCGCCTCCCTCGACGGTGATTTCCTCCGCCTCGTCCATGGAGTAGCCGTCAAGCAGCCCCGTGCCCTCTCCCTCTGCGGTGAAAATCGCCACGTGCTGACGATCCTTTTGCGCCAGTGGGTTCCCAACGCGTCCCTCTACTAGTTCCCACGCTGTCGGAGGCCACAACTCCCTGGCCAGCTCGCAGGCCGCTTGCGATGTGGTCGCACTGGCCACCCTCGCAAGAAACGAGGCCTCAGCCTCCTCCTTGTCCTGCTGCCTGGTCTTCTGTATGGGCGGGGCCCTGTCCGTTTGGACGCACACGTCCGTTTTCCTGGGTTTGGGGACCGTGGCCGCCACGTCGCGTAGCTCCTCCATCTCCTCTCTCGCCATAGCGTAGATCCTGTCCATGTCGCGCGCGACCGCCTTGATTTCAACTTTGGTGTTCCTGGTGTTCCAGGCGACGAGGTCCAACAACTCAGCAATCTTCCTTCCCAATTGAGCGAAGTGGTCCGTCGCCTGCCTCTTCGTCACGTTGACGTCCGGCGACGATGCGCACCGCCTGCGCTTGGTCGCGTCACTAACTTCGAAGTCCGGGTCCGTCATGCTTAGGTTTCCTCCACTAAACAGGTTTTCGTTGCTCACAGCCTGTTTCGGGCTGTGGCCTAGCGACATTCGCGCCTCGAAAGGGTTAAGTTCGCCGTCTCCCGCACGTGCACCGTCCCCGGCGGAGGCCTTGCGTTGCCTGCCACTCATATGGCCGGGTTATCGGGAAGAAAATCCAGTAACGCGAAGGAAAGTCAAGAATAATCCAGTACCTTTATGGTGGAGGCGCCGAACGGAAATAGAACGACGCCGGGCGTCGGCGCACTAAAAATATAGGTACGGATCGACGCACTGGTCCGCGGGAAGTCTAAAGACACCACCCTCAACCCTATGCGGGCTAGGATGTCGCGGATGTCGACGGATAAAGTTATGGAGATTTCGCAACACGTTTCGAACGAAAGTGCAGAAACTCACCCTGGGGGTTTAAAACTGGGGTCAATCGCCACACATCATCTGTGGACGACAAGGGGGGACAAGGCTGATAAAAAGTCACTTGGGGGCACTCGCGGGCAGCGTCAATATCGCACACACAAAAAGCGTCAAATCGCGAACAAAAACAAAAACGCACAAGCACAAAAATTGGACAGCACGTTTGTCTTTGGACACAAAGCTTTCACTGTAAATTACACGAATTAACTCTTTGGACTTTCCTAGAAAAACTCAAAAAACTGCGGAGCACCAATAAATACGTCTACACACTGTCGAGTACTACGGGACACTCTCAATACAGGCAAGACTAGACAGACAAGACTAGACAGACAAGACTAAACAAACAAGACTAGACAGACAAGACTAGACAGACAGTACTAGACAGACAATACTAGACAGACAAGAGTAAAATGTCATCGCCTACGGATGTCCCTCAAGGAAGCGTTCTGCGGCCGACTCTATTTATTCTATGTTTGGCTGATTTAGTCCTGTACGCAAATAAAGCCTACTGCACTTTATATGCCGATGATGCCCCTTTCCTAATATCTCAAAACACCGTAGAAGATAAGCAGTTAGAGGCAAAATGGACTTTCACAAGCTCTAATAAACTGGTTCTCAGCTAACAAACTGTACCTTAATATGGAGAAAACTGAATTATTGACCTTTCAAACTGAGAAGTGAATATGCTAAGAGCATTTATATTCAGACTGATAAATTTAATTTACAACGATTAACTTTCACCAAATTTCTAGGCATCTACATCGAACAACACTTATCGTGGCATATTACAATTGATAAAATATGTAGGTCGCTCGCCAAGAAAGTCTATTGTATTAGACATTTAATAAAAATCCTTAACCATACAGGAACTTTTAAGCATCTACTTTGCAGAAATTCAGACAGTTTTATTGTATGGAATCGTTGCATGGGGCTCATCTCCGAAATTAACAAATGTCTTAAAGGCCCAAAAAAGTATCATACGAGCCATGCTTGGTCTCCCGACAATTGCTTCATGCAGACGGCACTTCATTGAACGTGATGTCCTTACAGTTCCTAGTCTGCATATATTAGAAACAATGAGCTATATTCATAAAAACAAATTCCAAATATTCAAAAATAAGGATAAACACGACCATCACACCCGAACTTGTCTAAAATTTGCCACTCCTCAAAAAAGGACGACTATATGCGGCAAAGCGCCGGATGTTTTTGGTATACATCTATACAATATGCTTCCACTAGAAATCACCCAGGAACCTTCAAACAAAATTTTCAGGAAGATTATGAGGAAATTTCTAATAGTGAAATGTCCATCTAAATTGGAGGAATTATTTGAATCATGTAGATTGATTACAAAATTTTTGTAACACATTTTTTTCTCTTTTTGACTTGCCTATATGTATTTCTTTTATATACATCTGACTGGCCAATAAATGAATTGAATTGAATAGACAGACAAGACTAGAGAGACAAGACTAGACAGAAAAGACTAGACACACAAAACTAGACAGACAATGCAAGACAGAAGGACTACACAGATAAGGCTAGACAGACAAGATTGGACACACAAGATTAGGCATACAAGACTAGACAGACAAGACAAGACAAACAATACTAGACAGACAAGACTAGACAGACAAGTCTAAACAGACAAAACTAGACAGACAGGACTAGACAGAAAAGACTAGACAGACAAGGCTAGAGAGTCAAGACTAGACAGACAAGGCGGGACAGACAAGACTAGACAGAGAACTTTAATTAGACTGGACTAGATAGACTGGTCAGACAAGATAGATAAGTCTAACAGAAAAGACAATGCAGACAAAACAAAATATTCAAGTCTAGATAGTTAAAACTATACAGTTAGGACAATACGGATAAAACTAGACAGTCAAGACAACATAGAGAAGACTATATACAGTTAGGACAACAGACACAGTACCAGGCAAACAAAGGTAGAGGTGCAACGGATATTTTATCCTTCGTGAAATCGATAGACTAGAGAGTGCTGTTTCTCCATCCATTAAAACCTCTTTTAAACACATTAATTTGTGATGAAAGATAACAATATTTATCTTAATTGCTTTTCTCTAAATGTTTTACAAATAATCTATAGCAATTGACTTTAAAAATTTCTTTGTTTTAGAGTGTTTTAACTATTGATTTTGTAATTTCCAGGAACGTTCGGTAGTTGTTTGTCAACTTTAGCCACTGCTAATGACACCGTTGTAGGACGTTTAAAATTCCGACCTGTACTATGCTCTTAACCTTTTGTAACAAGTGGTCGCATTAATATCTTTGATTACATTATATAAAGATAGAATTTTATGCAATTCGTAATACAATTTAATTATAGAAATTCACACCAAATCAGGCTCACACCTCGTTCATATCACGTGCTATTTTGTGAATTCACGTGGAACTGTGTGGTTGTACGTTTATTTTTACGAACAATTAAAATATTAATAGTTCTGTAATTGATGAATTAAAATATAAAACGAAATATTTAAAAAAAAGCTGTACTTCTAAAAGTAGACAATCGATTAAATTTTAATAAAATTCCCTCACGCACACCTTATATTTCATCGTTTTTCCTACAGGAAGTTAAACAGAGATTTATAACCCGTAAAATATTCAATTGCCTGTGCATTAATACTTTATACTGTCTCCCTGCACACAGAAGCACTAATACACGCGTGAATATATTCAGGATTCCATCCGAAATATATTACCTTTATTGGACACATTGAAAATAAGGGTAATAATAAACATCCCGAGACCTATTGGTCGACAAGAACCCCCTTGAAATTTATCGCGTTTTATATAAATATGAAATAAGTTCGCAGTAGTTCTTCCCATTCTAAGGGGAATACAAACAGGATAACGATTTACCAGACAAATTTATTGCAACAATAAAAATAGTGAATCAAACCAGGGAATTTATACTCGAAAAATCTTTATTTACTGCTTCAACCACGTTATTATCGATATTATTCCTTGAAGAAATATTTCTTCTTGGTATATTGTTATGTATAGATAAATTGAAATGGGGCGAGATAACGCTAATATCTGGGGCAGAATGAATATGTTATTTGGGAAGCGAAAATTTCTGTTTGGAATATTTTGTAATAATTTTATATATGGAATGGATAGTTATTATGTTTACGTCCGAATATAAAAACCAACGGGAACCAATTTAGATTTATTTCTCTGATAAAATTCGAGTTTTTTTTTATTATTATTACTCTCGCGTGAAAGACGGAAATTAATTTAACGTTGTTAATATTTCAACAGAAAGGTTTTAGAAATTTGTTAAACACTTAAATTGGGTATATATGAAAATTATATTTTGTAGATTGTAATTTCTATATGTGCTATACAGGCCTATGTCATATTGTCTGTCTAGTCTTGCCCATTCTAGTTTTTGTCTGGTTCAAAAACCGGTCCCATGGTGGAACCCTGAGCTTACTTCCTGTCGGAAAGAAAATAACAAGCTTACAAGGGGAAGTTCAGACGTCTGGAACACGGATTTTCTTCAAACTTTGTACACTTGTAGGAGTCCATTAGGACAACATAATGTGTACATAGTAAGGCATTTCCGAGAAAATTTCAATTTTCTCTTTTCGAAATATATGTAGAAATATATGCATTTGCGTTGCGTCAACGTGTATAAGATGGCGATAGCGGATGGTAACGTTCAAGCTTCGTATATATATATATATTTATATATATATACGTATACATACTTTGTTTTTTTTTCAACGCTGGTCATATTTTTTTTATACATAACAATTCAAAGGTAATATAATGAATAAATACGTGAATTTGCATGCATTTTGATTGAATTTCCAATGTTATTTGACTCCAGTTTTTATGTTTTCTTCCCATATCTTCAATTGATCCTTTCTTTTTAAATGCCGAGATCCTTTTTTCTGTAGAGTATTTAGGCTCCAGTTGGGGTGTTCTCTTGCCATTCTCACTACTCTTATTTTTGTTTCCAACGAAATGAATTCGAGTTTTGCCTGGCTCATAATTCTCATCGTCGGAAAAATCTCCTTAAACTTCATGGAACAGACCTTCGTCTACTTCGTCGAAATTAATTAAGTCTTCGTCAGTAATAAGTATCTTTTCACCTAATATTTGGACGGTAGACTGATACAGCTTTTCTACAATCGTTTTTGCATCTGCATGAATCGTTGCTGATGATTCTGTATCAATGAGATCCGCTCTTTGAACAAGACCCTCCCAGTACACGAACGCTTCTTTTAACAGACGTTTCGCAACTGCTTTATGCTATGAATCTTCATTACATTCATCACTTACACTATCCGAAGAACCGAGAGTCACGTCCGTTTTCCAAAAAATCGCAAATATACCATTCGTTTATAGCAAAGTTTTCACCACCACGAAAGTTCACTGGCGAATGATGCCTGTCCTATTGCGTCGGTTCTATAAGAACAGAACCGAGGTACAAGCTTTTTAGCTCTTCCCTTAATCATTTCGAACCCATTAATTCCCGAATTTTTTATCCCACTATTTTTTCCCGAAATCTTTTTATCCCGTATTCCTGTTTCCCCTAAATTTGTTAATTCCAAAGCTTTAATTTTCAAATTTGGGTTAAAAAAATTCGGGGAAACAGGAATTCGGGAGAAAAAAAAATGCGGGGAAACGGTAAGACACGGTTACAGGTACGAGGCAGTTCAGGGTACCTTTACCCGACTTCAGGGATGAGGGATTTCTCAAATCACTACAAGTATACGTTTTCAGGAAAACTTTATCCGTTTGGTCGATTACTCGTCAGTAATTTTAAAATATATATTTTTTGTAATGATAAAACTCAGTGACACCAGCCAAATAACATTGGAAATTCAATCAAAATGCATGCAAATACACGTATTTATATATACAGAGATTGCAATGATCACACATTAATTCCAAAAAGGCTGCATCGAATATCGTGTCAGCGGATTTTAAGGCCCCTCAAGTTTTCCATAAATCATTTTAGAAGTATCTCATTTTTGTTGTAGCAATATGGCAGGTACAGATAGTTAATGTACTTCCCAAACCACGTAGACAAGGTACATCCTGTAAAGACTGTAGTCAAATAAGTCGTATACCTGTTGTTGGGAAAGTCGACAACTTGCTCCTCTCCCGAATCGGTTACCATTTTTATAGTCGCACAAGACTACATCGATGCCATAAGCAATGTCATTACATCATCTATCAAAGACAACATCGCTAAGAAACAATATAGTGCCATTATTGACATAATCGGTATCTTCGACAACGCGTGACCGTCCATTATAGAATGGTTAATTAGCAAACAATGCCCAAATAATCCTATCAGTTTAAGCAAAAGCCGTAATCTCAGAACCAGGTTTATGGGAGGAGAGGTCAGTTAGCAAAGTTGCCCAGATGTGTTGAAATCTGGCCCTACCTACTGAAATATACAATACAATCTTCGAGTGTGATCTTCCAGTAGGTTGTAATATTGTTTCTTACGTGGATACCTCTTGTAGTACTATAATGGGCCTAAAGGCAAAAACAATCAAGCACTAGCAGTTTTACTAGTTTGGGCTTAGAACCACAAGCTAATCTTTAACGCTAACAAGACCGACGCTATATTCAATGGCAAAAATCCTAAGCAGCGTAGACCGGTATTTACATCAGCAGGTAACCAGATCAAGTGTCAGGATTCTTTAAAATACCTGGGGGTCACAATCAATATAAACCTACACTTTAAACCACACATCAAACTGGTTTCTCGTAAGGCCAAATATATGAGCATTCAACTTCCTCCTCCTTCCGCCGCGTGGCTACGAAGGAACGGGGGTTAGGCAAAACATCATTAAAACAAATTTATAGCGTAGCAATAGAACCCGGTTTATTATATGCCGCTCCTATTTGGCATAAGTCATGTGAAAAAGTTAAAGATTTTTGTGCAAAACGAGTCTTATACTTGTTTGTCTAAACTTGACTGTCTAGTCTGGTTTGTCTAGTCCTCTCTGTCGAGACTTGTCTGTCTAGTCATGTACTCAATACATGACCAGACATACAAGTCTCGACGATAACTCACGACGATGACTCGTATTCAAGACAAGACAGACTTCGCTTTCTAGTTTGGTTCATCTATTGTTGTCTGTCCAGTCTTATCTTTCTAGTCTTGACTCTCCTAGCTCGTCTTTTTTATCCAGCCTTGTCTCTCCAGTCTATTTATCTAGTATAGTCTATCTAGTCTTTTTTGTCTAGTTTCTTTTACAGGCTCATCGATCAACATTTCTCTATCTAAACATTTCCGTCTAGTCCGTCTTGTTGACGGAGTTGTCAGTTTTGTTCAGTAAGTATGTTTTGTTTCTCAAATTGTATTGTGCAATTATTTTAATTATGTATTTGACGTCAATTTCTATTATAAACCATGAAAATATATTTGGCGTTCGTTTTTTTTCAGCTGGAATCGATGAAATATTATGTCTGTTTCCATTGTTAAATATAAATAATTCAATGGCAATTCCACAAAAATGCAATAACGAAATATGTATTTTTGATTATTTTATAGAAATTAAATAAATTCCATTTGTTATTATAACTGACACGGCGAATAAATATTAGATTACACTCTCATTTATTTTGCAAATTCAACAAATTTCTGTGCGGCAATTTCGTTTCGATTTACAAAGAGTACCAAACGAAACAACAATTGAAACAAAGTATTATTAAACACAAAAATAAGATATATCTAAGATAATAAGATTCGTCAGTTGGAGAGGTCCCTTTGTTGCGTCGTGGCGCACAAAAACGTGGGTAGCAGTGACGAGATCCTTGAAGACGAAGATTCTGCGCTCACCGTGCCTGGACCCACTGACTGAACGGAGTGTCTCGAATCGTTGACGAAGTTCTTTTACGAATTCAGCGGAGTTGTCGATCTCTCGCATCGCTCGGGATACCAGGAGTTCACCGGGAAGGCGGAGGGGCTGACCGTAGACAATCTCTGCTGTTGTTGCCTGTAAGTCGTCCTTCCAGGCTGCGCGTATGCCAAGTAGCACCGTTGGGAGCGTCTCAGTCCACCGATTAGCCTGCAAGCATTTGATTGAGCTTTTCAGCTGCCGATGAAAACGTTGACCATGCCATTGGCCGCCTGGCGGTACGCCATTGTGTGCAGGTGTGTCGTCCTTAGGAGTTGGTTGAGGCAGCGGTATAGGTGGGACTCGAACTGCCTGCCTTGGTCGGTGGTGATCTGGAGAGGTGTGCCAAAACGTGCAACCCAGCAGTTGTAGAAAGCGCGGGCCACGGTTTCGGCTTCCTGGTCCTGTAGGGGGATTGCCTCCGGCCATCGCGAGAAGCGATCAACGCAGGTTAGGCAGTACATGTATCCTTGCGAGTACGGCATGATGATCAGGTCCAGATGAACGTGCTCGAACCGGCGGGAAGGTGCTGCAAATGAGCCGACTGGTGCCAAATGTCTGGTGACCTTAGCTTGTTGACACTGGATACAAGCTCGTGCCCAGGTGCGACAGTTCACGTTGATGGAGGGCCAAGCGTAGCGCTCTGTCATCAGTTTCGTTGTTGCCCTGACCCCAGGATGAGACAGCCCGTGGATGGCTGGTCGAAGGCTGCCCTGCGGAACGCTGCCGTGAGGAAAGGCCTGGCAGTGGGTGTTTTGACGTCGCAGAAGATCGCGGCGTCTGAACCCGGAATGCGGATTTGTCGCAAGTCCAGCTCCGAGCTGTCGTCTTGCAAGAATCCTTGAAGTTCCGGATCTTGTTGCTGCGATGCCGCCAGAGCCTCGACGTCCATTGGAACAGTGATCTCGTCGACCCTGGATAGAGCGTCGGCGACGACGTTGTCTTGCCCCGCGATGTGCTTGATGTCGGTTGTGAATTGGCTGATCAAGTCCAGGTGACGGAATTGGCGTGGCGAGCATTTGTCGGACCTCTGCCGAAAAGTGAAAATTAGCGGCTTGTGGTCCGTCAGAATGGTGAACGGACGGCCCTCGACCATGTGCCTGAAATGCTGGACGGCACAGTAAATCGCTAGGAGCTCCCGATCGTATGCGCTATCTATACTTGTTCTCGGAGCCACTAAGCTTCTTTGAAAAGAATTCAAGCGGCTGCCAGTGGTCGTCTACCAGGATCACACACCAGGGACAGGTCTGCGCCGGGTCGAGGCTGCGCCAAGAGTGCCGCGGCGGCCAGCTCCTCCTTGCACTGCATGAAGGCTGCCTCGGCTCCGTTGTTCCAATGAATCGGCGTGCTCCCCTTGATGTTACCTTTGAGAAGGTCGTTGATGGTCGCCTGTGTTTTAGCAGCCTTGGGTAGAAACCTGCGATAAAAATTGAGCATCCGCAGGAACTTCCGTAGTCCCTTGCCAGTTTTCGGCTTCTCATATTCTCGGATAGCGGCGTCTTTTTCGGGAAGCGGTTCTGTTCCTCTCTCGGAGACGCGGTACCCCAGAAACTGTATGGTTGCTGCGCCGAAACAGCACTTGTTGGGGTTGATCACGACGCCAAATTGCCGCAAGCGTTCGAACAGGATTTGCAGATGACTACGATGTTCCTCTTCGGACGATGATGCCACCAAGATGTCGTCTATGTAAGCGTAGCAGAAATCCAAACCGCGGAGGACTTCGTCGATGAACCGCTGGAACCCGAAGCTCATGGACGGAAACTCGAATAGTCCGAATGGTGTGGTAATGGCCGTCTTAGGGACGTCTTCTTCAGCGCCTGGAATTTGGTGATAAGCTCTTACCAGATCGATCGATTGAGCGTTTGCGCGAAGTCTTCGATGTGGCGCACCGGGTAACGATCCGGGATGATGCGTGCGTTGGGGGCGCGTTAATCTCCGCAGGGACGCCATTCGTCGCCTTTCTTTGGCACCATGTGTAACGGAGAAGCCCAACTGCTCTCGGATAGGCGGCAAATGCCCAACCGCAGCATGGACTCGAACTCCTGTCTGGCGTTCAACAGTCTGCTTCTTGCGGCTTCGGGTGGTCCGGGCGTCGTATGTATGTGGTGGACGGTGCTGTATTTCACCGTTGGTGGCTTGCATGCCCCGTCGGGTCGCGTGATTTCCGGGTAGCGCTGCAAAAGCTCGTGATACTCGGAATTTCCGGTGACGATTTTTACACTCGTTACCCAAACTCGATGTTACCCAAACTCGGCCTATTTCCGGTTATCTTGATTTGCGTCAGGCGATCCACGATCCAGGCGATTCAGATATTTTTGTTTCACACGTCTACCAGAAGACCGTAGGGAGCCAGGAAATCGGCGCCAATAATCGCGCGTGACACGTCGGCGATCACAAGGTTCAACGTGAAGTCGCGTTTCAACCCGAAATCTAATGTCATTGTCACTGAGCCGTACGTCGCAATCGGCGTGTTGTTTGGTCCTGAACTACTTTGTCCTGACGCCAAGTAACACCAAGGAAAAACCGGCCTCGTAATTCAAGGAAAAAAAAACAGCGTTGTTATTCGGGGAAAACCGAACACCTGGATCAGCTCCATCCCGCTCATAAAACGGTCTGGGCCAGATTATAGGAATAATCTTTGAGGAAAGATCGAAAAGATTAATTTGAGGAAAACCCGAATCTCTGTTGCAGTCTGGGATGACATTAATATTAACATAACATAATAATAATAAATTAATGAGTCCCTACAATTTATAAATGATCTTCCAGGGTACATAGACGCTAAAACCATCTTGTTCGCAGACGACACCATAATTATGATATGTGCAAATAGTTTGGACGAATTACATGCAAAGGTAGTGGAAACAATCGTACAATTTAATAACTGGTGTACAAAAAACAATGGGCAATACATGGGAAAAAGAAAAACTTTACCGACCAATTTTCCGATTGTTGTAGACAGCCAACGCTATAAAATATACAAGTCTGCAAGATTTCTTGGGGTATTAGTTAATTCGAAACTTACGTGGTCGAACCACACCGAGTTAGTATGCAAAAAATTAGCAATAGCGTATTTTCTAATATCTCCAATGAAAAAGTGTATGCATAAAAGTACCTTGTTAAGCCTGTACTATGCTATTGTCTATTCATATCTATCTTTTAGTATTTTATTATGGGGTAATTCATATGGGGACATAGCCACAAATGTTTCGTTATGCAGAAAATAATTTTAAGACTAATATTTAATTTAAAGCGTCGACAGAGCTGCAGAAACTGTTTTAGGAACAACAAGTTGTTAGCCTTACCTTCTATTTGCATTTATAAATGTCTGTGTTACATAAAAAAAACTCATAATTACACTATACCCTCCAACATGCACACATATAATATAAGGAATGGTAGACTATTACAAACTGAAAATCATCACACTACCTTAATGCAAATTCTTTTTTCTGCATTGGTGTTAAATTATTCAATAATGTATCGTTAGAAATAAGCACTCAATCATAAAATAAGTTTAAAAAATCAATAAAAGAAAAATTAATAGCTGGTGCATTTTATGGAATTGATGAATACCTGGAACAACAAATTGGTTAATCGATATCATGGAACAAATAAAAATTCCCTACAAGTTATTATGTTGAGATTTTGAATGTATTCAAATGTATCGAATTAATTGGTATTTATTGTATTTTTATATATTTCTTGTGTATTTAGCTTTTTTTTCGAAATTTATTTTATCCGCAAATTATTTATGTAAGCGGCAAGGTGAATAAGTTTATTAATGTTATTATGATATTAGTTTAATTCATACTTCACATAACAAAATTATTATCTCCAATTAATCTATTACGTAGCAATTTTATTCGACCCGAAATACTTTATCGCATCTGTTTACTCGTTGGTAAACACACGTTTAATTATCTGCAACTGGCATCCGTTTCTTTTCTGCTCTCCGAGTGCACGGTTTGTTTGTTTTGGTTTTTCCTCTCCCTGTTGTTTTGTGTTTCAACTCGAATCTCACATTAAAAAGGTGTTAAATTGTCACACGAACTCCAAATAGCTCCACTCGGTAAATATTTTCTTTAAAATCGTTACACAAAGGAATTAAACACAAAGAAAACAAACGCATGAATTTGTTGATATAAACATAATGTTGATATAGGATAAACATGTAATTATACAAAAATAATGGCATTTTTATTGGTTCTAGATTATACCTGTTTATGAATTTTTCAACATTTCTTTGTTTTCTGTTAAATAATTTCATAAAATATTTATCCATAAAGTTTTCTGAATAAAAGTTTAAAAGCATCGTCGCTTAGTGCAAATAAACAAGCATCCAATAAACTGCAATATTTGGATGAATTGTATGACTTATTCCTCTTATAGAAATATTGCAATTTGAACAAATTCGTGTTAACAGTCTAATAGTAAACTAAACAAAAAATGTTAGAGAAGATTAGATTGAGAGGATTAAACAAATAGACCTAGACAAGGATTTTTTTTCATCTAAAACTAAAGTCTAAAAATAAATAAATTAGTTTGATTTTCGTTGAATTAGTTTTAAGGAATTTCCTATAGATTGGAGTGTATTAAGAAAATTGACTGTGTGTTTGTAAAAGCTGTCGTTAATTTAAAGGGAAATTTACGATGTTGAAAATAATCATGAATCAAACGCGAAAATTCCAAACTAAAAATAAAAATGTCGTTTCTGGTTCATCAAACTGAAAATATCGCCGAAATTGTAATTCACCGAAGAAATCAAAGATTTTGTTTACAACAAAGATTGCTATGAAATTTATTTTATTATTACAGAGTAAATAATTCTTAAGATGCGTTCGTTGCAAATCGATTCAATATATTTTTATAAGATAAATTTGCAAGTTGTAGAGAGATCTATTAAGATTAACAGAGTGATGAAAAGCAAATCTATATATCCGTGTAATTTATGATTTCCCAAAATATTTTCTCAATATGTCGTTGAAAAATTAATGTCTTATGGATGTATAATGATGGGAATGGAGTCAAATTTAAATTTCACAATTTTACTCATCGTTCTCTCAATGTTCTTATTCGAGCACAATCAATATTAAATGAAATATGAATCGATTAATTAATTTTCAAACATGCTATACAGCATCTTATATCATTTTTATTATATAATAATAAAATCAAGATATGGTAATATACTGAAAGAGAGAAGATTTCAAATTTCTTAAACCATTAAAGTACGAACGTTATACGGAGTACGCCATTTATTATTTTTGTCAGATTTTTACTACAAACTTACAATGTCATGTATCCAATAAACAGGCAGAGGATTTATGGCGCCCAGATGCATAGATCGTTAAGACGCCCTTAATTAATTTATTTGTAAAAAGAAAATACTTCAGTGCTTATAAGTATGTTACATATTATTTTTAAGTGTAAATTTTACTCATACATACTCATGCATAATCCGGTATACGGTATTGTGTAAATGAAACCACAATCTGATAATTAATAGAACTCTTTGTACTTTTAATTTGTAATATGTTTCATCTTTGCAAAATAATAATTTAAATTAAAAAACTTAAACGATTTCAATAGTAATTTTGAGGATTAACAAAAAGTATCAATTATAGGTTTTACACGGAGGTTGTGGGCAAAATCGATACGC
This sequence comes from Phosphuga atrata, assembly GCA_944588485.1. NCBI lineage: Eukaryota > Metazoa > Arthropoda > Insecta > Coleoptera > Silphidae > Phosphuga > Phosphuga atrata. The sequence goes on along the minus strand of OX155896.1, from coordinate 31,509,715 downwards.
TCCTTGGGCAGAAAAGATATGTTGAATTAATTTAGATCAGTGCTAACATTCATCACAGAAGTAGCTGCCAACTCCTAAATAAGAATTGCAGTCTTCATGTTCCCAACTTTTGCACTGAATCTAATCTTCCACTGGTGGTTCAGTGTATTTGTCTGCGCAGTAAAAATCTGGTTTTTGTTTAGTTGTTTGACTGAGTATCTTTTAGTTTTAGTTTTGCTGGAGCCTGCTAACTCAGAAATCTTAATATTTGCCTTCTCAAATTTTAATGCTTGCTCAGCTTTAACGGGAGTAAACGTGAACACCTCTGATTTCTGCCTCTTGTGCTTGCGGCCTGTTTTAGGAGCAGCCATAATTGGAATAGGTCCAATTTGAAATGGCGTAAGGCTCGCTGCAGGCGCTGGATGAATTTCTCCTAAAGAATAAACTGATCCTTGTCCCGGTGTTTTAGAATCAGGCAAAAGTGTAGTAGACTTTTCAGTCTCTATTTCTGAAATGATAGCGGACTCTGTGAAAGATTCAGCTACTGCCTCTTTTGCGGTAACAGATGCAATTTCAAGTAGAACCGGGTCAGTCGTCATTGTTATTGCTGGAGAATCATTTAAACCGCAGTCATAGTAGACGATGTGCCATTAAAGGATCTTTGGCCATTGCCGACTGTGCATCATTTACAGGCTTACATCATGCATTTTGAATCGAAGCATTTTTGGCTCCCCCAAATAATGAAATAATTAAACGGACAAAACGGATACCTATCCGGGTAATTAAGTTATTATAACTCATGTAAGGAGGGCTTGTAAGTCGCAAGTAACTTGTTTGAATTATTTTTTCTTATTGGAACGAAGTTCCTTTAGGGAGGTCTCGGTAGGAGCGATTCGGCAAAAAACGTTACGTTACGTACGATGTCTCTCGTAAGCTGTCCTCGTACGCTGTCCGTTACGCGGTCTTTCTCTTTCTCTCAGTGTATATTTCTACAATGCGTGCCCTCTCTTTCTTTCGCAGAGTGACAGACGAGCGTGGTCTGTTTATAACCTTAAAACTAAACAAGAAAAAAAAATGTACAACGTATTTTTCTTTTTTGTTGTTTTAAATCATAGGAGAGTTATATTGTTTATATTATACTTATTATTTTAATTAGATTTTGAGAAATGGAAAGTCAAGAAAGGATACAAAATACTGAAAAAAGTAAGTTAAATAACCGTACAATTTGAATTTATAAAACCGTACAATTTGAAGCAATTGCTAACTGTTTACACATGTTTGTTGTACATGTAATTTGATTGATTGATATTTACTATATTTATATATGTCGTAGTCATATAGTGAAATCAGTCCGATTGTTTAGAACTGAGCCATTGCATTATCTGTCGGCAGTTCGAGTAGTTCATGTAATTCGTGTAGCTCATGAAATCTCATGCAAGCTCAGCTCGTGAAATTTTATGAGGAACTAGTTTAACTGGGATTTACACTATCTTACTTACCAATTCGACGTTTGCAGAAATGCCTAAGTGCTGTCATTTGATAGTATAAAGGTACGTGTCTTAATTATCAGACCTATTTATACAGAGATAAATAAAGAAACATATTTAAGATGGTTTCAAGAACTAGCTAGTCGTATCAAGTATTTTAAATAGAATACACGAACTGTCGGCAGATCATACAATAACTCGGTTTTACACAATCTAACAGATTTCAGTATATCACTATGACATTTACATTTTAGAGAGACAGTGAAATCACAAGCTCAGCGTCAAAAAGAGTATCGACAGAGAAAAAAGAAATTTTACAAACTACAGATTTAGAACTTGCTGAAGGCGTTCAAATATACAAAGATAAATTTAAATCAAAAAAGAAATGTGTTGAACCTGAATCATTACAATCATCAAAAGAAGATTCATGACCGACTATTTTATTCGAAAATAATGAAGAAACTGAAAAAGTAATATTTAGTCACTTTCTGAAAAATTAAATTCAATCATCAGGTAATAAGGAAACACAGCAAGTAATTAGTCCAAGTTCTCAATCATTACAAGCCCCATACGAGAAACATGATGAATGATCAATGCCAAATATCTTGTTGCATCATGACACATTGCCATAACATTGCTGGCGACGGTAATTGCCTATTTTCATATTTTATAAAAATTACAACTTCAAATATCTGCATCGTTTCTTTGTCAGCAACTTTATAATTCACCTTGCTTAAATGCATGTCAAAATCCAACTAATGCAAGAGAAATACTTTGTAGTGAGTTTGAATATTTTATTTATTTATTTACCAGAAGTAAACCTATAGAGATGGGAGTACCATCTGTACATAGGACTGTTGCTAATATGGAGATTTACATTATTTATTCATATTTTCCAGAACATACAATCAAAATATTTGTGTGCACTTTCATTATTTTAATAATAATTCAAAAAGAGAAGTTGTTCTGTTGAATGCGCGAGGAACTTCGTTCTTGACGGGGGTCCCCTGACCGCATACGTTTTTTTTTTTTGGACCGTGAGGTCGCGCTGCAGATATGTGGTCTGATTTAAGATTACCCAATCCATTTGACTTAACTTTGATTTAAGCTTTGACTAAACCTAGGTTAAAACCGTTAAGGCGGTAAAACATTGTCTTTTTGCGTTAGTTCTAATTTATTCCACGGCTTACATGTGTCGAAATACGTTTGGAATCTTATCCGTTTTCAAGACAAGTCAAGACTTACAATGTTTGTACTAGGTAAAAAAAAGTAATGATCACGACTAATACTTTTATTAAATTATCGTGCAATTGAATAAAGGAAACATATGCATAGGCAACTGATGACTAATACAAAAAGTTTGTGTAAAAACCTTCAATACAAACAGAAATCGTAACAAAACAACGATTTTTGTCCTTTTTGTTCCTTTTTTGTCCTTCCAAAACAAATGCAGTATAATTTTAATTGAATTATCATGGCGTTACCGCACGTGTCACGACATGAGAAAGTGTTATAGCGCCAACTATTTTATATTTATGAAAAAATCAGTAATTCTTCTTGCCCGCGCTATGCTCATTGGCCGGGCTTTCTATTAATTCATAACAGTAACAAAAAATTAAATAAAAAATAATGAGCTAAACAAAGGGTGATTTATAATATTATAATCTTAATAATAATATAATAATAATAATATTTTTCTTGTTTTCAGTGATACAAATTTTTCTATAATTACATTGACGTCTGATTTGTCGCAAATTTTAGTTTTCAAATTGATATTATGGCAAGCCCAAATAATCTTTCTTTAGACATAGTTGATCTCAAGTAAGACTTCATTAATTTTAACTTTAAGAAAGATTGATTCTCCATTTACAACTTTCACTGGGAAGGTCAGTAAAATTTTTAATGCAACCGTTAAATTTACGAAAACTGTTTCCAAATTATTGCTGTGTATGAATTGAATAATGTTCAATGATTCCGAATTACCCTTTTTCTGTCAGATGTCTTTGACAGTGTTCATAGTTCGCATGAAAATTTTACTGTTATTTTGTAATCTGCAACAGAATTGGCAAAAGAACTGGATATTACCAATATATTGAACCAATATATACCAATATATTATACTACATCAGGCAGAAGAACCAAGAAAATACTTTTTGATTATGAATGTGAAGACTGTGAAAAGCTAACGAATCTAGAATATATATACAAAATTTGTTTTTATTTCCCAATTATAGACACATTCATTAATGTATTCATTGATTTCATTAACCAATGTTATTACTAACATCTTTTTCTTCATCGCCAGAGTGGAATATTTCAAGGTCAATGCAATATTTTCTTAATGCTTCCTCATTCATATCATAAATTTCTTTAAAATCAGACACAAATTGAAATTTTTGCGCGTGTTCGGATAATAGATCTAATCTTTCTGTTAATGAATGTGTCTATAATCGTGTATGTATTATGAATTATTGACAGTGTCTATAATTTTGAAATAAAAACCAATTCTGTATTTATATTTTGGATTAGTTGGAGTTTTGTCTTCATATTTCTAATCATAAAGGCATTTTTGGATCTTCTGCGTAATGTAGTGTCGTTAAATTTAGTGGTAATTTCCAATTCTTTTGCCAATTCTGTTGCAAATTCCAAAATAGCATTAAAATTGTTATCCTAACTATGAACACTGTTTGTGTTGTATAGAAACTTTCTAAATGTCTAGACTCGTGTCTAGAGTAGGATTCTGCGGCATTTTACTTACTTACGTTTACTCTATTAATAATGTCAAACAAAATTATAATCAAACAAAGAAATTCATAGTTTTTATAGCCATTAACGTTGCCTTAAGTTTTGTGTTATTCAAGTAGTTCATCAAAAATGTCTCCGAGATTGTATCTAAGTGGACGAAGTGCATGAATTCTTGATTCTCATCTTGTGGTTGACAACTTTTTTAACGCTAGTTCAGTGTGCAATTTTTATACAACCCATCTTTTCTTGGGAGGTGGTGGGGATACATCAGAGTGAACAAAGATTGCGGCATATTCTTGAATTTTACGCTGTTATTATAGAAATTGCTACGAAATACATGCATTATTTAAAGTGTACTGAGGCATTGGAGGTATATATTTTTTAATAAGTAACAACTTCAGAATTCGTTAGTGTGTATACTTGTTTATTTCACTCTCTTTACAGAATACATACATACAGTAATGGAAACGGAAAAAAATTATGCGGATCCAAAAATCAAAAGCGAAAGGCAGCGAAAGAGGTAGAAATGGAGAAACTTTCATTTGTCCTCGAAGTTCAATAGATATTCTAAAAAACCCTCTGAAAACAAACGTGGCGAAGGATGTATGAATTGAAGGTGATTCTGAACTAGAAGAAAGTTTGTTAGAAACCACGATTTTGAAAGAATCTTCGTCGGGAGAGTGTTTTTAAATTCTGCAAAAACAGCCAAGTTTTTCAAGCCACCGCATTCGCTATACCAAACAACGAAATTATAAATAATGTTAATAATTTCGATTTAAACGATCTAGGAACTTGGTCTGTAATTAATTATGACAAGATATATAAGATCATTGTAAAATATGGACTTCAGCAAAGTAAATGTAATAACCATCCGCGTGTTGATTGAGGCCGTTGCTGTAGTAATATATATTATTCCCGCAAAGCTATTAATAAGAGAAATTGTACCACGCACATGGCTTGTGTAAGTCAGTTAACCGTGTGTTTTGATTTTCTTGTAAAATTTTTAAGTGAATCTCCCGACGCCAATAGGTTTTTAACAAATTTTTAAAACTGATCGAAATGTTTCAACATTTGAATTAACATTGGCTAATTAATCATTTAGCACTGATAGAAAAAATAAAATGCAAACAGTTCATTACTTAGAAAAAAATATATAAAATGAGATTGTTTCTTTATTACCGAAACATGTTCGTTGAAACACCAAAGACTCTTATAGAGTTCTTGATTAATACTGAAAAAATGTACAGTGTTTACATTTATATTGGCTGCATCGCAAATGACCAAATTTAGAGTATGGACTGCACAGCGGAAGAAAAATGCGCGGGGGTTTACATTTAAAACATGCCTCTGAACACGGTTCTCATGCTTCTTGCTTCGCATATTCGTTCGTTCCTTTGTCGTAGCCCTTCTTCGCAATTTTTGTAGTCTAATTATAGAATAATTTTTTAATGCATAAAAGAAATCGAGATAAACCAGTGGAATGTGACACTTGAAGAAATCCTAAGAAATGTTCTGCAAATGATATATTTCCGATATTCTTTTGTATAAACTTTTATTATCAGTATCATTTGCTCGGTATGAGTTATAACAAGTGTACAATCGAATATTACGGAAAAATATGTTTCGCTTTTTTTAGCGTTTTTAACCATTTGGACAATTGGTTGCACAATTTCTTTCGATAATAAAGAAATAATCTTATTTGTATATTTTTTCCTAAGTAAGGAACTGGATACACAAGCCATGTGCGTGATATAATTTCTTAATTTGTGGCTTTGCGCGAATAATAAATAGGTATGTAGTAAGGAGTTTTTACTGGCTTATTGTTAGATAGAACATGCGAAAGCTCACTTTTTGACATTTATGATCAGTATATTCTGGCGAATCATCATGAATAGATTCACGCTTGAACAACGCTAAAAAATTGTCTAAATTTACTTTGAAAATCAGTCATAGATTCGCGCAACATATTTAGAGACGACTTGTGACGTGAATTTTATGGCGCACATAATCGTCCATCTGAGCAAGCCATCCGTCGAACTGTGGATAAATTTCATACCACATACTCTCTATATGATGCGATAACACCAAACCTCGACGGAATGTGCGTACCGACGAGAATATCGCCGCTGTTAACGAAAGTGTGGAAGAAGATCCAAATTTATCGATTCGTCGTCGGTCACAGAAATTGGGGCTCCACAATTTTATGTAATACAATGCTCTTGGCCTACATTCGTATAAAATTCAACTGGTGCAGGGATTGAAGCAACGAGTCCATCATATGCGTCGTTCTTTCCCCGATTGGGCTCTATAGCAGTAGGAAACTGACCCGATGTTTTATCGAAAAGTCGTGTTCAGCGATGAGGCTCATTTTTTGCTTTTCAGGTGTGTTAATTACCAAAATTACCGCATATGGACTGAGACCAATCCACAGCCGACCTTACAGACTCCATTACATCCAGAAAAATGCACTGCTTGGTGAGGTTTACACGCATCATCAGAACTTGTTTCTTAAAAAATGAAGCCGGAGCTTCTTGTGGGGCTACGTGAAGTCACTGGTTTATGATGATAAAGCAGCAACAATTGATGCCGTGGAGGCCAACATTGTTCGTGCTATTCATGGCATACGGCCAGAAATGCTCGAAAAAGTGGCCAAAAATTGAAAAAATCAAGAACACGCTGCTTATTGTATGATGCACAATACTTGTATAGATCTTTCAAATAAAAAAATAATTTGTTTAAAATTCTATTTTTTGCAATTTCAAGTTCTATCGGGGTTATTCTAAAGCACTGTAAACACCTTACTTTTAATAAAGCAATGGTCGCAATCATCACGCGGATAGTCATTAAGACATTACATTTACTTTCCTGAAGTCCATAATGATTTTAAATATCTTGTCATTAATAATTACAGGCCAAGTTGTTAAATCACTTAAATCGAAATTACTAACATTATTTATAATTTCGTTGTCTGGTATAGCAAATGCGGAGGTGCCCGGTTGTTCTTGCAGAATTGAGAGACACTCTCCTGATGAAGGTTCTTTCGAAATCATGGTTCCTAACAAATTTTCTTCGAATGATCCCATTTGATGTTCGTTCATATTTCCTTCGCTAGTTTTGTTTTCAGCAGGTTTTTTTAAATATTTATTGAATTTCGAGGACAAATGAATGTTTCTCCATTTCTACCTATTTCGTTTTCGATTTTCGGATTCGAATATTTTTCTCGATTTTCTCGATACCATTGTTTTATTTATGTATTTTGTCAATAGGGTAAATAGATAAGTAAACACACTAACCTTTTCTGAACCTGTTATTTACAAAAATATATATACCATCAATGCATCAGTACACTTTAAATAAATTATGTATTTCACTTTTATGTATCCCCACTCAAGCGCATGATAAATAAAACAAACCCAGCGATTTTTTTCTACTGCGTGTACGTTCCACTCGTTCAAGCAATCGTCAAATTGTCTTAGTTTTGTCTTAAAATGACATTCTATCCGCTGAATTCTGTAACATTAGATTCTTGGTATGGCATCAAATTATTAAAATATATTAACGTGTCCGCTGAACATTCGGTGCTTTTCCCGTATTGCGCCGCGATGGGATGCATCCTTTGCATTCCGTGTGGAGCCGGCACAGTATGAACTTTTAATCATCGCCCGTTTCTTGATGACTTATTAGAAAACTGTTAACGTTATACACGCGGCGTTTAGTATCACAACCAGGTCAATCCATTATTTTCAAAAGGTTTTTCTTTGCGTAGTTTGATAGGTCTTTGTCGATACTATCAAACGATAAATCGGTTTGGAACGAATCCGGCTTGATCCGGTTGAAAACCGGTGTTTTTTAAAACCTCAATTCATGCTTATATGAAAGCCCACCGTGAGCACCACCTGCTTCTTACGTTCGCATATCTGATCGCGTATTTGGCCGAATAGAAAAGGAAATAAAGAAGAGAAACACAGTGATAGACCCCGAAGAATATATAGCAAATTTTCGCTCATCAGGGAACCACAATTTTCCATGCTGGAAAAGAGTATGATTTCAAAGCTGCTATTTCATCGATTTTGCGCATCACAGGTCAGTGGCATATTAAATTTTCAATTTCTTTCTTCAAAGCAATTACTGCTCATCAAGAATGAGATGAAAAATGACATCAAAGGGGTGAACTTTTTTATAATTCGGACATTGGAACTATCAAGAGTCTGCCGAAGAAACACAAAATGATTCAGGACCTTCTTCCTTCCTTCCTCTGTGACTGTTGGCATTCCTGTTGCTAAAGCAAAGATAAATGACTAATGAGTAATTTAAGCAAACTACTAAGCCTTTTGGGATCATTGGATGGAAATCGAATCCCTCAAATATTACAGGGACGTAGTGAAGAACTACATTCAACAAGAAAATAATGAAAAAGGTACTGAATGTGTTGCCAATGTGAACTCATAATTCTGATGTTGTGCGCAATAATCATAATTCTGATTCGAAGAAGTCTTTATTTTTTTCATTACCTACCAGTAGTTTAGACCATTTTCTATCACCGAATATTCAGAATAACAATTTATCGACATTATTATAATAAATTGATTAAATCAACTCACACTTTTGATTTTACAGGCTACTACGTGAATATAATTAAGATACTACATAGATTTAATTGAAATTTGAATGGAAGGATGAAAAAAAAACACAAATTTTTGCAAACCCAGCTCAATCCGAATTATTTTTATTTATAAATAATTATACAATACTACTAATAAAAACAAGAAAGATTTCGAATCGTACACCGAAGGTAATCTGAGTGACGTATTTTTTTTAATTAAATGCGCAGAAATGTTTTTTGTATCTCCTGCAAAATATATAAAAATGGATTGAGCTGATTTTGATACTAAACGCCTCATATGAAACACTGAAAATGCAGAAATTCGTAAACTCACCAGCTAATCGTCCGTATCGTTGAAACATCCTCTCCACATCCGTTTTGGAACACTGGAATGTATTGAGATTGCCGACAAAAACACGCGAATTTACTGCCTGAGGATCCTGTGAGTTTGTTTGATTTCCAACTTTACTCATTTTCATCTTGGCTGCTTGCCTGAAAAAAAAACCATAAATTAGTTTGAAATATTTGAGGGCAATAATTTAGAAATAATATGTTGTAGATTTAAGCTGTATTGAAAATGAGTAAATAAATCAAAATAAAGCGAATTAAAATAAATATTCAGCTCGTTAAATAGTTTGTAGAATTAGAAAAAAAAAATGTTGAATTACAGCGAAAGTTTTTCTTTTAGTAAATATTTGCCAACGCCTGAGTCTGCAATTAGCGCATTTTAATTACCTAGAAATATTTAAAACCCACCCTCGATCTAAACACCCGATCAATAGCGCATGGAATTTTTATTTAATTAAGTAAATAATTTAGGATTCCGATTTCACGGATTTTAATCGATTTTGTGTTATAATGTGCAGGTCGTTGAATTCGTTTTTTTAATGGAGAGATATTCAAACATTTGTCGGTCTTTGGTACAAAGGAGGCAAAAAAGCGTTAAATGATTTACTAGCGTAGCAGAGACGAATAAATCCTCCTCTTTTATTCTTCGGATGGGTCAATGAAATGTAAAATGAAAAAAACATATATCATTTTTTAAAATGGACGGTCTCATGCATTTTGACAAAAATTCAAATTCCTATTGTCAATTGAAAAAAATAAACTTGTTTTAATTGGATTTGTTTTAAAACTAGAGTTGTTAAAATAAATGTACAAACTGTTTGACAGATCTGTTCATTTTTCAATTATTTGTGACAAAACTATTTTTTTTATCAAAATCAAAATTTTATCTAAAATTTAATTTACCTAAATTTATAAAACTATATTTACATTATATTGTGATTTGTGTTTATTATATAAAACTATTGAAACCCTTATTTCTAATATTTAGAAACAGTAAGTTAGCATTTGGAAATACTCCAAATGTTATACAAAATTTATAAGCACCATAATTTATATTTCTGCGATATAAAAGAGTTTTTTATCTGAATTTTTGGCAATAGGCTATTTGACATCATTGAAAATATAATACAAATTGTGATCATCCTATCAGATAATAGCGTGAAATAATGTTTCACCAACTGAATTATGCATACTCGCACACCAAAGTGTACACATTAATAAGAAAATTATTTTATGAGAAGGATGCCATAATTATATACGTGTGAAAAGTGTACAAATCGTGCGTAAAAATCCAAAGTAAATCAAATGTAATTTAATTATTAAACGATTTCTATTTGTTGTTATTATAGCAACTTGCATATATACAACTCGCGTCACTTAATAATATAGTAGGGAATAAATAGTAAGTAGGGAATAGTTATTTACAGTAGAGTGCGGAAACATTGATTTTACAATGCAACAGCTCGTTTGGGCTCATTTCCCCATTTGCTGCAGCATTGTAAAATCATTTTCGCACGAAATTTGTATAAGATTTTTTGGCCGACAATTATTATTTAAAAAACAAATAGATTTAGATTAATTACAATATTGGAAATTATTTCTTTTATTTTATGTTGGTACTCACAAACTTTGACATTTTTACTAATTCAAATTTATTAGGTACATCATATGTCATTTTTCCACATGTCAGACGCACAGTAAAATTTAAAAAATCACTCTTATTTTTTGCATTATCGTGACAAATATGGTGTAGCGTTTTCTAAATTAGATTTTATAGTTTTATACTTAATTTATTGTCCCAGAAAGGTTAAAATTTACTGGTCACATTGCCGCATCGTGGCCGTACTTTGCAACATTGAGTGTAAAAATCTAGTTTCGCTGGACGTATACATGATGTCAAAGCTGGCTTTGCAATTCAGGAGGCCAAAAAATAAATTTTCTGACGTTATTTTGAATCAAGAAGTCTCGGCCTCTCTGTCTGGATTTAATTGGCTCTAATATAACCTAACTTGGATTACATCTATAACGAACAAATAGTGTTCTCGTCACTGTGCGTTTGTCTTTTGCTAAAACTTGTTCAGCGTGCCTGTTCCATAGGAGTTTGCTATACTGGTTGTGTGTTAAGTACAATATAGTCGGGTGGCAACACATTAGAAACATGTCCAGAAAAATAATTAGACGGAAAAAATGTGGAGAAGTATTGCCATTTAAAAGTTTTAATTCATTTATTTTTTGCCAATGTTTGCTAAATATCCTAGAATATGCAAGAACAATAAAAAGCAACTAAAATTACCGGTAAGGTTATTTTTTTAAATAATTAAGAATTTAAAAATAGATTATTAACCAACTAGGTCTAGTCTAAAATAGATAATGGATTAAAGGACACACTAAGCGGAATTTACTGTAAATTAATTACAAATCTAGTAAAGTCGAGATAATATAGAGCTGCCACCAAACTACTACAATGAATGTATCATAGTTTCAGTTTAATGCATGAATAGATTATTAACCAACTAAGTCTAGTCTAACATAGATAATGGATTAACTAAAGTGTATACTAAAGTAGCATCTACAGGTAATAAAACAGGACTATTATTATAACAGGACAATTTTGGGAAAATTTGATGCCTAGTCTAGTCTAATGCAATAATGTACTAAGCTAGAACTAAAGTAAATTTAGTGTCTAGTCTAATGTAAGAATGTACTTATTAAAGTGTTGATTAAGTTTAAATTTTAATGAAAAAACGGGAGCTGCCATTTTAAACGGCGATATATGGTTAGAAAATCAAGTATGCTCTTAATCATGGTCTAAGGAGTAGACTAATTCTTGTGCCAATATAAAAGAAGATAAGTTTCACGATTTAATCTATTTTTTTTTTCTATAAAGGAGATTGATCGAAACTGTTTTTATATTTTTATATAAATATTTAATGTTATAAATGAAACAAATATTTTAAGTTGTTTTGTGAATAAATCAAAAGTGAGTTCGCGAATCGTAAATTTTGTCAATTGATAACAATAATGAGTGTTCTAGTGGGGCACTGACAAGCGTAGCAGCCAGTGAATATCAGTAATAATTGTACGATTGCAAGAGATGTTCAATTGTGCAGTCATAACCATTGCGCACGCCATAAATTACTTCAATTCATTATACACGTTCGCACACACGCTCGACTGTAATAATAGAAATTATGTGATAACATTGCGCAGTAATAGAAATCATCTGATTACAGACATAGTATTATTTAGATGTTTTACTTGATTGAAATTTACATTAGTTTAACTATACTTTAATTACTTTAACTAAAAATGTAGATCTAACCAAATATGACCTACTTCTCTTAAAGATTCTCAATTTAAATTAAATTCAAATGTCCAAAATTGAATTTTATAAAATTTGAAGTACAATACCAATAGAAAACTTGAGCGTGATTATGTACCTACTTGAATACCAATTTGAACTTTAAACTAACAAATTTCAAACATGATTAAAGAATTTGTTCTTTCAAACACAAACTCAAATGGAAAAGCGGAATGCAATGTCAAAGAATCTTTTCCAATTAAATTCATCTGGGAAACACAAACAAATCCGAGCGACTCCACTGAACATTGATTATTGCGAATATTTCGGTAATACATTATTTAGAATTAGAAGTACAAAAACCAGACATGACCAGATAAGACCAGACAAGATCAGACAAGACCATACAATATTAGACAAGATCAGGCAAGACCAGAGGAGACCAGAAAAGACCAGACAAAACCAGACAAGACCAGACAAGATCAGACCAGACAAGACCAGAGATGACAAGACCAAACAAGATCGTACAAAGCCAAACAAAACCAGACAAGACAAGACAAGACCAGAAAAGAACAGACAAGACCAGACAAGAACAGTCAAGACCGGACAAGAACTGACAAGACCTGACAAGACGAGATAAGACCAGACAAGACCGAACAGGACCGGACAAGACCCGACAAGACCAGACAAGTGCAGACAAGACAATACATGTCCAGACAAGACCAGACCAGACAAGACCAGCCAAGACTAGACAAGACCACAAAATACCAGACAAGAACAGACAAAACCAGACAAGACCAGATAAGACCAAACAAGAGCAAACAAGACAAGACCAGACAAGACCAGACGAAACCAGATAAGGCCATACAAGACCAGACAAGACCATACAAGACCAGACAAAACCAGACAAGACCAGACAAGACCAGACAAGAGCAGACAATGAATCTACTTGCCAATAACGATGTATTCAATATGTAAGCTTTCGATGATGAAATGGCATCGTCCTATACACTAATACTGTTCGTTGTTGTGTGTCTTTCTATTCACCGAGTGCCACAGCTAAAGATTTGTTCTGCGGACTGGGATAGGTGAGTCTCAAAGATTGCAGATGACCGTTTTGCAGACGCATTAAAAATTGAATTATTCCTAAACTTCCTAATACTCTTGACTTATATGCATTTCGATATAGTTAAATTAAGAGAATGGTTATGACATGGTACCCAGAGTACACATTCAGTATATTTCACAATTTCTGTGAAACAAACATGTTGCTTAGATTACATTATATTACTCTATCTACTACTATCTGTGCAGATGCCGACACAATATTTCAAATTGAATTCATGCATCGGCAGAATTTTCTTAACCCAATCATCCAATACTCTGCTACTTAAAACTGGATCAGAATTTGAATCTTCGCCAAATTTTAATTCATGCAAATCAAAAAATCCTGCTTCTTTTGTCAGTCTTTTCTTATTTTATCTTCTACCACAATATCTTATCACGATGCTTAGTTACTTGAGATATTGTGGATACACTATGAAATATAAACCTACTTTGTGTATATTAGATTTAATTTTACTTCCAATTTTATCACCGCAAAATTGAATTAAACCATTATGAGTTGTTTTGGATATATAAGCTGCGTTCGCGATGAATTTTGTATGTGCTCCTTCAATATTGTACCGTCGGATCTTGCTTATTATTATTACAAAATTGCCCTCCTTCGTAATATATCCAGAAGTGTGATTGGGAAGGTCATGTAAGGAGCCGATATCTCGATAACCTCTTAATGCAATGTTTTATCGACGAATTGTTGTGATTACGTTAAAATATGGGCTAGTAGTAATAGTTTCAAATTGATTTTCCGGTTTAGTATAATTCTGCAAAAATAAATTGCAAATTTCAATGGGGTTTTTATGATAGCTGAAAGTTGATGTTTCTCCAAATATAAATCTGCGCCCAGCAGTTTAACAAATTTTGGTTTAGTGATTAAAACAACAACTTCTTTCTACATTACATTTTCGACTGCCTACAGACGTTGGACGATGTTATATTTTTAGAATAATTAAAAAAAGAATAAATAAATAAATAAATACTTTGTCTCTGTGTCTGGTTGAAACTACATGTTCTTGAAGTTTCATCGGCACTTGTCCAACACACAAACACCGGTCACTGGATGGACTTTAGAAATTCAAGGACTGTTGCACAGATTAACCACGAAATGTCACGAGTATACAGAGAAGCCATAGAGATAGAAAAACGAGACTACTGCATGAACACGAGAGACGATTCCTTGAGACTGCCCCCAGCATGGCGACCGATCATATCCACCCTCAAAATGCAATCCCAGACACCCCAGACTCATGTACGACCAACAAGACAAACAAACAACCGAACCAAAGCACCGCACACAACGCGCATGACCCGAAGCCAGACAGCTATAAGTAGTCGCATCGCAAGAACGAGCTCTCAGTATGCGTCTAACGGTTGACCCGCACGGACGCATATCTCTTGAGAATGGCGAATGTTAGTTCGCCGAAACGTCGAGAATCCGGTTCTTTTCAGAGCCAACCCTCAGCATCAACGCGGAATCCCCGAGAAGACAATACAACACAGGTATCTATCCGCGAAAACCTCAAATACAACATATATATATATATATATATATATATATATATATATATATATATATATATATATTATAAAGTATATATTATAGATCAATTGTCTACATCTTCGATCTCCCTATTTTGAATTGTACGTGTTGCGGGTGAATGAATTGTTTCTGATTATTTTTTCATTTGCCTAGGATTTGTTCATTATCTTTCTTATCAACTGTCATCAAGTTTCCGGTTCTTTTATGAAAACAATTTCTATCGATAAAAATAAATCGATAAAATTTTAATAGTTTGGACGTTTTAAAGACATTTTGCACCTGCACAAATTTAATTATCAATTAATAAATATACATGATACTTATGAATAATAAATATACATGATTCGTATGATAACAATTAATACATATACATGATACTTATGATAATAATGATAATAATGAAATTACATGTATCAAAGTATAGCAAAGTATAGTTTCAAGGACGGAAATATTAATTATTTTTTGTGGAAGACTGAGCGCAATGCTATTCGGATTATACTAATCAGCTGGCCCAGAGAGAATATAAGTATGGAAGAGCAAAGGGGGGTATATAAACAGGAGTTAAAAGAAATATCAAAGAGTCAGAAAGAAGACTGAAAGAGGCAGAAGTGTGCAGGGAAGTGAAATTAGAAGAAGCCTGGTGGCAAGTGGCCACGGTATATAACAACAAAGGACTGGAAGTAATTAAAGAGGCAATAAAAATTAATGGAGAAGGAACGGTAATGGCTAAGTTACTGGTAGGAGGCGATTGGAATGTTTGAATCGGGGAAGAGCAATTCCACACAATGGATAGTGAAGGTAGAGAAATAATAAGGAAAGCCAAGGATAAAGTTAGAAATGCAGAAGGGAGAGGGTTGGCGGTATGGGTAAGGGAAAATCAATCGGACGTCGTAAATGGGTGTGTGGAAGGAGATTGGGAGGGAGATTTCACATTTGTGGAGGCAGGAGGATTATCGACTATAGATCTGGTAGTGGCAAATGACCCGGCAAGGCAGGAAATTAAAGAGATGGAGGTAGGAGGGAGAATTGATTCAGACCACATGCCAGTGGCAATACGCTTGAAGAGGAAAACAATAATTACATCTAGGGAGGAGAAATGGGTTACAAGATGGGACAACGAAGCGACTGAGAAGTATAGCGCTAGAATGGAAACAATAAACTGGAAGGAATTAAAAGATATAGACAAGATTATAGAGAAGATGGAGGCAGGAATGGTAAAGAAGAAAATCACAACAGCATCACCGGGAAGATCATGGGCAGACAAAGAATATATGACGGAGAAACAAAAGTATAGAGAGGTTATAAGAAAATGGCGAGAGGGCACCAGTAGTAAAGAAGATTGGTTAAAGACGAAAAGCGAATTAAAGGATTTGGAGACGAAGAAAAAACAGGATTGGGAGAGAAGAGAACGTCAGCGCATACTTGACATCAAAACAGAAGCAAAGCTAGGAAGTATTTACAAGAAAGAGGAGCGAGGAAAGAACGAGTTCCAAACAGCATTCCGATGGAAAAGTGGAAAAGTCACTTTATGGTTTTTTTGGAAGAAGTCGAGACACAGGAAGGAGTAGGGAATACAAGTTTAAGGGAGGAACAAGCTTTGGAAGATTTAGGCCAAGAAGAAATAACGATTGGTGAAGTGGAAAAGGTTATAGCAGCACTAAAACTAAAAAAACCGCAGGCCCTGACGGCGTAGGAAACGAAGCCTGGAAAGCTATCCCGAAAGAGCGTAGGACTAGAATCACCCAATAATTGAATTTGGTATGGAGGGGAGCAAAGAGTGCACCAAAGAGCTGGAAGGAGGGAATAATTCACCCTATATATGAGTGGAGATAGGGAAAGGGTATGAAACTACAGGGGGATTACGTTAGTGAATTCGGCATATAAAATTTTTAATAAAATCTTGAACGAGCGGTTGAGGAGAGAGATGGAGGAGAAGCATCTAGTGCCAGAGGTGCAAGCTGGTTTCAGAGAGGGACGGAGTACGATAGAGCATTTAGTAACCCTGCGCTACATAATTGACCAAGAAATAAGCAGAGGGAGCCTGTTTGCTCTTTTCATTGACCTGAAGGCGGCGTATGATTCGGTAGATCGAGGGAAGTTTTTAGAGTGCTTGGGAAAAAAGGGAATCTCAGAGAGTGTGATAAGGAATGTAAGAGAGCTATATAAGGAAACTGTATATAAGATTGGAGTGAATGGGTGTGAATCTGAGTATTTCGAAGTAAGAAAGGGTCTGAGGCAGGGATGTCCGTTGAGTCCCAGACTTTTTAATCTCTACGTGGCTGACATGGAGAAAGTGTTCACAGATGGTCAAGCTGGAGGCGTGGTTATAGGGAGAAGGAAAGTGTGGAGCTTAGCCTACGCGGACGCTATGGTAGTGTTCGCTAAAACCGCAGGAGAAATGAAGGAGTTGATTGAAAGGCTGAGAGGTTATTTTGAAAAGAGAGAGCTAAATGTAAACGTGGGAAAAACTAAATGGATGCGTTTTAAAAAACGGGGGGATAAATATAGGAAAGAACGTTTTGAATGACTAGGAAAGGAAATTCAGGAAGTTTAGGTATTTAGGATATGTGTTTGGAACTGGGTGCAGTAATAGGGACCATGTGGATTATGGGTCAAAAAAAGCGTGGGTGGCGGCAGAACGCATGTGGAAGGGATGGCGATCTAGTTTTGAAGGGAACTTTAGGGCGGCGAAGGTAATATGGAAAGTGTGTGTGAGAAGTGTTTTGGCGTATGGTTCGGAAGTATGGGGGGCTAGAGAGGAAGAGAAGATAGAGAGGGTTCAACAAAACTTCTACAGGAAATTCCTAAAGTTGGACAAATCGACACTAGGCTACATAGTTCTGCCAGAGGTGAATGCCTACAAGGTGGCCGTTTTAGCGACAAACGGGGTGATAAGGTATGAATACAAGATGAGTGAAATGGGGGATGAAAGAATAATAAAAGAGGTATTTAGAATGGCAAATCGGGAGGGTGCAAGAGGGAAGAATGGGAATGCGCGGGGAATGAATAAAAGGAAATTATATGAAAGAGCAGGGATATCTGGCGAGGGACTAGAAAAACTTAAGAGGGAAGGGGTAAACTGGGTGGAAATGCTAGGTGAGCGAATAGTAGAGGTAGAGTTATAGGAACGCCAAGGCCAAATTGCCAACAGTAGATTTTTCAAAGAATATGCAAAGATTCAGGTGCAACTAAAGAGGCAGACACGCAGGTCATACTGGCAAGGTTTGGGTGTGGAAGTGAAGAGCGTGGTAGGAAATACTGGATGAGTTAAGAATATCGAAATTGCACAGTTTGTGGGATGGAGAGGATAGATGGAAACATTGGATAGAAGAATTTACAAGGAATGAATGGAAGGAACAGGAGAAAAGGCTAGGACAAGAATGGAAGGAGTGTATGGATGAAAGAGGAATTGGTTTGGAATTATTAAGGAGGATGATAAAGTGGTAAGAGCAAATAGGCAAAAAGGAAGAACCTATTCCTTTTGTATGTAACGTGCAGGTAATATATGTATAGTATGCTATTGTATGTAGTTAGGTAAAATATTTTATATTTTGTATATATGCCAATAAAAGGTTATAATAATAATAATAATAATAAAATACTAATCAATATCCCAAACTATTGAAGAGTAGATCATTACATTTACTATTGATAATTAAAGGGTGATTGTGTGGTGTTGTGAATTATTTATTTTATCCTATATGCACAAAACAGTAAATAAAGTATTTTCTTTCCGAAAACAAATATTGAAATTCTACAAGACATCAATGCTCTCGCAAAATGTTTTTCAATCAAATGGAAAAATCGTGTCAAAGCTGCGAAAAAAATCTTGTTCTTAAAGTGCAATTTTCAACGGGGGTTCCCACAATTTCCGCCCCAATATTTCCCACTTAGTCCTCATAAAACCACTTTAATATCACAAAAGAACACAAAAATAAACTACTTTATTTAATTGTGTTTAGCTTTTGATAATTCTTATTTATTTCAAGAGGAATAGAATAAAAATAAAAAATTATTTCTTCCAACTAATTTCATCTTTATTAATTTTAAATTTAAAGTTATCCATGTTCAGGGAGTATATTAGATAAAATGTTAATACCTGGAAAAATAATTAAGCACAATTAGTAACCTTCAAGATGGTCAAATCCACAACTAAAACTTTACATTTAATATTATTAAGAGAATATTAAACCTACATTCATAATTTTGGTTTATGTAACCTTCTTCCTTTGGACTTAAAAACTGACAAAACTGGTTCAGCATTTAAATCTTCCCCAAAGTTTTATTGATGCAATTCAAAAAATCCTGCAGAAGTCTTCTCTTATTTCATCTTCTTATCACGATGATTAGTTGAGATATTGTGGATACACTATGAATATAAACCTACTTTGTGTATATTAGATTTAATTTTACTCACAATTTTATCACCGCAAAATTTAATTAAACTATTTTCAGTTGTTTTGGATATATAAGCTGCGTTCGCGATGAATTTTGTATGTGCTCCTTCAATATTGTACCGTCGGATCTTGCTAATTATTATTACAAAATTGCCCTCCTTCGTAATATATCCAGAAGTGTGATTGGGAAGGTCATGTAAGGGGCCGATATCTCGGTTAGTCTTAATGGTCTTAATGGGTAGTCCGCACCTGTTCCACAATTGCTGAATAACAGACAGTCTTACCTTGAAGTCTTTCGATAAACTTGTCGAAGGCTTTCGCTTTCACTTGGTTGAGATGCCTAATTTCAGTCAGTTGCAAACATTTTCGTCTGTATATTGATCTGAACAAGGCCTTCCTAGCTTTTTGAATCAAATTTGGGATACATTATTTCACTTTAGTTTTGCTAGTTCTTGTTAATTATTACGGATACTTCAGAAGTAAGCGATACTCATAATTCCCTATGTGTCAGTTAAAACAATTAAATAGAGCATTTTTCATATGTTCCTAATTTTATCTGCACGTAATTTCCCGTTTGAATTTTATGGAGACACAAATTATTGACCCGCTAATTATTTTGAGCAGTGTAGATGGAATAAGTTTTTAATACATTTTATGATTATATGATATATTCGTTATAAATATATTCATATTTTTTTAATTCGGTGGAAGAAATTAAACAATGATTTGTTATTAGTAGCTGTGCAGCGCGTTTGTCCATACAGTGTAAAATTGACACCTCTTTGAATGATGCACATCCAATTAAAATTCAAAGCGCACAGTGGGACAATTGAAACAAATTACCGCCCGGCGAGTACGTTTTGACCTCTAATTATAAATCCGCGTTCTTTAATTCGATTTTTTTTTAATTTACGTATGCTATTAGGGTCGTCATTTTTTGCAAATACAGATATGGATTCGGCTGGGAACGCCGTGGGGAAAATTAACGACATTGGCCCGTAAATCCATTTGACAGGCGCTGAAAATTTGAATCGAAGGGTTTTTATTTAATAAAATTGTATTCGGTGCTTATTACAGTAAAATTAATAAAATTCCTTGAAAAAATATCTTAATAATATTCATTTGTTTTAATAGTCTTGTTGCAATAGTTTAGTATTATCTCAAACAACTTAACAGAAATAATTTGACAATAGAATATTGATACCACACACACACACAAATAATGTTCAATAATGTTATATAATATTCAATCTCATAATAATCTCATTATTTGAAACTCATTGGCTTCATACATACATCAACATAATATCAAATTTAAATATGATTTTCAGTATTTATATTTCGAAATGTTAGTCTTACTTTGCTATAAATATTATATTTTTTAGTATTATATCAACTTTAGCAATGACACTATGTCATGTTGACCAACCTAATCATATTTACAAGCATTAATAAAAATGTTACAAAAACATTTACAATTCGTCAATTATGGCAATATAATGTTACTAGTAAGATTGGCAATGTGAAGTCAATAATGACTTCAAGAATATTATAGAGGTATAAACATTAACAACTATTGTTTGACTTCATATTCTGATATGAAATTATATAGGGTCTTCCAATAAGAGATTTCATTTTCAATAGCCCGCCATTTTAACAGTTGTCAAGCAGTTGTCAACTTGACAGAGGACAAGCAAAAACTACGCTATAAATAAAATTGGAACGATGTACGCTTCAACAACATTGAAATTATTAGCATTTTTGGGTCGTCGTGAAGCAGCTTCTCGGCCAGCTATTGTGAAATTGTTGGAAAACTTTGAGCTGTTAGGACAAGTTAGCGATGTGAAGAACCGAAAGAAAAACTGAGAATATTGTTATTGTAGCCCATAGTTGTGTTGAGAAAAACAGAGGTTTGTCCATTTCTCGTCGATTCTTGGAATTGGGCATAACACAAAAGACATTACACCGTATTTTTTAAAAGACTTACGGCTTTAGTTAATACAAGAACTCACGTCTACCGACCATTAACAACAACGTCGTGTCTTTGCTGATTGGGTCCATGAAATGCATCAAACTGATCTGGAATTTCATTGAAAAATCATCTTGAGTGATCAGGCCCATTTTCACCTCGGAGACTACATCAACAATCAGAAATGTCCCATGTGGGGATCGGAAAACCCAAGAATTATTGTTGAAAAGCCTCAAAATCCTCAACGTGTGACTGTTTGGTGTGGTTTTTGGAAGGCGGGGTGATTAGACCTTACTTTTTCGAAAATGAGGCTGGAGCAACTGTTACAATGAATGGATTGCGCTATCGAACGATGATTAATTTTCTATGGTCGCAAGATATTGATGAGAACAAAGTTTATTTTTAACAAGACGTGCCACATAAGTAACGATACCATAGCCATTTTGCGCGAAAACTTTCCTGACCGTGTGGTTTCTCGAAGAGGCGATCACAATTGGCCACCGAGATATTTAGGGCTACATGAAAGAAGTTTTATGCCAGTGGCTCACAATCGATTCAAGACCTCAAAGATGGAATTCGTGAAGTTAACGAGGACATACAGCCGCAAATGTGAGAATTGGCGATGAAAAAATTTCATGAAAAGAATATGGTCCTTCATGCGTAGCCGTGGCCATTATTTGGCTAATATTGTTTTCCATTATGAGTGGCATACCCTCTTTACAATATGAAATCGATTCGACTTCAAATGTTATTAATAACTGACAGGTAATATCGTAATATATTTGTTAGAATTGTCATTTGTAAGATTTGCAAAATTCAATTCACTTAAAAAAATGAGGTTGATAATAACAATGAAATATGAAGTTTTAATGAAATTGGGGGGGCACGGAAGGAGCTTCAACGCGTGCATTTTCTCCTGTATGCGCAGAACATGCTGGCGCCCCCTGGTAACACTGTGCCACCACTGCCACCAGTCAGTGGACAATCATTCCGACACCGAAAACCACCTTTAAAAAAAAGTAAATTAAGTTTAATTAAATGATCATGAAATAGGAAATGATAATGAAATATGGAATGAAATATGAATATAATGAGTGTGAATGATAATATCTGAATAAAATTTATTGATGACTTACTGTCAATCTGACTGGAACCATCACAATATGATTGTTATAATTGACATTTGTGTGATCGTCAATAATATTGTATCATCATCATCAATCAGCCAAGCCGCGTGGATTGCAGGGCATATGCATAGATTGGACATCACAGATGTTACATAACATTGTTAAACTCTTTTATTCTAATAATCTAATAATATTCGCTAAAGATGTCTTGTGACATATGCATGAAACATTGAAGAAACACGAGGAAACTATGTCAAAATATCCAGGAAATAATGTTACATCGACAATGTCATCTTTAACAATGTCACAATTTTTTTAAGACAATTCTAATGTATATCGTCAATCTGTAATTATTGATATTACACTGAGTTTCACAGAAAGTAGACTATCATTTAAAATAATTGTCATTTCATTCAAGTAATATGCAACGGCTTAAGTTTGTCAATAAGTTTCCTGTCAAATAAAAAATTATTTTATCATTCTCGTTTGACTATAGAGTCTTGCTTGACTTGAACTACAGTGAAATATAGAAAACTTATGACAAAATAAAATGGTACCCTTACATACAAACATCTGGTTTTTAGTAAATATGATAGTATTGTAAATGTGTTTTTTTACTGTTACTTTCTTTTCTGAATTGAATTACACTATTAGAATAAAATCTGTGTTTGAAATGGAATTTCCTCATAGAAGTTTTAGAAAATAAATTTATTCAGTTTCGTATTTCCCGTATCAGAGCAAAAAGCAGATAATCTGTCGACATACAAACCATTGCATTTGAAAGCGACGTTTTCTCCTTTATTTCTCCTATCTCCAGTTCCACACATATAAATTTCATAACTCCGCCATCACAAATACACAAATTCTCGATGCAATTTTATTAAATTTTACAATATATCTATTGAACCCATACCTTCCATTCTTTAATATTTGAGCGTATTATTTCGAATATAATTCAAACCAGAATTAAAAAAAAAACAATGATATAAATAAAACTATATTTAACTAAATTTCAAACTTACAATTATGCAATTATAATCAATACATTTCAGACCAGTTAATTGTTTGATTATTATGTTTTTCTTTAATTATTCAAGGAAAACTAATTGTAAAACAAACGAAGAATATTGGGAATTTTTTTTACTAGTTTTGTGTTATGACCGTTCATTGAAAACTCAATTACAAACTGTTATTTCTTGCCCAACGTCAATATTTAGAATATGGCTGTTTGTTTTACTGCATCTGGCATGTATTTATAGTGTAGGTAGGAATTTTTCAACAAGATTTTTAAGTGTAATCTCGTTATATATTGAACGCGATCCCTAGAAAAATATTTTCGGAACGCGATTATTTTTCATTTTACTCTGCCAATGTAAATTATCTTTCTACAAACTCACATGAAACTACCAGAATCAAAAATTTTAATTAACTTTAATGAATTTTAAATAGTTTCACGGACTCCGAATATGCCATATTTGTTCTTATAATTATAATTTTAACTAATTAGGCTCTGTTTACAGTGACTAGGATAGTTGTGCCTATATACATGTATGCTTATATATTTCCTCGTCAGGCTTACTTCTCTAATCCCACCTGTTTAGTCTTTTCTGTCCAGTTTTGTTTGTCTGGAATTGACTATATCGTCTCTATTCTTGTCTAATCCAGGCATGTCTGTATAGTCTTGTCTGTCTAGTCGTGTCTGTTTAGACTTGTTTGTCTAGTCTTGTCTGTCTCGTCTTGTCTGTCTAGTCTTGTCTCTCTAGTCTTGTCGTCTTCTTCTTCTTTAAGTTCCATGTCCGTTCCGAACGTTGGTAACCATCTGGGCTATGATGACTTTATTCACTGCGGCACGGAAAAGTTCTGTTGTCGTCATGCCGAACCAGGTTCTTAGGTTTTTCAACCAAGATATTCGTCTGGCGCCGATTGACCTCTTTCCTGCCACCTTTCCCTGGATAATCTTCTGCAGCAAATGAAATCTATCTTCGTTTATCATGATGTGGCCAAGATATTCTAGCTTTCTGCACTTGACTCTGTTTAGAACCTCTCTCTCCTTGTTCATTCTATGGAGGATCTCATCATTGGTTATTCGATCCCTCCAGGAGACTCTCAGCATTCTGCGATATATCCACATTTCAAATGCCTCTAACTTTTTGCTGGTGGCTTCTGTCAGTGTCCACGATTCCATTCCGTAAAAAAGAACCGAAAACACATAGCATCTCATCATTCTCAGCTTTGTAGTCATTGTTAGGTTGTGGCTTGTTAGTACAGATCGCATTTTGGTAAAAACAGATCTTGCCTTTTCAATGCGAATTTTTATCTCCTGAGAGTGATCCCACCGATCATTAACATTTGTGTCAAGATATGTATACCTCTCCACCCGTTCGATTGGCTCTTGATTGACAGTAAGTTCACAGTTTTCAATATAGGACTTGCTGATGGCCATAAGTTTTGTCTTCTTGATGTTAATATCCAAGCCATATTCTGTGCTCTTTTCTACAAGTCTGTTTATTAGATGTTGTAGTCCTTCTATACTATCTGCTAACATCACTGTGTCATCTGCATATCGTATGTTGTTGATTTTTTCGCCATTGAGAGAGATGTAAGCTTCACACTCTTCCAGAGCTTCTTTAAATATGTATTCAGAATAGATGTTAAAAATAAGAGGGGACAATATACATCCTTGTCTCACTCCTCTCATTATGTCTATTTGTTCGGTCTTTTCTGTCTCTACTCTCACTACGGCTTTTTGGTTCCAGTAGAGGTTCGTAATAATTCGTAGATCCTTGCCGTCCATCCCAGTTTCCTTTAAGATGTTAATCATTTTTTGGTGTTTGACCCTGTCGAAAGCCTTCTGGTAGTCAACAAAACAGGCAAAAATGTCGCAGTTCATATCTCTGCACCGTTGAAATAGTACTTGCGTGCAATATAATGCTTCTCGTGTGCCCATCGCATTTCTGAAACCAAACTGAGTTGGTGATACTTGTTCTTCGCAAACTCTGTAAATTCTTCTGTGAATTATTTTTAAAAATAATTTGAGAAGGTGACTCATGAGACTTATAGTTCTGAACTCTTCACACTTCTTTGCTTTTGGTTTTTTGGGTAATGTTATAAATTCTGACTTTAGCCATTCTTGTGGTATATTTCCAGAGTTATAAATTTGGTTGAATATTTTTGTCAGATTTTTTACCCTGTCGTCATCCAGTAGTTTAAAGAATTCCGATTGGATTTCATCTGGTCCAGG
This sequence comes from Phosphuga atrata, assembly GCA_944588485.1. Classification (NCBI taxonomy): domain Eukaryota; kingdom Metazoa; phylum Arthropoda; class Insecta; order Coleoptera; family Silphidae; genus Phosphuga; species Phosphuga atrata. The sequence continues at coordinate 31,483,859 of OX155896.1, read as the reverse complement.
TGCTTTACCGTCTTTCATTGTTTTTATTGCCTGCTTTACTTCATCCATCAGGATCTCCGGTCCATCCGAGTTGTTTATGGATGGAGGTTCCGCTCTAGTATCATGAAACAGTTGTTCAATATATCTTCTCCATGTTTCCTTTATGTCACCTGTGTCAATGATCAGTTTTCCTTCGCCATCCACCAATTTATTTATCGTTCTCGGTTTTGTTCTCCTTGTCATGTCTCTAATTTTTCTGTGCACGTTAAAGCTATCGTACTTGTCTTGTAGTTCTTCAATCTCTGTGCATTGACCTATATGTTCGTTCTCCTTGGCTTCTCTGATTTTATCTCTGATACTCCTCTTTATTTCTGCATATTCTCTCGTATTGTTGCTGTTTTTTAACGATCTTCTCTTTTCCATAAGATACAGAATTTCATCCGTCATCCATGATTTTCTTTTAACCTTATCAGCCTTCAAAAGTTCTTCTTTAACATCCTTAACAGTGTGGACCAATAACTCAATTTCCTTTTCCCATCTTCTCGTACTACTCTGTCCCCATCTTCTTGTACTACTCTGTATTTGCTGTTAATCAGTTCTCGAGCTCTAGCCTCTATGGCTGGTATTTTAAGCTTACGTAGATCGTATTTGTTTATATTGTTTTTTCTTTTTATGGCTTTCATTGTTACTTTGAATACACCAACCACAGGGTTATGATCTGATTGGATATCGGCTCCTGGATATGTTTTTACGGAAGTGCAACTATTTCTATGTCTTCTATTAATTAGAATGTAGTCAATTTGGTTTCGGATTATTTTATTGGGAGTATCTCCAGGTGCTTTCCATGTATATAGTCTTCTTGCTGGAAGCTTGTACCAAGTGTTTGCTATCACAAATTCGTTCTCTTCTGCAAATATGCTCAACAGATCTCCTCTTTCGTTTCTTTCTCCCAGACCATATGGACCTATATACTCGTTTGTTCGTCCTCTACCAATTTTAGCACTTGTCGTCTAGTCTTATCTTTTTTTATGGGACGTAGTAAGCTCATTAGGTTGACTTGACAAGTGGCCCCCTTTGCTTCAGCATGACGTTGTAAAGAATTTCAAAAAGTGTCTGCGATTTAGTTTAGGTAGGCAGCTTACATCTTCCCTCCACCGAAGGTGATTAAAGGTTCAGGTATTTCTATCTATTTCTTTGAATTTGTGTGGTCTATGCGTTCCGTTCGTCGTATTCTTTCTCTAGTAGTATGTCGCTAGCCATTGTCACCGTTGAAGTCCAGTTGAAGCAATTGAAGATTGTGTGTTGTAGACTGTTCGTTTCTCCACAGTAGACACTCAGATCATCCGTGGCTCTGCCCATACAGCTCAGGTACTGTTTAATACAACTCAAGTACCCGTGGCCGGACAGTAGTTGTATCATGTAGTAGCCCACGTCTCCATATTTTTTTGTCGCCCAAGGTTTTACTTGAGGGATTAACAGTCGGGTCCATTCCCCTTTGTTTGAATTGCTCTACAGCTGCTGCCAGCTGGTGTATAATTATGACTTCGCAGTTTTTTTTCGTAGATGTCTGTCTCCAGCCTGGTCACTGTTTTTTGTGTTTTGTAATGCAGCTCTTTCTTTAGCTAGAAACTGTATTGGTGATATCTCCGCTACGACAAGAGCCGCGTCTCCTGATACCATCCTGTATGCACTGAACGTCCTCAGTATCTTCCTTTGAATTGAGGCCAACTTTTGTCTCACACTTGACTTTTCCATTGCCATGTTCCATATGGGGGCACCGTATTTCATAGTGGAGTAGACTTTCAAGTGCAGCACAGGTTTTGGGAGCTTTTGCCGTTGTTGTCGCAATATGTTGCTTAAAGGAGACACATTGATCTATAGTGATTTATGGCTTTCTTGGGAGTGACTGTTTAGTCTTCTATTTTGAACATGATGGGACCTATTTTTCTCCTTCCTGTTAGTAATAAAGCTTCGGTTTTCTCTGGGGCGAGCTTCATTTTTTTTTCGTTCATCTGCCCAATGTCCAAAATGCCCCTAGCTTTATTACCGTGTCCTCTCTGTCCATAACTTGCTTTTTGTTTTTTCCTGTTACGATGAGGGCCAGATCGTTGGCAAAACCTACTATATCAACGCCCTCTGCTGGCCTCAGCCTTAAACACCGTCATTCAGGTTCCCCAGGGTGGGTCTCATCACTGAGCCCTGCAGAACATCACTGTGAACTTTACCTTCCGCCTACGATATAGTCAAGCGCTTGGAGAGATAACTGCTTACCAGTTTTAGCAGGCATGGAGAAACTTCCGGCTATCAGCTCGTCTACAATGTTCTGCCATGCAGTTGAATTAAAGGCATTTATGAAGTCTAGTGTGATTAGCGCACATATCTTCCTTTTCGCTGGGAGCCTGCCGAAGCGTCTTCTGCAACTTTGAGTACCCTTATTATAGCATCATTTGCAGATAGCCCTTTTCTGAGTCCAAATTGTCTGTCCGAAAGTCAGACTTACCTGAGGTGATTTACAATTTTTTCGAGTATCATCTGTTCTAACTGTTTCCCGCTACATACAGGAGGCATATGGGACTATAGTAAGACGGTTCCTTTATGGGCTTGTTTCCTTTTCTTAGGAGGATCTGTCCGGATTTTTTCCATATATCAGGGAAATTTCCGTCTAGTATGAAGTCAGGACTTCGGCGGTATACCATCGGGTGCTGGCACTTTATTATTTCGCTGCCGTCTGATAGCTTTTTCTAATTCTTCAAGCGTGAAATTTTCTATTTCTGTCACTTCCGGGAGGTGCCACTTTTGTGCCTCGTTTTTTGGGAAAAGGACATCTGCAACTGTTTGCAGCTGTTCCATGGAAAGTTGGGATTTGGGTACCACAGTTTTACTTCTCGGATGGCGAGTGCGTAAGCACCCCCACAGACGTTTTCTAGTCTAGTCTAGTATTTTCATAGAGTACGCCAGTGTTCTCTATTCTATTGGACTTATTTATTGCCTTGTTCAGTAATGCCTTTTCTTCCTTATATTGGCTTCTGAGATGCTGCACTGCGTCCGGGTTTGGATTTTGATTGGCTTTATGTTGGTAGCTTCTTTCGTTGCATTCCTTTCTGTTTTTTGAGATTTCTTCATTCCGCCAGCAGGTGCGTTTATTCCTAGTGGACGTTGGTTTCATGCTAAGCGTGACCTCGCATGTTTTCGTTAAGATTTTAATTCATTCTTCAGGGGTGCGTTCCGTTGTTTGGTTTATTTGCATCTTCAGCCTTTCTGAAAAAGTTTTTTCGTTGCTTTGAGAAGGACTGTGTATCATTTTGCTATGCAACTGGTAGTAGACATATTTGTGGTAGCTTAAGGTCTCCTTATCCACCTTCAATTTTTCAATATTGCTTATCATTTCAGCTATTATCAGTGTCAGTGAGATCAATTATGGAAGCTGCCTCCCTTCTTTCGAATGTTGCTGTATTACCTTAATTTATTACAGTTAGATCTAACAGTGAGAGATAGCCAGTCCATAACCAGATCTTCCCTCACGTCCAATTTCGAAGAGCTCCAGTATGGAGACTTCGCATTAAAGTCGCCGGCAATAAATTTGGGATAAATTTGGGACTCTTATACATTGTCCCAAGTCGTTTAATGAGATTTTAAACTATTGTAGGCTGTCGTTTGGGGACAAGTATCAGCTAATAATTATTCCATCCTTCAATTCAACCCACACGAAACAAGGGCCACTACCGCTGTACAGTATGATTTCATACCTACTGGCTACCTTTATTGCTGCGTCAAGCTAGCTTTTCTTATACCAATCTCTTGAACTTACTAGCTTTTTGTTCGGCTCACTGATAAAGATAATGTCAAAGGCAAGTTCTCCAACACTAACGGATTGTCTAGTCTTATCTGTGTAGTCCAGTCTGTCTAGTCTTGTCTGCCTAGTCCTGTCTGTCTAGTCTTGCATATCTAGTCCTGTCTGTCTAGTATTGTCTGTCTAGGCCTGTCTGTCTAGACTTGTCTGTCTAGTCTTGTCTGCTAATCTTTTTTGTCTAGTCTTGTCTATCTAGTCTTGCCTATCTAGTCTTGTCTGTCTAATCTTGTCTGTCTAGTCATGTCTGTCTAGTCTTGTCTGTCTAGTCTTGTCTGTCTAGTCTTGTCTGTCAAGTCTTGTCTGTCTTGTCTGCCTTGTCTGTCTTGTCTGTCTTGTCTGTCTGGTCTGTCTTGTCTGTCTTGTCTGTCTTGTCTGTCTTGTCTGTCTTGTCTGTCTTGTCTGTCTTGTCTGTCTTGTCTGTCTTGTCGGTCTTGTCGGTCTTGTCTGTCTTGTCTGTCTTGTCTGCCTTGTCTGCCTTGTCTGCCTTGTCTGCCTTGTCTGCCTTGTCTGCCTTGTCTGTCTTGTCTGTCTTGTCTGTCTTGTCTGTCTTGTCTGTCTTGTCTGTCTTGTCTGTCTTGTCTGTCTTGTCTGTCTTGTCTGTCTTGTCTGTCTTGTCTGTCTTGTCTGTCTTGTCTGTCTTGTCTGTCTTGTCTGTCTTGTCTGTCTTGTCTGTCTTGTCTGTCTTGTCTGTCTTGTCTGTCTTGTCTGTCTTGTCTGTCTTGTCTGTCTTGTCTGTCTTGTCTGTCTTGTCTGTCTTGTCTGTCTTGTCTGTCTTGTCTGTCTTGTCTGTCTTGTCTGTCTTGTCTGTCTTGTCTGTCTTGTCTGTCTTGTCTGTCTTGTCTGTCTTGTCTGTCTTGTCTGTCTTGTCTTTCTTGTCTCTCTTGTCTGTCTTGTCTTTCTTATCTGTCTTGTCTATCTTATCTGTCTAGTCTTGTCTGTCTAGCCTTGTCTGTCTAGTCTTGTCTGTCTAGTCTGTCTATTCTTGTCTGTCTAGTCTTGTCTGTCTAGTCTTGTCTTTCTAGTCTTGTCTGTGTAGTCTTGTCTGTCTAGTATTGTCTGTCTAGTCTTGTCTGTCTAGTCTTGTCTGTCTAGTCTTGTCTGTCTAGTCTTGTCTGTCTAGTCTTGTCTGTCTAGTCTTGTCTTTCTAGTCTTGTCTGTGTAGTCTTGTCTGTCTAGTATTGTCTGTCTAGTCTTGTCTGTCTAGTATTGTCTGTCTAGTCTTGTCTGTCTAGTATTGTCTGTCTAGTCTTGTCTGTCTAGTCTTGTCTGTCTAGTCTTGTCTGTCTAGTCTTGTCTGTCTAATCTTGTGTGTCTAGCATTCACAGTGTAATCTTGTCTGATTAGTTTTATCCGTCTAGTTTGTTAGACTTGACTCTTTACTTTTGTCTGTCTAGACTTGTTCGTCCAATCTTGTCCTATTAGTATTCTGTCTAGTTTGATCTGCGTAGTAGTCTTGTATGCATAGTATCTGTCTAGCCTTGTGTGTCTTAGTCTGTTTAGTCTTGACTGTCTAGTTTCCTTCATCTAGTCTGCCTGGCCTTTACTGTTCAGTTTTTCTTTCTAGCGGTTAAAATATAATTAACAAAAACTCGAGTAATTTTATCGCAGCATGCTTGTTTGGATTAATATGAAAATAAGTGTATGTAGGAGTGTTTTATGGACGTGTAAAAATTGTTATGAATTCGCATAAGCTACTTGTATATAAAATGAAAATTTGAAAAATAAAATTGGATACTTGATTTTATATAATGGATTTAGTTTGCTAGCGAGCTGCATGTTTTTTCATACAGTATTGACAAAATGAATATTGTAAAAATTATTCAATATTATAAAATTTCAATTCGGTTTTTGAAAATATTCAATTGAACTAAAAAGAAAAAAAAACTCAGCAAATAATAAAATGAACAATATATAATTTGGACAAAGTCGAACAAATGTTCAAATAGGCATTCACCTGGAGATTCTTTATTTCATTTTTTCAAACTTATCCAAACATAATTTTTATTGCTCATGTGCGAAAAGTACGAAAAGTACTACTTTGACGTAAGTTTTTTAATACGAGAAATGCCACTTTTCGTTGTATTTCCCTATATATAAATAAATAAATAAAATAAACACAATCAAGAACTCAATATTAAAAAAGTGACGTAAAAATGTCAGAAATTTTGTTCATTATGAAATAATAAGAAAACGTTTTAAAATGTGTGTAAATTCTATGGTGGTACCGGGGACTGAGGAGAGTTCTTATGACGAATCCACACCACCGGAGACAATTGAAAAAGCAAATTTTTCATTTTTGGTTCCATTTTTTATGGCTCCTGGATCCCAAACATTAAGATGCGTCCCTTTGCATGAGTAATAAAAAATATAGTTTGTAGCACGGGCGGTATTGTCAATTGCTCTCTCGAGCGAATATGCGCTGTTTGCCCAATTTCGCTCTCGCTTCAAAATAACAAATTGCCGCCCTAGTTGCATAATATACTATTAGAATGACAAAATTGTGACTATCATCTCTGAAACTATCATCTCAATTTTTAACACAACTAAAAAACCAATGAGGGTATCACCAAAATGTAACCATTAACCAAATTCTGACCATTAACCACTCATCAAATATTGTCCTTTAAATGCAAATTCGCTGTGCCTTTTAGAAGAGAAACTGTCAGTGTCGCGGGCATTAAATGAACCCTTGACCGCCTGTTACAACGACCCCTGTTTTAATATTTGCTTAGTTTCATTTTATTTCATTTAGTTTCACTCTTCCCTCGATTTGAACAACCTTCATTAATACTCGTTTAAATTTGACATATATTTTTGATTTACATTTTCTATTATTTTGATTAAATTTAACGGAAAAATTACTTTCTTTGATTGATGTAACTGCTTAATAGTAAAATATGACTTAATAGGAGTGAAACATTTTAGAGTTTTGAGTGAAAGTATTTAGTTGAAATTATAAAAAACATTGAATGTGTAGATGTATATATTGATTAATATTCAGGCCTTAAGTCGAGTATACATCCTGATTTTAGATATGTATGATGATAAAAATTAATGAATTAATGAATTATAGAAATAATAGAATTAATGAATTGATGAATTAATTTCTTCAAGAAGAGAGAACCTTTTAGATTGATCTAAAAGGTTATCATGTACATGAGGCCCATTATTGACAGTCGATAACTTATTTATTACATTTCAAATTGATGGATGCAGTTTTTACAAATCCAAGAGAACAGAACAAAAAAAATATAGACAAACCTAATATAATACAGAAACTATTCACGAATGATAAATTGCTGGTAATGTTTGCCAGAATCAAAATGAATTCGAGATATATATGTTGTATCGCAGCGGCTTAGAATTCGCATACCTCGGGGGAAATGTATTCAACATCCGCGCGTCGAATATGTACATTTGCCGCACTCGACTGTGTAACTATTCCTTCAGGACTACTTAAGCGTGCCGAGCCCGTCCGCGATCGCTTTATCCCATCCACGTATTACCGTTACATGCATACACACACTCAATAAAAATCCACCGACAATTACGAATTATTTATGCGGAAATACTACCAAATCCCAACGCAAAAATTCTTTAATCTCCTTTACTAGAATATATTGCAATGGACAAGGCTAGATGCGATCAAAAATAGGAGCTCAAAATCAATATAGACCAGTAGAGATTGAGACATAGACAAAACAAACTCAGACAAACAAAACTACATCGATACAAATATTCGTCGAGATTAAACTGTCAAGACTACACAGATAAAACAAGTCGGGTAAAATTACACAGACAAGACTATACAACTAAGCGTAGGGAGATAGGAGTAGACAGATAAAAATAGACAAATAAGACTAGACAGGTAAGACTCGATAGATAAGACTAGATAGATAAAGCTAGACGGATAATACTAGACAGATAAAACTAGACAGATAAAGCTAGACAGAAAAGACTAGACAGACAAGACTATAGAGACAATAATAGACAAACTAGAGTAGACAGATAAGAAAAGATAGACACGATTAGCTACATAAGTTTCGATGTAAACGTATAATCAAACAAATTGTATCATACATTTAACCCTTTTGTGCTCGCAGTTTATTTTGGAAGTGAGACTGTGATTTACAAAATTCATCCCCTGCGTCCAAACTGTGTTTATTTCCCATTTAGCAAATCCTTGCCGTTTATTTCCCCGTTAACTAATTACTAATTAGCGCGAAACTTTTTGACGTGCGTGTCATACAAACCCGGAAATCACGTTTAAATAATTCAATTGCCTCCGGACGCCATATAGCAAAACATAACAGAAATTCCAAGGGGATTTTCCTCCAATTATATAACAAAAAAAAAATAATAAATAAAATCAAAAAAAATAAATCAAGCGAAAAATATGTATTTTGATCACTTTTTTATGGATTTGATCCGAATTTCAGATTTAACGGGTTGATGCAACCGCATTATAATTGATCTGGTTAATTGATCTGGTTTTATATGCAATATAGCATTAAATTGCACATTTCTACATTTTAATTATAAAACAAACATTGCTGTCTAGTCTTACCTCTCTCGATAGTCTAATTTTGTGTGTCATGTTGCCTAATCCGAACTTTATAGTCAAATCAAATATATTTATTAATTCACAGAGGTACTATATACTATATATACGTACTTATTAAACATGTCATCAGAGAACAAACAGGATATACAAGATTATAATAGTTATAGTAACAATAAAAGAGTCAACAGTACCAGTGATGATAGCAAAAGGGTCTCAGGCATAATTGAGTTCTTGACAGCTGCACTTTGTCTTCCAAGTATTCTACCAGACTCCAGTAGGCTTTCTCAAAAATAGAATTTTTTTTTTTTTTTCTAAAACTCCTGAGTGAGTTATCAGATTTTATGTTGTCCGGCAAACTATTGTAAGTTCTGATGCCTATTTTATCCGGAGCCTTACTACTTCAAAGGGACTACTTCTCCCGCCTCAAATTTAACTTGTGGCAATAGAGCTTTTCTCGATTTTTTGTTGTGGCTGTGTAGATCTTAGTTGGTGAAGAATTTAATTTTGTTCTTGTAAATCTAGCAGGCTAATTCCCAAATACACGTGCAAGGGGCCATTAAAATTCTCAATTCTATAAAGTGGGGTTTACATGAGTTTCTAATAGAGATGCCCGTGAGACATCTTATGGCTCTATTTTGGGTTTTGGAATTTCTTTACTGAGTTTCGATGAGCACCACACGAGTATTCCATATCCTATAACAGATTGTATTTCTGCGTGGAGATCTGAAGATCTGTACTTGTATGGGTTTACTGATTATGTGGCGTATATATCTTAGCAGATACGATACTTTATTTATTTTACATATCATGTTGTTCGCTGTTGTGTTCCATGTTAGGTGCTCTTCCAGGTATACTCCAAGGAATTTCATTTGACTTGCTCTCTGCAGCTTATCCTGCCCAATCTGTAGTTACGGGTTATCCGTGATAGCCCTTCTTACCGTTTGAAATAAGATGTATCTTGTTTTGTTATCATTAAAGCAAATTCTGTTTCCACTAAACCACTCAAAGATATCTTGAAGCAGCCTGTTTGTCGACGCTTCTGTAATTTGTCTATTCTCCTTAGATACGATAAAACTGGAGTCATCAGCATATAGGACACAATGATCGGCTTCAGTGTATTTTATCATATCGGCCGTATATAGGGAAAGCAATGTACGTTTATTATATTTTTCTTAAGTATATTTTGGTGCTAGGACAAGTTCTAATATTACCATTATGCTTAATTTTCACAAACTGTTTCTTGTGTTGCTAAATTGACTCGAACCATTGACCAGTCTTTCCCCTTATCCTATAGGAGTTTAATTTATTTAGAAGTATACTGTGAGAGACGCAGACAAATGCGTTTGACAGGTCATAGAAGATGCCCACTGGGCAATTGCCTTTGTTTATTTCTGATAGAATTATATTGTAGAAGTCAACAATAGCTGTTGTTGTGGATTTCTACTTCCTAAAGCCATGCTGTTGATTCTGGATTAGAGCATATTTATTAAGGAATGGGAGCAGTCTATTTTCCATACAGTATTCAATGATTTTACCTATTACCCATACTAAGGCTATGATTATGAAATTATTAATATTAGTTCTTTTCCCTTTTTTAAATATCGGAATAATTACGGAAGTTTTGCACACTTTAGGGAAGATTTCATTATTGAACGAGCATTTGACGATGTCAGTGATAGGGTGTACTAGCTCGCTTTCAAATTCCTTTATTATAGAGCACGAAAAGCAAATTCCTTTATTATAGTCTGGGCCACAGCTATTTTTCGTTTTAAATTTTCTAAATATTAAAGATTTCCTTGACCGAGTAGTCTTCCAAGAACATTGATTTGTCTTTGCTTCGAATATGATTGTTACTTAAGCTAGTGCGGGGAATATTCCTAGCTGCTAGTTCCGGGGCAATTTTAAAGATTTACGGAAGTTTTGCACACTTTAGGGAAGATTTCATTATTGAACGAGCATTTGACGATGTCAGTGATAGGGTGTACTAGCTCGCTTTCAAATTCCTTTATTATAGAGCACGAAAAGAAAATTCCTTTATTATAGTCTGGGCCACAGCTATTTTTCGTTTTAAATTTTCTAAATATTAAAGATTTCCTTGACCGAGTAGTCTTCCAAGAACATTGATTTGTCTTTGCTTCGAATATGATTGTTACTTAAGCTAGTGCGGGGAATATTCCTAGCTGCTAGTTCCGGGGCAATTTTAAAGATTTACGGAAGTTTTGCACACTTTAGGGAAGATTTCATTATTGAACGAACATTTGACGATGTCAGTGATAGGGTGTACTAGCTCGCTTTCAAATTCCTTTATTATAGAGCACGAAAAGAAAATTCCTTTATTATAGTCTGGGCCACAGCTATTTTTCGTTTTAAATTTTCTAAATATTAAAGATTTCCTTGACCGAGTAGTCTTCCAAGAACATTGATTTGTCTTTGCTTCGAATATGATTGTTACTTAAGCTAGTGCGGGGAATATTCCTAGCTGCTAGTTCCGGGGCAATTTTAAAGAATTGGTTAAAAGCGTCTGCAACATCATACGGATCTTTTAATAGAGAGCCGTTAACTTTTATGCAGATTATATATTTTCTTTGACAAAGTTAAAACTAGTGATCCGTTAGTTTTAACTTTGATAAAGAAAAGATAAAATCTGCATAAAAGTTAACGGTTCTCTACTAAAAGATCCTTATGATGTTGCAGACGCTTTTAACACTTATGTTAATACCCGGGTACCCGAGTACTCTTTTGCATGTTCTTACTTACATATCTTTTTTATTTAGCGAAAAATCATCAAATCCGTTCAGATCCTCGTTATTTGTGTCTATTGACATCGATTTATGTACATTAATTATAAAATATGCCAAAAAATATATAAACTTTTTGGACTTAAAGTCAAATACCCCGTTGTTCAATACCCGGGGTACCCGGGTACCCATATATATATATATATATATATATATTATTTAATATATAAATAAATATATTTAATATATAAATTTACGGATAAAAAATATTATTTAATATATAAATTTACGGATTTATTTAACTTTTAAGTAATATTATTATAAAACTTATTATAAATTATACATCAAATATTTTTATATTCAATTTATTATTGGCAACATGCGTCACATTTCCCTTACTCTGGAAGTCACCTTGTCGTGGTGTGAGGGCTTAGTTTCGCAACAAACCGTTAGACGTTACCGACCAGAGTACAACTCCGGTCGGAGCGGTCAGCGGAGAGCGAACAACCAAGAACTTCCAAACCCTTAATCCAAGGTGTCATGCGACCCGTGCCGGAAGGACTGGTTGGTGGCCAAGGGCAACCGGCCATCGCTAACGGAGCCCCTCTGATACCTGGCGACCTCAGAGGGTATCAAGCCTTACCAGGTCAAGCAGGGCTCTGACGTGGCGGACCTTTAGTTCCCTTGCTACTCGTGGGATTTATATGAATTCCAAAAGTAAAAATAATCCATGTGTGCGGGACATAACCGACGCAGAGAACAAGTAAGTCAGGCCGGATTCCCGGGAAGACGATCTTGACCTCACACTCGTAGACATGAGCAGTCCAGCCATGTCTACAGAGGCAGAGGTAGATGTTCTTGTAGGGACAGAGGAGGACTTGCCGCCTCCTGTCACAAAACAAGAATGACCAGCAGGCGCACCAAAATAGCCCAAGTGAACATCCATCATGCCAAAGCAGCTTCAGCTGTGATGGCTAGGATGTTCACCAAGCAGCACCTAGTGCTAGCGCTGCTTCAAGAACCCTGAACCTACGGAGGTAAGATCAGAGGCCTTAGCAACAGGGAATGTAAGTTGGTATGGGACAGCAGTGAGGTCTCCCCTAGAACTTGCATTATGGTGAGAAATGGCATAAATTACTTATGTCTTTCAGAATTTTTAACGCGGGATTTAGTACCGATTCAGGCCCTCATTAAGACCAAGGGTCTCCACCGCGAAGTAGTGATCGCATCAGCATACTTCCCTGGCGATGGTAACAGCATACCACCCATTGAAGTACAAAAGCTGGTGGAACACTGTATTAGGAGAAGGCTGCCACTCATCCTGGGATGTTACGCGAATGCACACAATGATATGTGGGGCAGCACGGATACTAATAAGAGGGGTGAGTACCTCGTAGAATACCTCATTAAAGAGAACTTAATTGTGTACAACGTTGGGAACACACCAACATTTGTCACTAAAGTCAGAAATGAGGTACTGGATATTACGGTAGGTAGCGCTAACGTAAGTAAACTAATTAAAAAGTGGAGGGTTTCAAGTGAGCCCTCAATGTCAGATCATAGGATCATAGAGTTTGAGCTGGAAGGAGCGAGTGAGGAAAACACCCCCATTCGAAACCCCAGACAAACTGTGTGGCCTATGTTTAGTTCCCAACTAAAAGAAAACCTGGAGCAGGTGACAGTGTCAGGTCACCACCATATCTACAATCTACATGCGTCACATTTTACAATTGCTTTTAAATGTTCTTCGCAAACTGGTTTGTTACATTCTTTACACGATTTTCGCATTTTTTCTCCGTTTTTAGGGTTCCGTACCGAAAACGGAACCCTTATAGGATCACTTTGTTGTCCGTCTGTCTGTCTGTCTGTCTGTCTGTCCGTCTGTCTGTCTGTCAAGACTTTTTTCTCAGGAACGCGTAGAGGTAACAAGTTGAAATTTGTATCAAATACTCGAGTCTGCGGTCTCTTTCAGCTGTGAAGAAATCAAACTTGTAAGTCAACGCGATCAAAAGATATGATCGTTTATGTCGCATATTTTGCGATTTCACGAGGGAATCAAAACCTATAGGGTACTTCCCGTTGACCTAGAATCATGAAATTTGGCAAGAAGCGGTGTCTTATAGCACATGTCAAGGGAAAAATCTGAAAACCGTAAATATGTAGTTTAATTACAAGAAAAATGCGAATTTACTATTATAAACTTATGAAAATTCACTAATGTTGTCGTAGTGGTATTGTCAGGCTCCAGAAGCACATGGGTTGCATACAGTTAGGTCCTATTCTATGTTTATTCTGAATTTTCTTTGTTTATATTCGTTATGCATTTCATCACGTACGCTTTATATACATAATATATACAGGGTATATATTATGTCTAAATTTTGCTTTTTTATAACCGACATGCGACATACTCAAGTCCCGTAACATCCTGTATATATTATATTTCGTCTAATTTTTCTTTATAATCTACATAATATGTTGATAATCTACATAATAATACTATACTATACAAGTTAGTACGGAACCCTCGGTGCGCGAGTCACAACTCGCACTTGGCCGGTTTTTTTATAGACATCCTGGTAAAAAATATGACATGATCCTACAACAATTTTTCGTCCAGTGAAATCTGTCTGTCTGACCCGCCTGGCTCAATTGATGTTGTTGCCCTGCTTGTAGGATCTATTGGTTTTCCATATACCTATGCTTTCTATGGCAATCCTAGTGGTGAAATTTCTCATAATTTGCATAATGAGATCGATATTTGAGATCATTCTTGAATAGCTGTCATACATAATTCTTCGCTTAATTCTCGTAAAATTACATTATTTAGATGATAAATGATATAGCTGGCAAGACTGGCGATATCCAAAATAATTTAAAAAAAAATGCGAGAGGCCATCGGTTAGTCCGTCTGTGGATTGTGTAACGACCCAACATCTTATCCATTATATCCACACCAATTTTTGTTTTGTTATAATACTGAACAATTTCTGGTTCCTTTTTTTGTCTTCGCTGCAAATTTTAGTGCATCGTAGATAGAAGTATAACAACTTTCTTTTTTTAGGAACATAGGAGCATAGAGTAAATTTTACATAAAACCCAAATAGAGAATTCTTCACGATCTTTAAATGCTAAATGTCTTCAAATGTCTACTAGAATGTATTTTTTTTTTCAACGTTCCGACAATTGTTAGGTTCCATACAATAAATGCTTTGCTAAAGGTAAAGTAGTAAAAAAATTATCCATTGTAATATTTCTTCCGGATCCTTTATATTTTGCAGCTAAATCTTTTACTCTCTTCCACTCTTTCGCCTTCATTTATTTCACGGCCAGTTGTTATTTTGCCAGTGTAAATTTGACCTTTCAATTGATATGAATTTTTGGCGTCGCATATCCACCATATTTTCCCACCCGGCGGTTTTATTTATAGAAATAGGGTTTTTCGGGTAGTGGAATAATCTATGGGTAATGCCCAGTTGTAATGTGAAAGTCTCCGGGTATTAAAATTATTTTATTGAATGAAAAACCCTTGCAGGTACACGGGTACCCGGGTATTGAACAACGTAGTAATGACTGGGTATTGACATAAGTGTTCATCCATTCTTTAAAAATGCCCCGGAACTGAGTGCCTGAATATTTAAATATATTCAGCTTTCCGGAGCTCTATAACAATTACTAGAGTATTTTTAGGACTTCATTTTAGGCTGTGTTCCCGTTTGTTTTAAGTTTGTATGATTATCTATAACGTAGGATGGTTTCACCAATTCTTATTTTTTCTTTAACAGTTATTATTAAGTTCATTAATTGTTTCCCACATTTTCTATTTATTTTGAGACCTCTGCAGTTTGTAGTCGTAGAAATTTGTTTTTGTTCTTTTGATTAAGCTATCATGCTTTTTTTTATTCTGTAGATATATTTCTTTTAGTTGTGAGTATCTTTTCTGCAAGACATATATATATATATATATATATATATATATATATATATATATATATATATATATATATATATATATATAGGTCTTTCAGATTTCTGCTTGATGTTTTTATTTCTGAGGTTATCCAGGTTTTTGTATGCTTTTTAGTCTTTATTAACGGAAATGATGTAAAGAAGTGGAATTGTAGGGTCAGAATTAAGCCCACGGTTTTTTTTGTCGCAGTCATTTGTGCTGTATACGTCCTCCCACGTTTCTTTTCTTAAAGCATTGAGAAATCTGTCTTTGTTGGTATTATTGAATTTCCTTGTAAAATGTTCCTTCTGAATATTCTTTTTGTTTATGTTTCGTTTTAGTATCAGGAATCGGTGCTCTGATATGGGCGTGTCTTATATAAGAATTGTTGTTGGATATGACGCTTTAGCAAAAATGTTATCAACTATCGTTTTAGATATTGGTGTAATCCTTGTATATTCCTTGACAAGGTCCACTAGTCCATATGACATTAGTTAATTTATGAGATTGGTTTTTTCTTTGGATTTAGTTTCGAAATTGTTGAAGTCTCCTACCAGTATAATATCACAACCTGGTTTAAAGATTTTACATCATCAACATATTTTGAGTATGTTCTCCAGACTAGTTAAAAAGAGCAATTTGTGAGGTTCTGTTTTTATATTTCCACACAACTCCACAAATTTCGATCTATTTTTCAATGCTTTTATTAAGTATATTTAATGTTTTATGTTCAGTATTGTAGTGACTAGGTGAGTTTAGTGCCCAAATAGCTACTCCTCCACCAATGGCCTCTCTTCTGCAGTACGCACTTATTAGATGATAATTGTCTATATGTAATTGAATGCTTTCGTTTACCCAGATTCCTGACGAGCACAGGAAAAGAGGTTTGTGGTCAGATGTTAGCATTTCGAGCTGGTTAATTTTTTTTTTCCAATGATTTGTATATTTAGGAATAGTATTAAATTGGTAGAGATTTCTGACAATTGCGTGTTCTGGTTTAACATAGTTGTGCATGGTGTTTATCGGGTTAAAACTATTTTTTCTCTGTCCTCTTCCCGATTCTCAGCAAAAAATGATTGAAGCAGGTGTTTCTTAGCCATACATCCGGTTTTCTTAGATTTTCCAGCTCCTCTTTTGGTACTGATACTTTGAACGACGAGTACTCAAGTGGATGTCTGGATAAGAGTTTTGTACATATTACTTGATTGAATGATTTATTTTCAAGATAGTTAGTTATTTCATTTACTGATAAGTTCGGGTTAAGGTGATAAACATGTAGGTGAGCGTACCTCGTAGCTGCTTTTATTTGAGTCCGGTATAGTCTTGCCTGTCTAATCTCGTCTGCCTAGTCTTTTTTGTCTAGTCTTGTCTGTCTAGTATGGTGTGTCTAGTCTTATCTGTCTGGTCTTGTCTGTCTAGCCCTCTCTGTCTAGATTCATCTGTCTAGTCTTGTGTGTCTAGTCTTGTCTGTCTGGTCTTGCCTCTATAGTCTTGTCTGTCTTGTCTCTGCTGTCTAGCCTTGTCTGTCTAGTCCTGTCTGTCTAGTTGTGTCTGTCTAGTCTTGTCTATCTAGTCTTGTCTGTCTAGTCTTGTCGGTCTAGTCTTGTCTGTCTAGTCTTGTCTGTCTAATCTTCTCTGTCTAGTCTTGTTTGTCTAGTATTCTCTGTCTAATCTTGCCTGTCCTAATCTTGCTAGTCCGTCTATTTTGTCTAGTCCGTCTCGTCCGTCTAGTCCATCTAGTCCGTCTAGTCTGTCTAGTCTTGTTTATTTGTCTTGATTGAACATTGCCTCTCTAGTTCTGTTTGCCTAGTGTTGTTTAAAGAGACAGGATAATTCCTTTGCCGTTTTATTCGTCCTCGCCACAACATATCATTGTATGTAACGGCGTTTCCCTTCAATATAATCCAGGAAATACGCGCAAAGTTTGTCTTAATGTAGGTAAGCGTCGCGACGCGCAGCAACATACCCTCGAAGTAAGAACCTTTTACAACCGAATGTGAAGCTTCATTTTGCTGAGAGTGCTCAGAAGTTATGTGCGCGAATATAGATGCTTTTAGGGAATAAAAAACGAACGGAAATGTATGAAAATTAGTTGATTAAAATCAACTAAAACGGATTCCTTGGAGTTTTTTTTTGTTGTATTAGTTAAGTAAAGGTGGATTTTTATTCATAGGGGAAACGGAAATGGTCAGATTTATATTAATTTTGAATATTAATTTTTTTCAGGTTTAATGTACCTATATTGCTAATTATTACTCATTTTTTTTGTAACTTATATATTGCACTAAAAATAATTTGTAAAATTGCATACTTATTTTCATCTACATATGTGATTACCAAGGCGTGTTTAAAACATTTAAATTTAATATATTTTCTTTTTAAGAATTTAAGTTTTTTTTCAACTAATTCATGTTTGAAAGAAATCCGTAATTTATTTGTCGAAAGATAAGTTAAATCGAAAAATGCTGTGACTGTTAAAACCTGGTAATCGATTCCATTATTGTTTGTTTTGCCTTTTAATCCGAGTTCGGAAACGTCCGAAGCGGCGTAAAAACCCCGCAGAAAAAAAAACCAAGGGTTGCGCAAAATGCAGTTGAATGGTAGAAATCACGGGGAGGAAATTGCAAGTAGAGCAAGTAAATTGAGTGATCCGGATTTTTACTGTAAACGCATCAGCATTCCGGGCCGGGAACGGACCGCAGACTTTAAAGGGTTGTTCAACCGAACACACCGATGGACCCTAGACAAGCTACACATTATTGAACATGCACGTCCCCTACCAAACACAACCCCTTTATTTTTACTACAAACATATTCGCTGTCCTCACTCTCTGAATATAAACGTTTTAATTTACATTATAGGATACATCTTATTTAATTCGACAAATAAACATCAATTATAGCAAGCAAATTCAAGTCAATAAGACAACACATAAAGATTAAATACTCAAGACTAGATAGACTAGACAAGCAAGAGGAGACTAACAAGACATCTAGTCTAATCACAGACGACTAGACTAGACCCAACATTCACAAATAAGACTAGACATACAAAATTTTATAATTCGCTGTACGAATTGTCAGAGGACATGGTGGGTGTTGTCATGGCTGTATAATGAGATGTGTTGATCGCGTAATTCCACATTGGAATGGGCAAGCAATTAGCGTAATGTTAATTGATTCCTGTACTGTGAGTTATAATTCGATGTCGAAATGCCCAAAGGTAGTGAAACTGACACATACCACTTGAATAGATGGAATTCTGCAATGCTGATGCAGTTTGTGTAACCGAATATATCAATTGTAATCAATTGATGGTGTTACTTATTAGTGATTCTGACATTCTCGTCGTATAATTGCCGACCAAATCGATTACTTATAATTAGGTTTCAGTGTTTTGTGTATAGTTTGGTCCGGCCTATCTTGTCTGTTTAGTTCCGATTGTCTAACACAGTCCCATAGATTTGTGTCATCCATGTGTAGGTTTATAATATATTTTGATAAGCTGTATGGCAATTAGTAGTAAGATAATCCCGGGTGTCTGCCAGGATTCGCAGGATGCATATATCAGATCCGCAGGTAACAAGACAAATCCCGGTGATCCGTAGAGAGCGAAATCCGGCAAGCTGGGGTTGGTACACCTCGGCTGCCGCTTTCATATCATTCAATCAAGAAATGTAGCAGGAAATATGGGGTTTGTCTCAGTCCCGCGAAATTAGGTTTCAACGGCGAAGGGAGAGAACGGAATTGGTTGCCTGAGAATATCTCGCGTATAATGAAACCGTGTGAGAGAAGCATTTGACTTTTAAAATATCCGGAATTCCTCGAGAAGAATATACGCGGGATGTTATATTTTTTTTTGCTGCAACAATTTCGTGAAGCTGAATTACCATTTTCCGCAGCTATTTATTTAAATAAATTATTGCGGTTGCAACAATTCATTTGGAATTGTCTATTGTTCGCGCTCGTGCATTTAGAGAAATTTCTGGATTTGTGTTGCGGTTAACGCGCTTGTTGATACAGCTTCACATTGCAGATAGTTCTTACACATTATTTGCATTTTATGCAAATACGAGCCGTCGCGAAATTTTGTTTGAAAACTCATATCTGCGCAATAAGAATTATATGCATTTTGAAGCATTCACGCTAAACTTCATCTTAACATCTTAATTTCTATCTCGCTTGTAAAACTTAATATTTAAGATTGGGGACAAAATTTGACAGACAAGTCTACTCAGCAAAGACTAGACGGGCAAGACTACACAGTTAAGACTAGACGGAGAAGATAAGACACACAAGACTAGATAGACAAGACTAGACGGACAAGATTGAAGAGACAAGACTAGACGGAGAAGAATTGACAGACAAGTGTTTGGGGGAAGCTCTCACAAAACCCCCCATTTCACTTTGGCTCTTAGTAGGCGCCACCCCGGTATCGCACATATCGCAATCATTTAGGGTGGGCAGCCTGGACGGTTAGTGAAAATCGCCCTAGTTGTTGCCTCTCCGACCGGGAATCGAACCCGGGTCTCCCGCTTGTCAGGCAGATATTTTGTCAAATAAACTACCGAGGAGTGACAGAGGAAGGTTAGACATAAAACTTTAGATTAGATATACAAGATATATACGCATTAAAAAATAAAGTCTATTTTGTTGAGGTGTCTATAGTGGCAATACTGCGGCGCACTGCAGCTAGTCGCTGTAAATAATTCAGGGGCTTGGTAATTCGCTGAAATGGACGAGTTATGTTTTGAATCCGGCTGAATTACTCACTAGTCTGTGTGTGTGTGTGTGGGCACACCCTCGTGGAAATTGAATGCGAGCATTTTGGCACGGATTCGCTTGAGCACAATCCATGACTCACGGCCGCAATGTTAAACAACGAATTCCTTCATGTCGGGATTATTCCTAAGTATAATTACACTCAATGACCCAGAAACCCGAAATATGTCATTGAGACAGACAGCAATCTTTCTCGTCACATAATAATAATATATAGGTAGGTATGTAAAAACATCAAAGCGTTTTTCTTCTAAATTTATTTGTCGAGTAAACTAATTAACACCTAGATAAATAACATAAAAACTCTTAAAATCTCTTAATTTACTACGATTCCAACCGAGGTCAGGCATATGCTGAATTTAATGCTCACAATTAGCTATAGTAAATGTGGAGTTCTTGTGTCTGGAAGCTGCGTTTGGTTTTCCGAATTGGTGACTTTGTAGTATTATAAGTGTCAAGAACGAATGTTACAATTCTTCTAGCCGGATACACATTACCTTCTAATGTCTGATGAGAGAAAATCACCTCTGAAAATATACTGAAGTCTTCGAATTTTATATGCAGATGTAGTCCATTTTCGTGTGTAGATCAGTCGTCAGATTTCCCACATTGGAAGGTAGTTGACATATCGTGTAGCACAAGCATAGGTACCGTTCAATAAATCTGAAAATTTCCATTCAATAAATGCTTCGTCACTTTTTTTATTATTTTGCAATAATGCACTGAAAACTTCGATCGTTACGACACGTTTTTTGTTTCTTAAACGACTGTTTATTAGAATGGTTGGAATTGCTCATAGTAAACTGTACGAAACAAACAATGTTTTGTTTTCGCTTTGTGCTGACTTTAATCTTCGTCTGGCATGCGATTTGAAATGAAACTTTCAACCTTGATTTTATTGACGGAATTATCATTCGTGAATATTAAATGTCTTGAGAGATTATTTATTAATGAAACAACATTCCCTTTGCTAACATTTTATTTTCTGCATTAATCTAGATAATACAAGAAAATAAAAACTTCAAAATAATGGCAATGTAGTGACTATAAAAATAATGAACTGAAATTTTTGGTTTGTTACAAAAATTTTTTTTCGAAATAGATTTTCAATTAATCAAAATTACATTAAGAAGAATAATATTTTGTTATATGTGTTATGAGCAGGGTCTGAAATTAATTGCTACCGACATTGTACAATAAATGTTGGTCCAACATTAATTTTCTGAATTTTCACGAATTATTATTGCCATTTTAGCTGAAAATATTAATATTTTCATTTTTATTTCAAATATTATCCCATACAGAAAGTGGTAACAAAATGATTCTTGACACAATTAAACTACTACAAAATACTACCCCAAAATTGAAGAAATAAAAAAAATAAAATGGGATACGATTTACCAAGATTTGACCATGATTGACAACCAAATGGTTTTATTTGCCCACATTCCGTTCAAAAGATAGACATGGCATCTTAAAAAACATGTTAAAAAAATGGCTCACCATTTTTTTTTAGGAACCCCAAATTTTTATAGTTTTTTTTTTTCGAACTTTCCTAAATTTCCTTCCCTAAAAGAAATGTATTGCCGAACTTTTCCGCCGATAATCGAATATAATCGAAGTTGCATACACGAAAAATGCTGCTACATGTGCCTTGAATGGTAATTTAGTGCCTTTTTTAAACTGTTTATGACGCTGTGTTTGAACACTGTTCATGATCACTAATCATTTTTCAATGAGTTTTTACAATGTAATGTTTAAATTACATTTTAAAAACCACAAATTGAAAAACTAAATTGTTAGGAATTTTAGATATAAATATTATTAATTGGGTAGTGGCATGAAAATTTCACGAAAATCTATAGTAAATCTATAGTAGCAACAGTGTGCAAACTCAGTGTCGTAAATAGTTTAAAAAAAAAAATCAAATTATCTGAATTATCAATGTGCAGTGAATTTATTATAAACAATTTAATTTCAGAATCTATTTGCTAATGGATTCATGTGGGTCTCCTGATATACCATCGTAATTTTCAGCAATTCGTTAATAATTTGTTTATTAAAATATCCCGAATCTTCGAATATGAATTTCAATGTAAAAATAAAAAAAAGTACAAAAAAAATACGAGACCATTCACAAACCTCAAATTCATGGCATTTTTTGTATACCACCTTTGTATACCACATTGTATACCACCTGCACACAATAATTATTTTAAATCCCTCCCTCATACACAAACTAGAGAAGACTGTAAAAAAAATGTGAAAAAATTACTATGTGAATTTTGATATTATAAGAAAAGAATTAAGGAAATTATGTTCTTTAATACACAAATTGACTAATAACATAAATAAAATGTAATTATTAGTACTGTGTGGCTCCTGCATTTTACTCCTAAGAGATGCCACGATGTCAGCAGGAGAAGGCAGAAACGCGTCTATGGATGTTCATAATTATTTTCATTTATCAAGTTGTCATCTCCTGCTGATCTCGAGTCATCTCTTAGCAGTAAAATGCAGGAGCCACACCGTACTCATAATTATATTTTATTTATGTTATTAGTCAATTTGTGAATTAAAGAACATAGTTTCCTTAATTCTTTTCATATGAAGAAGACTGAAGAAAAATTAATAAAACTATACTAATTTTAATGTAAAAATTATTTAACAACTGTTATTTATCATTTTGGATTTTATATCATTTTATATAAGTGTATACATTTATCTTCATTTCAAGAAAAATTTATTTTATGTATGGATGGACTTGTGCTTCCTTAAGAATTGGAAACGTGATTTTATTGATTTTGAAAGTGGCCCAAGTCCATTTACAACCAACAAAAACATATTATTACTTAAAAAAGTTAAATATAATAACTATTGGGGTAATAAATTTGATACCCTTAGAAACACGAAAACATTATTCTACTTTGTTATCTGTTACCCATATTTTCAATATTTAGATTCGAACATAAATGGAGTTAGGTCACTTTTAAAATAAACGGCTCATTTGAACGCCTTCAGCATATTCTAAATCTGTAGTTTGTAAAATATGTTTTTTCTAATTTCTCTGTCGATACTCTTTTTGACGATTTGCTTGTGATTTCACTATCGTCTCTCTATAATGTGTATAAATATAGTAAAACAAAAAATTGCAAACACTTTAAACACAGGTACGATAAACCTATGCAAACATTAAGCAATTGCTTAAAATTATAAAACTTATTATCCGTTTGATAGAAAATTGTAGCGAAATTGACACATATAGCAGCATTTTTCGAGTATATTCGATTATCATCGGAAAAGTTCGGCAATCTATTTATTTTAAATGGACCATAAACATGGTCAAACGAATTAAAATTAATGGGCAAAAAATGGGTAAAAAAATAAGGCAAATATGGTCAAACCATGTTTTTTAAGATGCCTTTCTCAAATACAGAAAAAAATGCGTTTTGGAGGATTAGGCCCCAATCATTTTTTTTATATCTTTTCAACGGAATGTGGGCAGACAAAACTATTTGGTGATCAATCATGGTCAAATCTTAGTCAAACGTATCCCATTTTAATTTATGTCAATTTTGGGGGCTATCTTCATGCAACTACGAATAAATCGGTTAAACGGAATAAAACACATTCGCAATGGAGAACATTAAATTGAAACGTTCGCAGTTTTAAAATTACCAGGTCGATTTCTCAAAATCGTATGAAGATAGTGCAAACCATTAGCAAAATGGTTTTCAAAGGGCTTTACTATAAATACACTACGGAAAATTCCATCGAAGTTCGATCGATTTTGGAAAATTTTCGATAGCGTAACTTTTCAACACCTTGCCGTTAAGACTTCCAAGTTTCTCAATTAGATTCAGCATCTCGGAATAACTTGAGAAATCATTTTTTCAGGCAAGCGCCAAATGTCGAAAATTGTCCGCATTCAGTCATTCGTCCTCCAGGCACGTTCGGTCACGTACGGATGGCCATCTCCAGAAATTTTCAACGGATTTCGACAATTTAGGTATGAAACGACGCAGAGATTTTCTTAAATAAATTCTGCAAGAAAACGTACAATGTTGACAGAAATTCCTGTACATTAAAAAAAAAACAGTTAACCTTTTCTGTTATTGAAGGTTGCAGAGTAAAATGAAGGTAAAATCATGATCAGCTACTTCAGGTAAGATAAATAAAATATTTCTCCAAATTTCCTCATTTCTTTCGGAAAAAAAGGACCGTTTGCGTTTTTTTTTTCAATAATTTCCCAAGCAATTTTCGACACAGTTAAACCTCTTAGTATGACTAATAAATTAAAAATTCAGTTATACAGAATAACTTAGTGTTACACTTCCAGTCCTAGGAGAGTGTCCAGATTGTGGAATTTGCTCAAGAACTCTATTCCATCACACCAATTTGGATTCAAGTCTTCCTACTCCACCAGCCACCCCATATATATCCTCACCAACAACCTACAAACCGCATACCTCCATAAAGATAATTCTGCTGCACTATTCCTAGACATAAACAAAGCTTTTGACAATGTGTGGCATGCCGGCCTCCTGTTCAAAATACACAAACTAAATGTTGCTCCGTATCTCATTTATATCCTTAAATAGTTTCTCCTTGACAGATCCCTCCTTCTTAAAATAAACAATACCCTCTCCTCTGAATTTACCCTTTCCAAAGTCTTCCCCAAGGCTCCCCACTGTCTTCCTTACTCTATAATCTATACTGACACGACATATACAACTATAACCTTGCAGAGAAATGCCAAATTTCAGAAACAGATATAAGAAACAGAGAGGAGACAACCTCTCCGCCTAGATCCTACAATACTCCGACGACACCGCCCTCATATCCCACAATAAAACCCTCAAAAAAAACGACGGACGGATTTCAAGACCTCACGGACAGAACCCTAATTTGGTCAACCTCTCCGCCTATATCCTACAATATGCCGACGACAACGCCCTCATATACCACAATAAGATCCTCAAAAAACGACGGTCGGACTTCAATGCCTCACGAAACCCTAATTTGGTTTAACCGTTGCAGACTCACTACAAACCCTTCCAAATGACAACTCATCCCTAATCATAGAATTTCCCCCAATTCTCCACTTATCCACCTAGACACCATTGACGTAACATCGACTCCACAAATTAAGTACCTAGGTATGACATTCGACAATAAACTGAAATTCATTATAGACGCAACCAGTGTTCCCTCTAATTTTTGTTAGTGCTGCGCGGTCCAAAGCCGAGTGTGAGCAAAAAAAATTAAACTAAAAATAAATTGCCCAATTTTTTTATACTTTTATTTATTCAAACCATAATATCAAATAGCAGTGTAATAGTTTTGAATGTTTCCAATGAAAATTTATTATTTTGTTGTCTTCTGAATTTCGTACTAACTCATTGTTTTTAAACTCGGTTTTTATTATTTGCCCATTTGATAAATGTAATTTTATTCTCATTAGATCACCTATGTATTTATATTGCTGTCGGTTGCGATATTTTCTTTTAATGGAATTCATGACTGAAAATCTCCATTCACCATTCGCACTGGACGCTTGGAAGGTATCCATAATATTGTAAAGAAGAATAGCAAGATTAGAAAATTGTGAATGGCTTAGTAACAAAGTTAACGTATAAACGAATGTTTTGAACAATCCACGTTTACTCTTATACAGTATTGTAAATTTCATTTCAGAATATTCATCTCATATTTTATCAATGTAAATACTTTGATATATTTATCATAATTATAGAACATTTTTCGGATAGATTTATTATATTCTGTTTTCCAAAATTTTATTTTTTCCTGAATTTATAATAATCTCATAAAATATATATATACATATATATATATATATATATATATATATATATATATATATATATATATATATATATATATATATATATATATATATATTATTTTGATCGTAATCAAATTTGTCAAATACAAAAAGTATCAATATTATTTTGATCTACTGATAATAGTTTTTTACATGACTGCTCCAGAGGATTTTGTCTCCCAGGTATTGAGATTTAAATTTTCTTATTTTAGTCTTAACGAAAAAAGCTTTTAAAAAAAAAGCTGATGTGCATCAATAATAGTTTAAGAAAACAGCTTTTCTGTGGGTGTTTGTACAAAGATGAAAGCTCTTCTAATATGACTTTGAGAGCAAAAATTGCTACCCAATATTGAGAATCCGTCAGAATTTTTGCACAATATTTACAGATAGGATCATTTCGTTCCATAACTTGACACTAGTCAATTAGAACATCATACCTTAGTCAATTGGAACATCATACCTTTCTTTATTGATTAGTTTAAATGTTATGGCATCATGTGCTTTTCATATTCGATCGGTGAAA
Source organism: Phosphuga atrata (assembly GCA_944588485.1). Lineage (NCBI taxonomy): Eukaryota > Metazoa > Arthropoda > Insecta > Coleoptera > Silphidae > Phosphuga > Phosphuga atrata. The sequence continues at coordinate 31,457,629 of OX155896.1, read as the reverse complement.
CATTGTGTAAAGACTTTCAGACTAAATTTTCTGCATAACAGGTACATTTTGCAGCTACCCCATTTTTCTTACCAAGCGTGACATTTTCTCCAGTAAACATTATCATATTTTGATGTTTAAGTTATGTTCAACATAATTCTTAAAATTTTTTGTTACAAATGCTGTCACAATGTTCGATACAGTTTTGTAATTTATATCATTACCACGATATTTAAAATCCAAAATTAGTACTTTTGTATAAAAATATCGGTACTTTCGTCTACAATTAATGTATGGAAGGTTGAATTTTCATTTCTTAAAAAAAAAATCCAGGATATTGTTTATATATTCGGTGAATTCAAAAGCATAATTTTGACTTCGCCAATATTGTGGCAACTTAATGTTTCCTTCCATATGCTTATGGATCTTAGGTACGGCATTCATTGATACGTATTCGTTATTCAGTTAATACGTATAGCCAATATTACATTTTAGATTAATTAAACTAGAAAAAATTAAACATTAACTTTCTCAAAATCAGATTTTGACCGTTCTTGTTTTTCTCTTTTTTCCGTGACGTTCTTCAGGTATTTCCATTATCATTTATAAGTTTTTAAAATTAACATTTTTCCAATATTTGTGGTTTATTAGCAGCTCCTCTATGCTGTTTTTGAATAATTTGTTATATAATCTTTTTAAATAATCTATTTATATACTTTATATATTAATTAATCTTTTTTCTTCCGAAATTTCCCTAATTTCTAGGACAAAATCAACGTCTCGTAATTTAAGTGCGCGGAAACTTAATTTACCTGCGCAGATTTTAAAATATCACGAAAACTGCTGCGCATCCGCGCAGCTTAACGGGAACATTAGGCGCAACACTGCGCAAGACCAAAACTATCCAAAGGAGTAAACATTTCCGCTCTTTGGCCCAAGAAAACCAAGGTATCTCCATTAGAATGGCCTCCAAAATTATTGAATCCATATGGAACCCCTATCCTCGACTACGGACACATAATAATGACTGTTCCCAACAAAAAAATCTACAACATACAGGAAATCCTAACGAACGGTATTACGCGCTATCTCCAAATTTTGACATCGCAATAACATCCTCCATAACCCCTCCAATGAACTCCTTTACAGACTCACCCATATCCCGAGACTCTCCGACATACACAACCAACTACTGACCAAATACAAGGATACCAACACGTACTAAACCATCAGAAACCGCCTAGGTATCAGACGTGAGCCTACGTAGATTGTAGATTTGGTGGTGACGACTTGTATTGCGACCTTCAAAGATATATCCTATTGTACCCCACCCTTTTCCTCTAAACGTTAGTATACTTACCCATTTAAAGCGCCTCCTCTAGTTCTGATTCCTTTAGTAATATCAGGATCTGAGTGGGATTCAAGGACTGCAGCTTCTCTCCGTTTAAGCAGTGGGCCACAAGGTACATTTGTCTCTTGCGGAACAGTGCTCGGCAGTCTTTGAGCAGACGTATTGGGGTTTCCTCTGCTGAACCACAGAATCTCCATATAGCATCTTCCTCTAGGGCTATGCTCTTGAGGTGTTTTCTAAGTCTGCAGTGTCCCATCAGGACTCCTGTCAGAATTCTAAGCTTGTTTCTGTTAAGTTTATAGCAAGCTTTTGTTCTTTTCTGGTTAAAAGATCCCAGCATTACTTTGGATTGTCTCAACCCTGACCCTACCTAACGCCACTCAACCCACTCAAGACACTCCACGAATCAATGTACGACTAAACCCTTCATACTCCGTTGATCCTGAATTTCTTTAAAAATTTTATTTTTTATATTCTATAATCTCTGTATTTTCTATTTTTTTTTTCTTTTCTATATAAAATCATTCAAAAACTCTGTATAACTCGAGCAGAAAGAGCTAGTGGCCGATAACTTTTTGTTATCTTTTTGTTAACTTTTTGTTTTCAATAAATATTTCTTCTTCTTCTCTTAGTGCGCTACATTAGGAAAATTTATTATAAAACGTATTGCGACATTGTTTTAAATTGGTAATTTTACTATAAATCCACATAAATTTTCTCCAGAAATATTATTCGAGGATGAAAATTTACCTAGTTAGATTTGGCATCCCAAAATTGGTCAGGAAATGTATAAATCTTTTCCGGAAAGCGCCAAACCTGAAAAATCTTCCGAATCTACCCATGGCTCTCGTGGTCTCGGAAGGCCATCTCGACAAATATTCTATAGATTTCAACAATTTTGGTATCTAACGATGTAAAATGACTTCGTTTAATTCTGGTAAACTGCACAAAAATGCAACAGAAAATGTTTTCTAAAACTCATTGTTCCGGTTATTTAATGCAGAAGATTGCTTGCTCTTCTTGGAGGGTGAAATGGTGATAAGCACTTTGAGCTCCTTGATGTAAGATGGCTAAACTGAAGACTAAACAATTTTGAGCGTTTACGATATTTCCTAAAACCACTCCCTTATTACGAATAAACTTATAAGCCACTCACTCACTACGAATAAATCGATGTTATAATTTTACGAAAAACAAAACAGTTTTTCACTGGAAAATTATAACATCGATTATAAACTAATTTACACTGTTTCAAAGTCTTGCATAAAAACATAAACGCTCTGAATAGATACAGAATAATACAAATTGTTGATGGTGTTGTATAAGAAAAATTGATTAACATGGAGCATTGTAAAATGTAGTCCATACGATAATACCTCGTTTGTGGGCACATAATAATGGGCCGATTTATTATCGGCGACTCTCTTTCCCTCCATGCATCGCATTATCAGTTTTAATACTCCGTTTATGGGAGATGCGCTTTATGTCCTCGTATAATATAAATTCAACCTAGTAATACACGATCCTTGCATAAACAACAAGGAGAAAAAAGAATTAGATTATATACATACATGATACACGGATTATTAATTTTTTTTTAATCTTACCTAACTTGGCACGGTTTATGTTGATCTTGTACTTTGAATTTTATCAATTATAACATCCTATGATGAATAAATGGGAACCAAGACTTAATGTACTTAATTTTAAAGGAACAAAACTAGATGGAAAATACAGGACAAGACATGATAAACAAGACTGGCTTGACAAAAACCACTAATCTTTTATGTATTTCTTTTTAATCTAGTCCGTCTAATATTGACAACTCAGTATATTTAATGCTTTATGAAATAGCACTTCCACAATAGTTTTGTTTTAATGCATTAACAACCCAAAAATACATAATCAAGTGTTTCTTTACGGGATTTTTTTTTAAATGAATGTAACCTTTTAGATTTTTCCATGTAATTTATCGATTGCGTAAAACAAAATAAAAAGATAAAATTAAAAGGAATCACTGGCCTGTCGCAGTCGAAAATTTATTCGAAAACTCTTTATGCGTTTGTTTTCTTCCCTGCAATAATAATAACGTAATTTACGAGGAAATAAATAGAGAATGCGCGGCGTGTCCCGAAAGGGAGGATATTTTCGGACGGCGTGTGTTTAGTCAACAAAGTATTCTCGGCCGTAGAATGCACGAGTTTCAGGTAGCAGTCTAGAGGCGACTATCCGCGTCTTAAATAGCTCGCTTGTTCAGAAATACCACAACGAGTTTTATATTTAGAAAAGCCACAACTCACTTAATTTATTTCTGAAACACACATCCGGAATTTATTACCGTTTCTTCACATAAATATTTTAGTTTTTTTTTCAGCAAAGAAGGTTTCTCACAAATTTACTTAATCACCAATCAAAGGTGACACGAACGTTCTAAACAAGGAGTTTCCTAATGATTACGCATCACATGTATCTTAATATTGCTAATACGTTGTTTATACAAAGATTAAATTAAATATCCAAAATTATTTCACAAATTACTTTCATGTCATCGGCAGCTTGCCTCACAATAATTCAAAATATTTTACAGACCTAGAAGTAAAAGTAGAAATAAAACGTTAAATCTTCTCTGACTGGTGCTGTTTTTGGAATATTTAATCTTTCTGTGCCTAGTTTTGTGCTTATCGTTTCTCTCTATTGATTCTCGATTATAATTTGCTTCCTTCTGTATATTTTGTGCTAACAAATCGAGAAATTTTTATCTGAATAAATTATGCGAAAAATAAGTGAAAGAGGTATCTAGACCAGATCTAAAGTTATCTAGGTTTAAATTTAAATCTTAAATGCTCCTGATTGTACGGTGACTTGCTTTACAAAAATCCACTTTTACAAATGTCCACTTTTAGTTTATTGAAAATTGTGTGTTGTGCTCAAAAAAGTTATCCAATAGTGTTTCAAAAGTGTATTCTTTCGAAGAACTAGTAGATATGCATTTAACTTATGGTGCTGCTAGCAACATAGGCTACTGCCTATGTTCTCCAAAAATCCTTGCAGCTGCTTAGTTAGCTAGCTTGTCGAACAGTTGAAAACATGCCCGCGTTCGTTGTTCTTTATTGCAGCGGTATCGGCTGTGCACTGATCAAATTTTGAACAATTTTTATAAATAGTACATAATTGTGTTTTACGTTTGTATATTTTATCAATAAATTCCGCCCCATTGCATGTGTTGCAGCATGTATTGTCGGTGGAGTTGACACACCTTGTATACATTTATTTGTCAAATATTCTTAAATAAATCTAGAACAACTAGAATTCAAGTTCTATCAAAGAAAGATGATATATTAGAGATGAATGGTTATCTAGATATATATATATATATATATATATATATATATATATATATATATATATATATATATATATATATATATATATATATGTTGTATTGTTTTCTCGGGGATTCCGCGTTGATGCTGAGGGTTGGCTCTGAAAAGAACCGGATTCTCGACGTTTCGGCGAACTAATATTCGCGATTCTCAAGAGATATATGCGTCCGTGCGGGTCAACCGTTAGACGCATACTCGGTTGACCCGCACGGACGCATATATCTCTTGAGAATAGCGAATGTTAGTTCGCCGAAACGTCGAGAATCCGGTTCTTTTCAGAGCCAACCCTCAGCATCAACGCGGAATCCCCGAGAAAACAATACAACACAGGTATCTATCCGCGAAAACCTCAAATACAACATATATATATATATATATATATATATATATATATATATATATATATATATATATATATATATATATAGTTTGAATAATATGTTAGTTTGTTCAGTAAGTCATTTTAGTTTTTCGACTGTCGTTTGTTTTCCACTGAAAGTTATATAATAAAGGTTGTTAGAAATAGTGTTGAATAAATACGTACGTGAAACGAAGGAAACGGAGATGAGTTATCTAGACCAGATCAATAGTTATTTAGACTTAGGAAAGATTTTGGAATGCTTTTGATTGTTCGGTGACTAGTCTCAGTTTTTTGTCTTTTGCCTAACTTCCTGCTGAATATTTTGCTTAATATGAAAATCTGTAGACATATTCTTGAATAAAATTACCATAGAACGATAGGCACTGGAATGAGTTAGCTAATATTTTTTATTGTTCGGTGACCATTATTTATATCGTCTGGCATTTGTTTCCTGCTAAACATTTTGAAATGAACATAGATGGAAGTAAATCCTGCCAAAAACTAAAGAAACTAATTATTTATATATTCCTGATCAAAAGTTATATAGATAAAAATCTAAATAAATTTTAATCTAACAATGTTTTTGATTGCTAGTTGACTAATTTTAGTTTTCGTGTCACTTGTTTCTTGTTTAGAAATTTGTGGAAAATATTCTTAAATAAATCCTACGTAGAATAAATGAAACTAAAATTATTTTCTCTAGATCTAGATTCTATATACAATGAGGCTATTAATCTAGGTTTGAATATGCAACTTTGTATTTGGAAATAATAAGAAAAAAAAGTTTGAAAAAAACTTAACAGATATTACTAGGATAATAATTCTAGATAGATTATCAAAGTGTAATCATCACACTTGACTAGACTAGGCACAACACTAGACAGATTAAATTAAACTAACATAGTTTTACTTTATAAGTTTTTCAGATTTATAAATTCTTAAATGCTTTTAAAGTTTAAAATAATAATAATAATAACAAGTGGTTTTTATTTTTGTTCATTTAACATTTTGTTAATTGCCAATTTAATTTTAATGTTTTATAAACAGCAAGTAATTCATAAATTAAGCTGAGCAAGACTAGGATTTACCATAATTTTTCAATAATCTCTTATTTTTTTCATACTTTGTGTTAAAAAAAACGAATTTAAACTGTTTTCAATTAAGACGTTAACGGAATTCCAAAAAGCCATTATTTATTGTCGCTTTCGGGATCGTATGAAATAACGCTTACGCAGTTTTATCAAACCATGTGGCCAATATGTCGCAGCTTGCCGGCTTTATATTGCGCGCCGAGCGAAGAACGCAAAAAAATAAACGAGGGAAAATAATGAAATTTAGCCGCCGGAAAATTCTAGCGGGAATGTAAATGTAATTTTCTTGAAATTCCACCGGTTAAGTTGTAAATAAAGGATGCTGGGGGAGAGGAGACCCATGAGCCATCTCACCGTGGAAAATTTTAAATATGCGCACGACGCACTATAACCGCTTATTGGGCAATTCTGTGCGGCGTTAAGCGGTCCAATTTTCTCCATTCAATCGACCACCAAAGCCTACACACCATTCGACACCCCTCCAAACGACATACAGCCGTGCCACCGTGCATTTCCTTACACTATTAAGACACCGATGAAAACACCCATACTATTACAAACCCCGCATAAACCAGAAATTTCAAAATTTATTCAGGATCTTTGAAATTTTAGGGTTTTATTTTTATTGACACTATTAACATTTATTTGCAGTTTCGACAAACAATACAAAATTGGATTGCAATACAGAATTGCAACAATGTTGAAATAAAAAAAAAATCTGCAAGACAACAACTAATTTTTAGTTTAAAAATATTTTGATTATTTATTTATTGATAATTGAAATATAGAGATTAATATACTGTTTCTGCATAAACTTTTAGGAAAAACAACAGAATACAAAAATAAACATCTGAACACTTAATTACCTTTACTATTACTTATTGAAATGTGGGAATTCAATTTAAAGCAAAAATAATTTAAAGAAAACTAAAAACTGTAGACTTGTCTGTCTTGTATTTTCTGTAAATATTATATTTTTTATCTAGTGTTTTCTATTTTCTTCCTTGTCTAGTCTTCTCTGTCAATCTTCCCTATCTGAAAAAAATGAATGGTCAGAAACACAGCAATCGAAATGCTAGAATATGTATCGGACGCTTTAACTGCTGAAATCTTGCAACTGTAAAGAAAGTAGTTTACAATTGAGGTATGCCTACTAATGGGACACGGTCCTCTACGAGTACCACGGCACAGGATGGGCATCTGGAAACAGGCATCATTATGCAGACTATGCTATGAAGAAGATAAAACTGCATCCCATATAATCTTCCATTGTGAAGCAATTGCATGTAGGAAATACAAGCTTAATATTTCAGCAAAGGAGATCCCCGTGAAGAACATGGCACAGAGAATCCTAGACCTAATACAGCGGCTGAACCTATGTGCATGAATGGAACAACGTTAGGAAATACATAGGCCGCCGTGTTTAAATACCTAAACCCCTGGACCCACATTGGTTGATGAAAAAAAAAAGAAGCTATATAATACCAACAAAATGAAAGTTAGTTGTATTTGGTCCCATTATCATATTTTTGTGCTCTTATATAAGTATAAGCAATACAACTAGGAAAAGAATATTCCAACGTTTCCGTTCTTGTAGTTGTTAATAAATATTTTAGTTTTGGAAACCTATCCCTACATGAATCTTTAAAAACTAATTTAGATAATATGCGTAGGACTTGCTCTGTAGTTTAAATATTTTTTGCAAATGTGTTCCACTTCCCCAGAACATAATTCCATAATGCAGATGGCTCTGAATATTCGCAAAATATACCATCTTAAGAGCCTCTGTATCTAAATATCCCATGAATATCCTTAGAGCATATACCTCGGAATATGCAATGAATTGGTACTTTTCGTTTCTTATAATTAAATTTCAGGATAATTGATTGTGTTGCGTTTTGTTTTGAAGCAGATAACATTTGTTTTGTTTTCGTCAATTATAAGTTTATTATAACCAAGACTGTAGCGAATTCATGATTAGATCAGTGTTAAGTGTAATTTCTTCTATAGTTTTGTTTATTTATAGTATGCTTCTCTGTGCAGGTGATAAGATACTGGCAAGGGTGATCTCTACCCGTCTACAACCTGCTTTAGAGTCAATCCTACCAGATAGTCAATCTGGTTTCCGCCCGCACACAGGGACAGCAGATATAATCATCACACCTCGACATCTCCAGGAAAAAGTGAGGGAGGAATATGTTTGCTATTTTTGTGGCTTTACGGAAGCCATTCTACATGGCCAATAGAGAAGGCCTGTGGCAAATACTCTTAAGATTTAACTGTCCTGAAAAGCTAGTGAATATAATTGCCGATCTTCATATGGACAACAAGGCACAAGTTATTTCAGGTGGCGATATCGCTCTCATATCGCTCTCGTATATAGATATGGCTCTTTCAACATTTTCAATGGCGTAAGGCAAGGCTGCCTATTAGAGCCTCGTATTTTCAATATTTTCATGACTGCCTTTAACTTCTGCTTGAACTTAGTGCTTCAGGATCGTGGTATTGACATCCGATATCGCTTTGACCATGAATTACATAACCTCGTCTTAAAGTCCAGAAAAATGTACGCAAGAAATCCCTCACGGAGCTGCAATATGCACATGACCTTGTTATTTTGGCCAACACAGCAGCAGAAGCGCAACGTGATGTACACATTCTCAAGTGTATATGGCGATCTTGGGATGGAGGTAAACACGTCCAAAATCAAACTCCTTATTATGAGCTTTCATCCACCGTTGTTCAACAGTCTCAATAGGGGTTCCATATTTATGTATATATATATATATATATATATATATATATATATATATATATATATATATATATATATATATATATATATATATATATATATATATATGAATATGGAACCCCTATTGAGACTGTTGAACAATTCAACTACCTGGGAAGTATAGTGACAGCGAATTGCCACCTGGATGCCGAAGCTAGCCACCGTCTACCGTGTGCCTCGCATGCCTTCTTTGAATTCCGGAAGAGAGTCTTTGGCTGTAGTGACCTGACCATACACACGAAAGTCCTAGTTTTCGAAGCAGTTGTCTTATCTGCCATCTGTGGACGCGTTTCGAGATTTATCTCTCATCAGCAGTTATAGAGCTCCGGAAAGGTTGAATATATTAATATATTCAGACTGTGTTCCGATTCCGAAGTTTGTGTTTTTTTGTCAGTTGTAACAGTTTTTCTTCTTCGTCTAGTTTGAACTGTAAAGACAAAACTACATATGATTTTCTTTCTGTAATTTTTTTCCTTTGGCGTTTTGGTGTTTGTGGTTTTTGTAGAAAATCTTTGAAAGTTTTCGAGTTATTTCTACGATGAGGAATGAAAAAATTGAGAACTTCATAAAATTGAAAATCTTCAGCTAAAATATTATTATTAATAACATCTACATTATTTATGATGTCAAAACTAGATCCATTTTCCAATATATTATTGGTTGGATTAAAAAAAAAATAATTCTCTTAAACAATCACTAATTAATTGCATTTTGTTTTGGTAGTCCTAAAAAGACTCAGTAATTGTTATAGAGCTCCGGAAAGGTTGAATATATTTATATATTCAAGCTGTGTTCCGATTGTTTTAAGTTTGTACCTTTTATTACGTTTGCCATTTTATGTATATTTTCACTCATATATTAAACCTAAAAATAAATAAATTAGTATTCTCTATAATAACAAATACATAAATAAATTCAAGTAAAATAGATTTTTCATTTTTAATTTATATTTTATTTTTTTATTTTTATCGTGCGATATTTATTGTCTTATCATATTTTTAACAATCAGTACTTTATTTTTATCAAGAAACTTTTTTTTCTATTATCTAAAACTGTATTGATTTACAAATGTCAAAAATCAGCCGAAAAATCATTTTTAAATCTTGGAAATATCTCGAAATAGTAAGGTTACTTTTTGTACATTTCTGTCTAAAATGACGTAAATCTCGGACTGGCCATTTTATTAATTAAATACACACATGAAACTTTAAGTTATAACAAAGTTATGGGTTGTATCCAATACAGAAAAGAATATAGAATTTTCTTCAGTTAATAAACAATTATGTCACCAAAAGATTGTCTTATAGTTATATAGTTTACAAAACATGACCAATCATTACCTACTGACCAACAACTGTACTATTTACCCCTATCAATATTAAAATGTCCAGCAATGAAAACTTCTCGATTTTCGATTCCTAGTGTAATTTTAAGAGAAGTTTATATAATTTTCTCAAATAACTGTACAACATGTTTATGGAGATCTAGATCTGGATCTCTAGATTGCAGCAATGACAAGACAATCCTTTTTAATTTCAGTTTCGACTTCAGTGCATTCAAATATATGTTGATCTGCTATTTTATTTAATTAAATACAGTTGACAATAGATCCGCAAAGTGACCCTTTTTCTCCACACAATTTAGTCGTTAACCGAATTTTTTTTAGCTTTATAATTCATTGTTCCACTGATCGGTAATGATTAAGTATTTGCAGTATTTATTTCTTTCCGGCATGTATTGAATTTCCTATTGATTGCACATTTCGGTTTATGATTGTGACAGATAGGTACTCTTGGAATTTATTTTCAATCTATTAAATTTTATAGTTTCTTCTCGTCTTCTTTTATAGTTTCCTTTCTTTATATTGGAAAAGCCGATTTATGCAAGGCATGTAATCGAGTAAATTATTTATTATTTGAAATGTTTCTTAATTGTTTTAAATCCTATCCCTTGTTATCTTTCCAGTTTCACGAAAAAACGGCTTATACAAGCATGCTGTGACGATAGTAGTAGCTTTTTTAGGTTTTTGTAAAATTCAATAGGAACTCAAGTTTTAAACGAGGAGTTAACCCTCGGTGTGTATCAATATGATTTTTTTGCAAATGATCGAATTAAATCTTTTACCAGGCAAATCCTTGACAATCTCGCCTTTGGACAGATTAGGGTATAGTCTGTAAACAAGGAGATTTTCATATTTCACAGCACCTTTTATTTCACTGCATTCGCTTGGATTATATTTGATTTTTTGCTTCTCTTATTAAATTTTTGGAACGTCGGCGTCCCTGCTACGTCGTTTCGCTCATTTGTTAGAGATATCTCAGTATGGGGTACTGCAGTAAAAACTTTCTGTTTTACTCCGGTATGCTCACCTATTTGATCGTTTTTTCTACTTTCATTATATTTCATTATTGTTTGTTATCCTATAGTGATTTCAGTTGATTGGTGAGTACTTGTATTTTTTCTAATGAGGGGTCGACCTCCCATTTGACTATTTGAAACATTAACTTCGGTGAACCTACGATGTCATTTTGTCGCCTTGAGTTTCTGATTGGGTTCTTGAACGCAATTCCCTGGGCATAGTTAATTTTATTGTAATATTCTGCTTTTTAATATAATTTTAATTGTTACTTAGTTTGCTTATCTCGTGTTTATCTTGCTTATCTCGTACTTAAAACCTGAACCACCAGCGTCAGCGAGCTTCATCTCGCTTCTTGCGTATCTAGTGTTGCATGTCTTCTCTTGTCTGCTTACCCTTGCCTGTCTAATTTTGCATGCATGGTCTAATATTTTCTGTTTAGTTTAAGTCTTTTATTATATATATTTTCTGTTTAGTCTGTCTAGATTTTTCTGTGTAATAATGTCTGTCAATTGTTCTATTTTTGACTATTAATATATTCTGAATATAATATTAAATATAAAATTATAGGTGTGAATATAATTTAGAGAAATGATATAGCGTGGAGTATTATACGGAGATTCGTAACCCAATTGAAATTTGCGAGTTGGAATTAGCATGAATGAATATTCAATGTGTCGTTTGCTATGAAATTTTACGTCAATTTAGAACTTTACTATCTCAGGCATCCTATTTAATAACCATCAGACATATCAAACTGCATTCGGACGAAAATCACCGCGCGTTTACGATAGCAAAGTTTATTTGCGACGGCGGATTTTTGTATTTAATCTCGGGTTTGATATCCATGTTTTTTAATGGCATTGCAGTTGGCACATAACTCATTATAAGAATACAAATGTTTATAAATACGTTTCAATCCCGAGTTTTGCGGGAGAGCGTGCGCTGTACAAAACATGCAAACTTATTTATTTTCGGTGTGTTTCCCGCTGTCGCAGGACCATAAATTTCAGAAAAAAATAAATAATATTAATGCAGAAACCGAAAAAAAAAAGAACAAACGTAAAAGTTTTGCGTCTTCTCAGTGCATTAATATTCAGTTGACAGGGAATTAAATATGTTTGTATGAATACAGTGGATGGTAGAACGCGATGACACAAAACTTTTATATTTAGTTTTTCATTTTTTTATTCCTCCTTAACACATGTTTTCGTTAATTATGATATTTTTTCTTTTCGAAACTCCTGACAGTTTCTCTGGTTATTTTGTAATTTATTATTAGATTAATGGGGAGCGCTTCAAATGTCTTCATTTTGTCGCGGATGGAAGAAATCGTAACGTATCATTTCACATTATATTTTTCTTGCTGCAACTTGAGACTTCTTGTGGAAATTATTAGATTAATTTGCCATTTGATTTGGTTTATTAGTGTGCCAACTGTTTTCAGATTAGATTAATAAAACCAGACAGTGTCAAGAGTAGACAGGAAAGTCTAGACTGTAACTAGGGTTGCTGGTTCCGATATATCCGAAACGCAAAATCGCTGTTTTCTGTGCAATAACCGAAACCGCATAACCGTCATAAAAAACAGCGGTTTTCGGTTTTATCTAATGATAGATAAATATAAAATACGTTGAATTAGTGCTCTTTCAAACATTGCAAACTGTTGTTGCAAAAATAGCAACCATCGATGGTATTTGTGTTCGAGCAATTTTAAAATCTGCATTTATTCGGAAAGCAATAGCTGGCCGATTTCCCAACCAAATCTTGCCAAAATGTTCTTCAGGTGTTATGACTATAGTTATGAATAAGTGGACTAGTTTGAGACGCCGAAGATTAAACATAAATATTCATGGAGAAAACAATTTTTATTGCAAGTTAGGTTTTCTGCGAATTGAAGGAGCTTGTTCTGTAAATAATATCGTAATAAGTGTTGAAAAACATTTAGATTCATTTAGTATCAGTTTCAGAAATGATATTGTGGGTGACTTGGATTAGAAAGTTGAAGTTCGCGGTGACGTCGCGACGCCGTTGTCAAAAATTTCGCAATGCGGTTTTTAGCGACGTTTTATCACAAGCTTTCCCTTCACCAAAACATTAAACTTTTTTCGCTATCTGCAAAACTGCGAAAACTACAGCGGAAAAATCATCGAAAACCGCGGTTTTGAAAAAGTGCGGATATTCAGATACGCTAACTGTAACTGACAAGAATGAATAATAGAAATCACTAGATAAGAACAGACAAGATATGACAAGGCAAAGCAAGGTCAGGTAACAAACAATCTCAAAGAAGACCAGAAAAAAATCTTGGAAAAACTAAATCAAATGTTATACTGCTACTGTTTTTTGTGTGATATCACGAGCACCACCACAATTTTGACAAGACTGGACAAGTCTGGACAAGGCTGGACAAGACTGAACAAAACTGGACAAGACTGAACTGGACAAAACCCGACAAGTTTGGACAAGTTTTGACAAGGCTGGACAAAACTGGACAAGACTCGACATTACTAGGTAAGAGTGGACAAGACTACATAGGACTAGACAATGAAAACCTAATTTATTTTTTAACCAAAGGTTTAAACTATAGGAAGGAAGTTAAGTGTAAATTGGACGACATATATTGATAAATATTGTTTAGGAAATTGTTGATTGTTTTTATTGGATGTCTTTGTCTGTAATAGTTGTAGCATTTTATATAAACGAAAATGTGAGAAATAAATATTAACGACAGGTTGCACTAAATGAAAAATCAATAAAACAATATTATTAAAAGTTTTTCAATTTGTAATAAACTTGAAAAGAAATGCCCCAAGGAAGTCATCATGAATTAAATATTAGTTTTTCCACTAAAACCAGTAAAAAAGGAACTTTAATTCCTACAAAAATACTAATAGTATTGATATCGTCAATTACAATCGTTCTTACTATGTACTAATGTATTTGTTAACCCAACATGGGAACTCTTGAAACAATATTTAATTTACTTACTATTTAATTTATTACCAAAACAATATTTAACCAGACTGGACAAGAATGTAAAAACTGGACAATGCTAGATAAGACTGGGCAAAACTGGACTGAATAAGACTGGACCAAACTAGACAAGACTGGATAAGTCTGGACAAGATTTAACAAGACTGGACAACACTGGACAAGGCAGGGCAAGACTGGACAAAACTGGATAAGGCTGCAAAAGATTGTAAAAAACTGAACAAGATTTGATTAAACTGCACAAGATTAGACAAGACTGGATAAGATTGGATAAGACTGGACAAGACTGGACAAGAGTGGACAACACTGGACGAGTTTGCACAAGACTGGATAAGAATGGACATGACTGGACAAGAATAGATAAGACTGAACAAATATGGACAAGACTGGATTAGACTGTACAAGGCTAGGGCTTCACACGATACGAGATACGGCGAGTTTCAAAAATCTCGTCTCGCTCTCGTTAGTTGTGAAAAGAATTACTCTCGTTTCAGTCTCGCTCTTGCTCGAGGAACCGTTTTTCTCGTCCCGCTCTTTCGCGTCTCATCTCGTCAAATATTGTTCTCAGTTAAAAACTGTTGATTAACAATTTTTTTAAAATTTAGTGTAAACCAATATCACTAAATGCGTCAGCCCTTTCATCAAATATTGGCCTTCTATTAGGGTTATCACTACTAGCACCTTCACACAACGATAGTTTTTGCTGCAACTGATGTTCAAAATATCTTCATAAGAAATCGTAAAAATATGTATATAATTATAAAAATATCTCACATAAATGATCAATGATCGTTTCATTTTAGTGCTTGAAAATGTACCTAGCGATAAGAAACCATAAATGTGTTTACACAAATTTTCTATTTGGTTACTATTACTATCTTCGAATTTCGCCTTGTTCCATCCACATGAAAATGTAGCGATAACAAACCATACATGACTGTTTACATACAATTTCTATTTGTATACTATATTTGAAATTCTTCTTGTTCCATCCACATGAAAATGTAACGACAACAAACCATAAATGTCTGTTTATATAAACTTTCTATTTTGTTGACTATTTAAAATTCATAGTAAAAACGAACATAATTTGAAATTGTCTACGACATATACTTCATATTACGAAATCTACTCTTTTAATTGTTATATAATTAAATGCAACTTGCCCGAGCCAAGCAGTTTAAGCAATTTATGCAAGAAAATATTACGGCTGCCCATATTAGAGTCAAAGATTGAAGAAGAAGTATGACCGAGATTAGAAACCAGACTTTCGTGTGTCGCGAGAGCGAGGCCACACAGGATATCTTATACATTCTTGCTCTCGCGAGAGTGAGATGTGGTCTCACGGTCTCGTCTCGTCTCGGTCTCGGCCTCGATACGGTCTCGTCTCGGTGTCGTTTCGCCTTTACGAGACGAGACGAGACGATAAACATATCGTTCTCGTGTGATGCCCTATACAAGGCAGGCTGTGCAAGACTGGACAAGACTGAACCAGACTGGACATGACTGGACAAGACTGAAGAAGACTGGAGGAGACTGGAAAAGACTGGACAAATCTGTAACAGAATGGACAATAATGGATAAGACTGGACAAGACTGGCCAAATCTGGACCGGACTGGACAAGACTAGACAAGAATGGGTAATACTGGACAAGATTGGACAAGACTGGACTAGAATGGCCATGACTAGCCAAGACTGGACAAGATTGGACAAGGCAATAAAGACTGAATAAAACTGGACAAGATTGGACCAAACTGAACAAGACTTGACAAGACTGGAAAAGACTGGCCACGACTGTACAAGACTGGACAAGACTAGACAAGAGTGGACCAGACTGGACAATACTGGACAAGACGGGGCTAGACTGGGCAAGACTGGATAATACTGGACGGGACTAGACGAGAATGGACAAGTTTTGGACAATGTTAGACAAGACTGAACAAAGCTAGACAAAAACGGACAAGACTCGACAATACTGGAAAACTATATAGGACTAAACAATGGAAACCTAATTAATTGTTTAACGAAAAATTTAAAATTAAGGATGCAGGTGTAAATTAGACGACTCATATTGATAGATAAAGTTTGGAAATTTATGTTTGTTCCTATTGGATCTGTTTGTCTGTATTAGTTGTAGCATTTGATATAAACTTACGAAAATGTGAGAAATATATAATGTTTGTTGCACGAAACACGTTGCACGAAAACGTTGAACGTTAAAGTTGCACTAAATGAAAAACCAATAAAACAATATTAATATACGTTTTTCAATTTGTAATAAACATGAAAAGCCCCGAGGAAGTCATCATGAATTAAATATTAGTTTTTCCACTAAAACCTATAAAAAAAGAACTTCAATTCCTACCAAAACACTAATAATATTAATATCATCAATTACCATCGTTTGTATTATTAATGTATTTGTCAACTCTACATGACAACTCTTGTAACCTCAACACACTTTGTTCATTAAGCTAAACAAGAGATAAATTCTAGTATAGTCTTTTCTGTCTAGTCTTTCCAGCCTAGTCTTGTTTGTCTAACCTAGTTGGGGGAAGTTTTGTTCATACCAATTAGAGTAGACATTCACGATGATGTCAAATTGAAAAAGTGCATAGACGGAAAGAAAGAAATATAAAAATGGATGAACTATCGGGGTCGAATCGATTTCCTCTCTCATTATTCAGCAATTAACATTTTAGCCGGCAACATACGGACGGTTCATAATTATTTCAATGTGATTTTTATTAAAATTAATTTTTTTCAACGGAACTAAAAATCGTGTAAATATATAATATGGTAATGAGCTTAGAAACAGGGTTAAAAATAAATATCGATAGGAAATGGTGGAAATTGTTATTTTGGAAGTGTTTCGAATATTTTTGTTTAGGGAAATTGCTTTTAGTGTTTTTCGTTGTTGGGTAATATTTAATTAACAGGTTGGGTAATTTATTTAATTGCTGACTAAATATTAAAATTTGATGAATTTGTAGAATTTTTGTTTAATTTGGACATATTTGTTTTATATGCAAGTAATTTTATTTTTGTTATAATATTAAATGTAAAAGTAAAATTCGTATAGATTCATATAATAGTCCCTCGATTTTATATTTTTCTTTATAAAATTAAAATTTTCACAAATATAAGATATATTTGATTTATTTAAACAAGTTTTATAAACGAATTTAAACAAATGTATTTACATTGTCTGGTCTTTTATGGTTTTATGTGGTGTTATCTCATCATGTTTGGTCTAGTTTGGTGTTTGGTCTTGTCTGATCTTGTCTGGTCATGTCTGGTATTGTCTGGTCTTGTCTTGTCTGGTCTTGTCTGGTCTTGTTTGCTCTTGTCTGATCTTGTCTTGTCTTCTCTGCTCTTGTATAATCTTGTCTGGTTTTGTACGGACATGCCTGGTCTTGTCTGGTCTTGTATGCTCTTGTCTGGTCTTGTCTGGACTTGTCAGGTCTTGTCTGGTCTTGCCTGGTCTTGTCTGGTCTTAGCTGGTCTTGTCTGGTTTTGGCTGGTCTTGTTTGGTCATGTCTGTTCTTGTCTCGTTTTCTCTAGTCTTCTATGATCTTGCTTGGTCTTGTCTGGCCTTTTCTGGACTTGTCTGGTTTTGTCTGGTCTTGTATGGTCTTGTCGGGTTTTGTTTCGTCTTGTCTCGTTTCGTCTGATCTTGTCTAGTTTTGTCTGGTTTTGTCTGGTCTTGTTTGATCTTGTTTTGTCTGGACTGATCTTGTCTGGTCTTTTCTGGTCTTGTCTGGTCTTGTCTGGTCTTTTCTGGTCTTGTCTGATCTTGTCTGGTCTTATATAGTCTTGTCTGGTCTTGCCTGGTCTTGGCTGGTTTTGTCTGGTCTTGTCTGATCTTGTCTGGTCTTGTCTGGTCCTATTTGGTTTTGTCTGCTCTTGTCTGGTCTTGTCTAGTCTTGTCTGGTCTTGTTTGGTCTCGTCTGGGCTTATCTGGCCTTGTATGCTCTGATTTGGTCTTGTCAAAACTCTCTAGTCTTGTCTAGTCCTATCTGGTCTTGTCTGGTCTGGCCTTGTCTGGTCTTGCCTGGTCATGCCTCGTGTTGTCTGGTCTTGTCTGGCTTTGCCAGGTTTCATCTGGTCTCGTCTGGTCTTGAATGCTCTTGTCTGGTTTTGTGTGGTCTTGTTTAGTGTTGTGTCGTTTTGTTGGGCCTTGTCTCGTCTTTTTTATTAACAATAAACTGATGCTGCGCAAGGTTTTGTCAAGATATTTTGTTATTGATTTTGTTGATCATTAGAGTTAATTTAATAACACTCCTTGGTATCAAAAATAATACATAGAAAAACTATGGCAAATAATTGGACACATAACTGGACTAAATGATAGTAGAGTAGACATGACCAGAACATTATTGAAATGAATAAGATTAGACTGGATTTGACCAGACTAAATTGAACTAGACAAAAGTACTTTGCAAGAGACTAGAAAATACATACAAATCTTGACTGAACAAGACATGACTATGAACCATAAAACCAATTTCTAGATTTAAACAGAAAATGATAACTGAATGATTTATTAATGTAATAATGTTATGAATTATTAATTTAATAATTTTTTAACTCGTATTAAAAATTGGAGTTTTGAATCTGTGTCAAAACCTCCCACTTTTGTTCGACATTTTTGAAATTTATTTAAAATTTATTGACTGGAATAAGTGCCCTACAAAGTACGAAGTTTATTTAAATTTATTCAATCTTGCACCTAATCTAGCCGGTTAAAGCATATTCATTTTACAACAAAACAAGAACATTGTGTTGCGAATTGTTGCATAAAATTTACAAATCGAAACTAAAAAAACTTTTTCTACAATTAGGTTATATAATAAAATAATCTACATATTATCATTTTATAACAATTTTGTTCAATTTTAAAAGGAAATTCAATGCATTCCAAAGAAGATCAAATTAGCCTGACTAGTCCTTTCCGTCTTCTCTTATCTGTCTTGTTGTTTGTCTTGTATGGTCTGTCAATTATTGTCCGTGCGGCTAATCTTGTCTAACTCGTCTTGTGTGTATTTACCTATCTAGTCTTGTTTAAAGAATCAATTGTTTTAGCCTTAACTATATGAAACGACATTTTTTAAAATACATCTTCAGTTCCACGACAAACGTTTTACAATTATCGATATTTATACAATTTTAAGTGGACTTTTCTATATTTTTAAGAGTGGTGATTGCTGGATAAATTCGGTTTGTTCATTGACACGATTACTTCAACTATTGTTAATGGTTTTCCCGATTTCTGAAGTTTCCAGCATGTCCAGTTTTAATCCTTTTTCTTGGAGGTGTAATATTGTCGGCTGTTTGTGTGCCGAAAGTTGATGTCCTGTTGTTATTAGATGATTAGCAAAGGTAGAGAATTGTTTTCCAGGCGTTGTGATCGTTTGCGTCTTGTCTGTCTATCTTTTCTAACTAGTCTTGCCTGTGCCGTCTTGTTCTTTTCTGGCGAGTTTTATCTATCTAGTACAGTGTATCTATTCTTATTAGTTAACTGGCAATCTAGTATTGTCTGTGTAATCTAGTCTTGTCCGTTTAGGCTTTTGACGAGTCTTGTTTTTCTAATGCTGTGTTTCTAGTCTTGCTAATCTGATTCTTGGTCTTGTGTGTTATTTGAAACAATCAGCATTTTTTTTAATTGTTGATACTGGTCAATCCAGTTTAGAATTTTTGCATTTGCCGAATTTAATCCGTATTTCATTAACGTGGGAGGGTGATTGCATTTCCGTTAATGGAAAATAAAGATTAAATAGTGGAATGGGATTGCACGTCAATTTGTCGATTTTATTTTAGTTGAATTTAAAAGTTGTAAAGGTGGCACGGCGGAATTGGAACAATGGAAGAAATCAAAGGGGGTGTAGGAAAAAAGTCCTGACATCCTCGATGGCCTTTTGTTTAAATTGATTCGGCAGCAGCGGAATTTAATACCATTCCGTTACGTTACGTAATTGTAAAACAGAATAGCGCAATAGATTTTAAGGCACCCTCGGAAATCTATGCAATTCCGTTATAAAGAATCCACCACCTCGTTTTATTTAATGCTCCCCCAAGAAAATAATCATTTGTTCTTTCATTTCCATAAACAAATTCCATATCAAATGTATATATTTCCGTTTACGTTCAATTTTCCGGGCAGAAACAGTCAATTTCCGCGCTAATCGCACCGTCCCGGACTAATCCGGTTAGCGTTAAATCTCATCGTCTCTAGCTCTACCCTTCATATCCACCTTCCTGCCGTCCCTTCGTTATTGTATAAATTTGCATGCGTACTTAAGCAATCAAAGTTCGGATACACAGCGATTCGGTCAGCCGGAAGCCCTTAAATCGCCCTTTAACTAACATAATTCACCCCCAGAAACGATTGCGAATTATATATAAAATGAATCGGTGTAGAATTCGGTTTTAATGAAAAGTTTAATTATGACCATGCGTCAAGGTTTTTGATATTAGAAGATTATTATTCAAAATTATATGGAAACAATAAGACTGAAATTGCTATATTTTATTTCTTTCATTCATCAAATACCTATAGCAAAATTATGAAAGGCATTAATAAATTTCATATTTTCTTCAAATATAATAAATCTGAAGTTTTTCCAAATTTTTCAGTTTAGTTGATAATACTGTATATAGATTAGAAAATGTTTAACAAAATACTTATTTACATAATACTTTTATACAAATTACTTAATACAAGAATTTGGAAGTTTAAAATAACAAAATATTTTTTTCAGCCAAATCTGTGGTCAGCAAGAAAAGTAGCGATACAATTTCTCTTTTAGAAGTAGTACTTACAGTTTTCAAAGTACCTCTATTAAGAATGAAACATCAGTCATACATAAAATATCATTTGATAATTGTGAGAAAATCTATATCGAACAAACACAACATGAAACCAGATTTAAAGGACATAATACCTAGTCAAATGTCGTGATCTATATAGATCATCTCTCGCATTACACAAAATAGCAACCGGGCATAACCCGATAGAAATAATTTACAAAATTATTTATACTGATGATACTGAAATTAGTTAACAAAATGTTTTGCAAATACCATTTAAAAAGAAACAAAGGGATTTTCGGATAGTTACAGATGAATTCTCAAAAAACTCTCGAACAAGCCAACTTTGTTTGGCACCTTTTACAAGAAAATTTCTAGCCAAATCATTTAACCCCTTCGCACTGAGACCACAACCTATACAATTTTACATGGCACTATGGGGTAAGTTATACCTCATTTGAAAGCCCGATAAGCCCTGAATTCTACGGCTAACATTTTCTAAATCTATCGATTTGTTTTCGAGATTATTTGATTTGAAGTTATGAAAGCGTTTATCATTTATGTCGTTGAAAGGAAGATCAATTGTTCAATCTGTTCTTACTGGGAAAAGTGTAGCAAGAAATACTCAAATTGTTATATGTTACATGTTTTTCAATTAAGCAGTGAGTTTTGTTCGGTTATCGGAATAATACAGATAATTTTTTATTCTACTTTTCATTAGTCTCTTACAAGATGCCATTCGATCTCCATTTAAGCTGCTTTTTGAATTGTCGTGTTTCAAAATAGACATTGGTTTACTCTATTGCGGAGAGGGTCGAAATAATCGCGTTGTTTTTCAAAAATGGTGAGAACGGCAATCGCACGGCAGACTTATTTAATCAAGAGCATCCCGATAAACAAGTAAGTAGAAATACGTATTGGAGTTGGTCACGAAATTTCAAGTAACAAGTTCCGTAGCCAATAAAAAAATGGGACCCTCAACGTGAACTCCCGGTGAGAATTGAGGCAACTGTGGTTGCAGTTTTGGGACAAGTTGCTGCAGACCCAACTCTGAGTACGAGGAAATTGGCCACTACAACTAACATCCTTTAGAACAATTTCTCGTCGATTCCTAAAACAATATAAGTTTTATCCAAATAAAATTCATTTAGTACATGAACTGAATGATGATGATTTCGATAGGCGACAGGAGTTTTGCGAAGTGATTGACTGAAAGAATAGGTGCTGATTTAATTTTCTTTTTAGTGTGCATTTTTTGGTCGGCCGTGAGTTCTAGGATTTTCCACAAAGTCCATAGTCAAAATACACTAAACTAAATGTCTGGACCGGCATTTTTTGAAAACCGCATTATTGGTACCATTTTTCTTGATGGTAATTTGGCATGTGCATGTTACCTGGAAGTGTTGGAAGATGTCGTCCACCCATAGCTTGTTGATATCGTTGAAAATGATGATCGTTACTTAGAAGACCATTTGACTTTTAAACAAGATGGAGCTCCACCGCATTATGCGCAGGCTGTTCGGGAGTTTCTGGACAGGGTTTCTTCGGGACAATGGATTGGGAATGGCCGGCCCGCTCACCCGAGTTAAGTCCTCTGGACTTTTTCTTGTGGGGTCATCTAAATAGTGGAATTTATCCAACAGAACCAGATTCTCTGGAAGAGTTACGTCGACGCATTATTGAAAAATACCGTCGAATTACGCCACATATCCTCCAAAATGTAAGAGAACGTTTCGAGATGAATTTTTACCTTTGTATAGAAGTTGATGGCATTTGAGCATTTGTTAGACTAATAAAAATCTTTTTTCTCGTTGAATTGTGTATTTTTCACTTCACTTTTGCAGCTTTTGTAAGGACAGATTGAACAATTAGACTTCCTTTCAACGACATACACGAAGAACGTATTCATAACTTGAAATTAAATAATCTCGATCGATAAATTTGGAAAATGTTAAGTTTAGTATTTAGGGCATATCAAATGAGGTATCACTTACCCCGCCGTGCCATTTAAAATGTTAGGGGTTGTTGTCCCAGTGCGAAGAGGTTAATTGATTGCGCTACAAATCTTTTTGTAAAAGGTTCAAAGTGTCCGATCGTTTTGTGAGAAACCATCTTTAACTATCCGAAAATCTCTCTGTTTCGTTTTCAATGGCCCACCTGGTATAATTTTTGAGAAATGGTATAATTTATAAGAAAAGACTTAGGTGGTTCATTCCTAGTACAAAATTTTCAAACTCAACATATCCGATACATCAAACCGCTATTATTTCTCATACTTTCAAAAGTATTCAATATTAATATATTTTTGTAAAACTAAATCGAAAGTGTGCTTGTCCTTCAAGATTAGGCATAAATCTTACTAAATATTCTAACATATGGGGTTGCAATTCTAGCTCGCCTCCTCGTGGTGCACCCTGGGTAACGCTAAAGAGCTAGAACGATTGGCATCTATTTTCGGATCTCCTGGCCATAACATACATTATATGAGAATTGTAAAATAGTTTGTTTTGAGGATTAGCACTTAAAATCTATCATCTAGATCAGCGCTCCTTATTACGCGGCCCGCGGGCCTCATGCGGCCCTCGGAATGATTTTTTCCGGCCCTCAGCTGTTAGGGAAATAAATAAAAACGTAAATTTAAAAACGAAAGTTAGGAATGGGCATTGAATGGACATTGTGAATGATACACTGACTCGATTGCAAGGATACTACAATAAAATTGTAGCAAAAATGATGAGTATTGATTCTTCACGGGAACAGAAGTTCAATATGTATATTGAAGAACTATCAAAGGGTAATTATTACAGCTTTCCTTCGGTTATTATTACCACAAGATATTTTTTGTTTAATAAAGCTGTTGACAAACCTAAAAGACGTTTATTATTAATTAGATTTTTACTTGCGGCCCTCAGGAAAATCTAATAAAAACAATTAGGCTCTCTAAAAATCCTAGTGAGGACCCCTGATCTAGATACTCTACTACTGTACTACTACATAAAAACAAGAAAATTTTAAATACAAAACAAATTCTAGAAAATCATTCGTAATGAAAATATATCGTAAATATACAGGGTTATTACAAAAGAAATAGACACTTTCAATGTTTTATTAACCCAAAACTAATAACGTTATTATGAATTCGTTTAAACTATTTTACACAGTGATTCTTAAAGTTTACTTTGGGAACTCATAGGTGCTCACTTCGTTGGTAAACGGCACGAACACATCCCTCTGTTTCTTCTGACATACGAGGTCTTCCCAGAATTTTGCCTTTATATAAACACCCTATCGTTTCAAATTTATTGTACCAATCGTAGATCGACTGTCTAGTAGGTGATTTTCCAAAACGTGTTCGAAAATGTCGTTGGACAACAGTTACGGAGTTCTTTTTGGCAAATTCAAGCACGCAATATGTTTTTTTAGTAGTTTGCTGCCATCCTAGCTATTATGCATGCTAGCGCAGTAATACCAACTGTACTATCGAAACTTCTACAGTTCCTCAATCTGACAGCGCAAAAGCATGCCAATGTCACAAATAACTTTTTTTTATACAATACCAAAGGTGTCTATTTCTTTTATAATAACCCTGTATATTGCACATTTGAAATTTGCAACTATGATGTATAAACTCTGTGAATTCTCTATTCGGTTAGAAGAGCTAGCAAATCGATTTGCGTTAAAACGAGTACGTTATGTATGTGTATTTTATAATGTTATATAATATCAGCAATTTTTCATATTTCAACAAAAATTTTAGAACATGTTTTAAAAAATAAATATATTGAAACGTGTTAAGGAATAATTTATACTCAATGGTAAATACGTTTTCTTCTTGTCTAATTACAGCATTTTGTCTAAATCAAGAACTAGCAATATATCTAATCTAAAAATTAGCAGTTATAGCCTTTATGCTATTACTAAAAAACAGGTTTTTGAGAAATTTGGAATTATTGTCAAAGTTTGGTCGTCAAATGTTTCGTAGAATCATCAATCTAGATAATACAAAAAAACTGACTATAGATGGAAGTAGTAAGATTTAAAATACAATATTTATCTGTTGCATAGGAAATTAAAGATAGATTGATATATTTAGCTGAACTAATTCATTTTAAGATAATATTATTGGTCTAATTTTGGTGAATTTAAATAATTTGATGGTCTTATCTAATTCATTTGATGACGTGAAGTCACAGTTTATGATGATTTTTTTAATGGCAAAATCTGACAAAATCAAAATATCAGAAATTTTAATTTTCAGTGATTTCTTTCAAGTTTGGCCAATTTATTTCTGGTTAAACAAAAGTTTTTAGCAATGTGTTAAAAAAAACCGTTCATGAACTGCATGGATAATTCTTAGATTTTGAATGATTACTCATTTAATATTACAGAAATACAAATTCCTATATTTCCAAATTTTGGGTGTAAAATATAGATTTATCATTGTAATTTTTCCGTGATGTAAATTTTTGTCAATTGTCAAAGGGATATCGACATCATTTTATCATAATGTTCAGACCTTAACCTTAATAGTTTATATTTGTATGTTTTCGTAATTGATAATATATATTTACTAACTTGATATAAGCCCCGAAGAAGGTCAGAATAAAATACCGAAGCGTTAGTAAAATACCAATATTAGTTGCTTTATAAAAAAACTCATTTTCTCAATAAAAAACTACAAATATAATACAAGGATACGATCTTAAGATAAAAATAGATCTTTGTCTTGAATTACCTAGCCTGTAATTGCATCATCAAATTTAACCCTCCGGCAGGCACGCCGAGTTCTGACGCTGTGTAAAAAAACGATTCAATTTCGATTTAGTGCAAAAATAAAAAATCCTCAGCTTCGCACTGATGTCTTCTTCATATTTCGAATAGGCCTACTTTGGACCACGCTTGTTCAACTGATGGGCTTTGATGTTTGCCGGTGTAACTCCTTTCTCTCTTCTGTCCAGAGGGTAACTTTCCTTCGGGGTTTTTCCTGAAATCCACGGACTTCCTTTAGGGTGCGTCTCACAGACTCTCTGGTTGTCTGTTTTGGAAATCTGTTATTCCCAGTTCTATAATATCCTTCTCGATTTCTGCCAACTCATGTATTTAAAGAAATTAATCGTAGATATTCAGTATAATATTTTATAATCCGATTATAAAAAATCGAAACTAATAGTTCGTGCGATACTGTATATTTTATAACACGATTGTCAAAAATCTACTACAAAAGTAAATAGTTCGTGGTATTTAGTTAAGTTGTATCCATGTTGTCCTCGAAGGGCTTGTGAACGGTTTTATTGAAAAAAAAATAATATTTTCGAATAACAAACATCTCCGGTCGGGGTGAGTCTGAGAGATCAAAGGGCCTATTTATGGTGCCCAAGGAAGTGGGAGGAAATAACCATGTGGGGTTATTTCAACGCAAAAAAATAGTAAGCTATTGAAAATTTGGGGATCGAGCGGCCTTAGGGCAGGGGTCGTTAACCTTTTGAAACGGAAGAGCCAAAAGTTACAATTTACGAAATTTATTATTTCTTAAAGTTCCAATAAAAGTTTTTTTTTTGAATATTATAGTATTTGCTTACTTATTGAAGGTTATATTGATAAAAAAAATAGTAAGCTATTGAAAATTTGGGGATCGAGCGGCCTTAGGGCAGGGGTCGTTAACCTTTTGAAACGGAAGAGCCAAAAGTTACAATTTACGAAATTTATTATTTCTTAAAGTTCCAATAAAAGTTTTTTTTTTCAATATTATAGTATTTGCTTACTTATTGAAGGTTATATTGATAGTAGCCTATTTATGGTGCCCAAGGAAGTGGGAGGAAATAACCATGTGGGGTTATTTCAACGCAAAAAAATAGTATGCTATTGAAAATTTGGGGATCGAGCGGCCTTAGGGCAGGGGTCGTTAACCTTTTGAAACGGAAGAGCCAAAAGTTACAATTTACGAAATTTATTATTTCTTATAAGTTCCAATAAAAGTTTTTTTTTTCAATATTATAGTATTTGCTTACTTATTGAAGGTTATATTGATAGGACCATTGGTTTTGCATGCCATTTTGAAAGTTTGGTTAAATCTGGCTCATAACTTGTTGTTTTAAGTTTCAAGCAAGACTCCAGATTTTCCTTTGTTAGTTTACTTTACTTTATTATATTCAAGCAAGAGATCGCTTGCTCGCACGAATATATCGACCGGAAGATCGTCAGCACTCC
Organism: Phosphuga atrata; assembly: GCA_944588485.1. NCBI lineage: Eukaryota > Metazoa > Arthropoda > Insecta > Coleoptera > Silphidae > Phosphuga > Phosphuga atrata. Next base: position 31,430,302 of record OX155896.1, on the reverse strand, counting down.
AAATGCAAACGTTTGCACCTCACTGTAGCATTCTGGTAGGCTATTCCATGTGCCGAATATGAGTGCTTGGGCAATTCTTTTAGAGCTGTCCACTTGTGCTGCGTGACGTGCATGCATTTCTGGACCTCCAACTCCTCCAACTTGCTCTAGAGTTATGTGAACTTGTCACTCCACAAGTCTTTTCTTTTCAGATCCAGAGATTGCATTTGAAGAGATCCATCAATTCCAAATGGTTCAATGTTGATCGCATTGTATTTGTGTTGAGAGGATTTACTATGAACGCGAAAGTAGCTTTGGTTGTTTCGAATTGATCGAATTTCTTAACAAAACCATCTTTCATTTTTTTATAGCTTCGCTGAAGTAACTCGTGTAAATAGTTGCATTAGTTTCATAGGGATATTGCTTAAAATTTTTTAAATTACGCAATTTACCGCACCCTATGTCTTCAAGAAGAAGTAGTATTTTTTTTCGAAATAAACCACTTATGGATGGTCAATGACTTCTTCATTGAAGAATGTGTTTATTTCGCACATGCATAAAGCAAAACGTTTCAATACGTTACCTATGGAAAGCCATTGCACTTTATTTTGCAGAAGTAGGTCAGAATACTAGCTACCTTTTTCTTCAAAGAATTCTTTAAATTGGCGATGGTAGAGTGCTTTTGCCAAGATGCTGTTAATAATCTTAAATACCAAGTACATGATCTTAACTTTTTCGGCACAAAGCGCCTCTTGATGAATTATGCAGTGAAACGTTAAAATTTTGTGGTTTATTTTTTTCTGAAGAATCGATGTTACACCTCTATTTATTCCTACCATACTACCGGCTCCATCCGATGCTATGGATCGATTTTGTTTTTGATTCGATTCTATTGTCCTCCAGGCACTTCTGCGCATCATTTGCTATGTCTTCCCCACAAGTTTACCCTGAGAGCGGTAGCAATCTTAGCAGTTAGTTTTTTGGACCTTATACCTGACCAATAAAGGGCAACTTGTGCCGTATCTTTTATGCCGCAAGACTCATGTATAGCAAGTGATTAGGCACGAGCCAGTTGAATATCTTCTACTTGTATGTGTTACATTTGAAGACATTTGAGCAGTTATGTCTTGTAATATTTTAACAGATAATAGCAAATACTTATTTATTTTTAGGATATCTGCTTTGTTTTTAGAAATCACGAAACAGTTCTACAGATGCACGTTTGAAACAATATTTTACGTACTAACCATCTGTGAATGCCTTTTTTGCAATTTCAAGTGATACTGCAAAGCTTGCCCGATTTACATTATTTGGAGATTTCGCCCAGTTACTTTACGCCCAGAACTTGACCGCTGTTTTTGTTATTGAAGCTTTTCAACAGATTTTTTTCGTGCGTCACCGGCTGAATATTTACCAGCTAACTGGGTATGTTTTGAAGTGTAGAGTCTCTCCAAATTTGACTTCTTATTGTGTGCGAGTTTTTCGTGGCTAATGGCACAAGTCGGAAGCCTATCTGTGCTGCATATGAACGTAAGCGACTCCGTCCATTCCTGATTGATACCTCGATTTTCTTCTTGCGCAATGAAATGAAATTCGATTGTGATTTCATGCATTATGATTTATAGCAGACAATGTTAAGAAAAGTCGCAGGCACAATAAACGAAATTAGTTGCATATGGTCGATTGAACGATTTTCAGGGTTCTCATAATTATATAATTAATTTTTGCTTATGGAACCGGAAAGCCGCAATTTTACATCTAAAGAGCCGCCGCATTCGGGCCGCGACCCGCAAGAGGGGCAACGAAAAACGTTATTATTGAGCCTAATTGATCGGCCGCACCCGACGCGATGGAAGGTTATTTGTCTATCAAACGATAACAAATATAGCATAACCTTATGTTTACAACGGTTTTATCTCATCTTCAGTTGAGCGTTTTTACTTATTTAGAGACTATACATAGAATTTAAGGTGACAGATAGTTCTAATTATGCTTTTCATGTCATATTTTCAGCTTTTAGTATTTTCAGCTTTTAATATTTTCAGCTCTCATATTTTCAGAAAATTTGGTTTTGTCTAATCTTGTCTAATCCATATTTAGGACAACATATAACATACATATGTTAAATTTTCAGCATTCAACTGACTGTGTAACCAAAAACCAATTCGATCGAGTTCGTACTCGAGATTTTAGAATTTCATTCAAACTGTTGCTGTGCCCTTGAAATTTAACAGTATTTTAAAGTACGAGTTCAATAAGCGCGGTTTTTCAGCATGTGTCCATGTTTATAAAATGACGAGTGACGCGAAGAGTTTTCTAATGGAAGTGCGAAAAACGCCTTATGAACGAGTCTTTTTATCTATTTTGCGCCCGCTTATGCCATTTCTAAATAAAAAAAGCCGGTACATATTGAGAAAATACTATCGCACTCATTAACGAACCCATATGTGCTTTATATAGTGCTTTAATGACTTCATTATAAATGCAAAATAGAAAAATAACTTTAATAAAAGTTCGTGGTTCGACAAAGTGAGATTTGCTACAGTTTCTAATCTAAAATTACTTTGCATTTTTATAATAACACCGCAAGTAGTAAAATGTAGTAGTAAGTAAAATTATGGTTCACAGAAACCATAATTTTACACGTTGAGTATTTATTGTTGAATGGTTATTTTTGTAAAATAATTTTTCTATAAGCTTTATTTTGAAATGGTAAATTGTGATAAGCATTAAATTTTTTAAATGAAAGTGAATTTAAAATTGAAAGAATGGTGAAATCAGTGGAAAATAAATGCATTTATATCGCGATGATGCGAGTTAGACGTTGGGAGTGATGAGGGACAATGAGGTCGTGATGGCGCCGACACGAAATATTTAAAACGTCCGCGTTAATCAAGCATTAAATTATTAGTAAAGCTTCGAAAAGTTGGACGAGGCTCAACTGAATTATTAAATGCAAAAAAAAGCAACAATAAAACAAAAGAAACTACAATGAATTTACGACATCCCCCGTGTACTGCAGCATAAATTTTTCCTGTAAAAGTGGATCGTCTTATTTTTTTTTCTTCCTCAAAAATCGCAAACTAATTTATTAGCGACGGATTAAACGGGACAGAAAATAGATTGCGCAGAGTTCGCAGCGACTTTGGCACAGCCAGATGCTGGGAAGCGCATCCGCCAAACCGACATAAAAAATAAAACGGAACGTGAGTACCTACACAAAAAAATTCTACAAACAATTCCTTATTCCCGCTACATTTGTGTATCAATTTAGTTTGCTTTCGGTTCGTCTTTTAGTTGGATTCGTTTAACTGCGAACGCTACAAGTTTAATTCGGCGTATTGATACAGCTACAACATTCCAGATGGCAATTACAGATTAAAGTAATTTACTATAAATGCGTGTTTGTTTCCCTTTTCAAAAACTGTAGATTATTAAATATGGATCTGCATTAACAATTCATTAATACCAGAAACATTAATTTAATTAGTTTATTTTTTGGTTTACTGCCCTCCTAATACTTTTTCATTCTAAAAATGAAAGGTCTTTGTCTATTAAAGCTATAAATGTTTCATCAAAAACCGGCAGCCGAACTTACTAATTTATTTATAGACTAAATACTCAGTCAAAAGCTTTGATCAGTATATTGATTTGTAATGAAACAAAATGAAGAAATCATCAAAAATAAATCAGATAGTAATAAATAATAAATTAATTCCAAATACATTAAACTTAACCTGTTAGTGAAAATACTTTTAATACACAGATGATTAAAGTTTAATCTAGTTTAAATTTTCAACTTCAGGCAAAACGAATACAAAAAATAAATGACAATCTATTTTTTGTTTTGTTAAAATTGCTTTTAAGGGCAGTTTAGTATTTACGCAGTCTGTGTAATTGATCGGCCACAGTGAGAGGGCGCACAGCTGCAGCCGCCGCCGATGATTGATTGCGATCTAATTACATTATTCATTGGTGATTGACATGGAACTGGGCCGACAGATACACGCGGCATGAATTCTACGTGTCCGCTATTAGCCACTTCATGCAAGCCCATTACTTATCGCATTATTAGGCACGTGTGCATCACGCGAGACAATGCCGATCTCCTTCCGGATAAACACCTTCGACTGCGGAAGAAAATTTATTGACTTCTACTTACTTTTGGTTCGCCTTGGTAGGTTTGTTCGAAGGAGCGACTTTAAGTTCCAGAATATCCATCCATGAGATTTTCAGGACACTGAAACAAATGATGCTGTTATTAATCGCTTTGGATTCGCAAGGTTATTGGATTCTCCCTATGTCCACATTATTCAGCGCGAATATTAAAATCATATATTACACATGAAGAATTTCGAACGATTTTTAAACATGAATTTACATAAAGACAGTTACTATAAAATTCAAGCTAGAATAAATCAAATAGTTTTTTTATTTTTATTTTTAGCTAATTATGTGATCCTTTCTATTTGGTACCAATGTTATATTTTCAACAATATTTTTTTTAATTGTTATAATACAAATAATTTTTCAATACTCCCTAAGTTAGAAACCTGAGAGTTCGATTGAAAAAATGTTGCTGAAATGTTTTTGAAATTGCTTTATATAATCTAGTTGTTCGATGCGTTATACTTGAACATATAATTTAATAAATTGTGACATAAATTGTTGTTCTTATTTTGGTACTGGCCGGTATTCGATATTTTGAATCAGTGCCAAAACGTGTAATGGACGGCGTAATATCGGTCCGTTTAAACGTAATTTATTAAGCACAAAGGCAAAGCTGCAAAAATAAATAAATTTTAATTAAAATTGTAATTTAATTGGGTTGAAGATACATTATTTTGATAAGAAGAGAGGGGTCAAAATTTCATGATTCTAGTAAATCCAATTAGTTCATGACTTAGTATTGAATGTGACGAAAATAATAATTTTCCAAATTTACATATAGAGATTATTAGAGATACGTTTGAAATATAATCTTTTATCTTTATAGTTCTTGTTTGTCTAGTCTTATCTGTCTAGTCTTGTCTATCTAGATTTGTCTGTTTATAACATCCAAGGAGCATCTACAACCAGCTACTAGTAATTCTGATTTCGCTGAATAATGTTTTTCGCTGAATACCTTCCAAGACGATTTCTATCAAAACATAGACAGCAACCTACATACTGGAGGACTACAGCGATTGCAGTTAAAAGAGCAGCATGCATCAGAAAGAGAAGAGTATTTGTGAGAAAGAATAAATCAAAGGCAACCGATGAAGAGAAACACACATCGAGAGTAGACTATCGAAACTCTAAACAAGATCTTAAGATTGCTATAAACTCACGCAACAAAGAGTTGTGGAAGGATCTCTGCAATCAGTTGAAAGAAGATATATGGGGCCAAGGTTTTAAAATTATATCTGGAAAATTAAAACAAAGGCCAAACATTAATCTAAGCGAGGAAGAGATAAAACGTCAGGTGGAAAAACTGTTCCCGAAAAAAACCTAAAATTAATAGGGTGGTTCCCGAAATAATAGAAATAAAGACGAAATAATAGAAGTTTGGTCTGGAAGATATTTTACCTGCGCAGTGGATCAAGACCGGAAACACTCAAGTCTAGATTGTATGTCGTCAGATATGCTCAAAGCAGTAACTATCGAGAAACCCGAAATTGTTCTGAGTGTGACGAACAGCTGTCTAGTTAAAGGAGAATTTCCCGATAATTGGAATGAGGCACAATTTGTAGTTACTGAAAAACCAAAAAAAGATCTGGCCGATGTAACATTGTATCGGCCGGTCTCCATGCTAGACACTTCAGGCGAACTGCTAGAAATGCTAGTCAAGGTACGTCTAGAGGACGAGCTAGAAACCAAAGGAATATTACACGATATACAGAACGGATTTCCAAAGTCATTGAGATACCTAACGAAATCAGACAGAGGCGTTTAAGAATCAAGAGCTCGCAGTACTTCTAACTTTAGATATAGAAAACGCGTTCATATCAGCTCCATGGGACCTTCCTATAGGGGCGCTAATAACAACGGGTGTTAGCCCATATTTTGTAAAGATGGTCCAGTCGTACCTCAGTAATAGATACATTATTATCAACGACAAGTCAAAAATAGAAACTACATGTTGTGTCCCACAGGGATCCATTCTAGGACCTACACTATGGAACATCTTCTACAACAAAACACTGCAACTCGACCTGAAAAAAAACGTTACTTCTGCGGCCTACGCTATCGACCTAGCACTCATTGTCTACGGGCGAAATAACTTTCAACTGGAAGAAACAGCACAAGAAATAATACACTGACAGCTAAAAGAACTAGAGTTTAAAATGGCACATGTAAAGACAGAAATGATTATTCTTGCGGGCAGAAGAAAACTTAAGAGTGTTAATAAAAATCGGTGACACAATGATTTCAAGAAAGCCGGTCATCAAATACCTGGGTGTATACTTGGATAAAAATACCCGCAAGACTACCCACATTAAGATAAAGTGCGAGAAAGTCGATAAATCGCTGATGGCTCTGTCTAGGATAAACCCAAACCTATGGGGACTCCTCGAAAGAAAATGGCGAATGCTAATGTTCGAAGCGTTCTGTGTGTCCTGTAGGGTGCACTTATTTGGTCGCAGGCGCTGAAGCGTTTCTTACATAGAAACTAGTTGGAGGTCCTAAACCCAAAAATGTCACTCAGAGTTATATCGGCATACAGAACAGTCTCCACCGCCACAGGAATCGCTATAGCCTCTCTAACTCCCCTCGAACTGATAGTTCAGGAGATTGTAAACATATACCGACACGGGAAGAATAGCAGGTCTGATGCTAAAGATAATTGCATGGACAAGTAGCAGCATAGATGGAGAGAATACGCTGGCTGGATTAAAACTTTTATAAAGCGCGTGAAGTTGTGAATAGAAAGAAAGTTTGGAGTGGTGGTTTATTATGTCACCCATGCCTTTACTGGTCATGGGGTCTTTGGAACATACCTTAATTAAGAAAAAAGATAGTAACATCTGCTGATTCGGCCCGAACATTGAATCTGCTGAACATGCCATTTTTCATTGTATTAAATGGAAGTACCATCGCAAAATAGCAAATTAGCTATGCAGCACAGTAGTATCGACAATAATAATGTGGTAGAATTACTTCTAAGAATAGAAAGAGATTGGAACGCAATAACAGCTATGATGAGGAATATAATGAAAGCAAAAGAAAAACACGACAGAGAGAGAGAGAGAGAGAACGGAGTGTAGAAACGATGAGGGATAACATCCTGATGTAATGCCTAGGGCAATGTAAAGGAGGTTCCTAGATGTTCTAAAAAAAAAAGATTTGTCTGTCTATCATTCTGTCTATCATTTCCTGCATAGGGACAGTCTAGTCTTCTCTGCTTAGTCTTTACTCTCTACTCTTGTCTGTCTAACCTTGTGTGTCTAGTCTTGTTTACTAGTCTTCGCCTTCGAATTTTGTTTGTATTGTCTTGTCTGTCCATCTTCTCTTTTAAGTTTTGTCTGTTTGTAAGTTTTGTTAGACTTTTCTGTCTGGTCATATCTGTCTAATCTTATCTGTATATTCGTGTCTGTATAATTTTATATGCTGTGTAGTACCTAATTTGTCCTTCATGTCTAGTCTTGTTTGTTTAAGTAGCAAATAATTGTGCACAATTTTTTTTGCAGATTTTAAAGTATTTTTGTAATCGTTTTGGCAGACTGGAAATTATAATTCTTATAAATATATTGGATTAAGTTCCTCAAAGCCGCGAAGCGACGGAATTAACCGAAATTATAAACGGCGATAGATAAACAGAAATTGTATGTAAATGTGAGCCGAGAACAAAAGCGTACAATTTCCCGATTTAAACGTTTCGACGAAAGTTCTTGGACAAAAATCTTCCAACGAATTGTCAACAACAAACAGCAGCCATTTATAATAGAAACATAGGAAAAAGCAATACCATTGTTCATTTCATAATAGAATCGGAGATTTGTCATAAAAAAAAACAGTTCATTGAAATTTCTAAGTTCTGGAGTTTATAACTCCCCCAATTTTCCTATTATTATCGATAACAAAGGGTAATAAAAGTGTGGTTTTTCAGACAACAAAACGTTTTCGAATGCAAGTTTCCCGCTGCGGAAGATTCACGGGCCGAGGTGGGCTGCGTCTCTCTCTGCTACATACGCGGGCAGCATTTGTGCGGGAGGACAAATGAAAAGGATCGAGTTTTTCAAGTTGAAAAGTTGCGCACAGACACGACGGTGGAGAGGATACGCTGAGTGCTCTTGTATGTAAAACGTAATGCAGGCGTTTTAAAAGTTTTACGATTCCTCTCGTCCCACTCGGCGATACGTTTTGTTCTTAATTTATGAATTAATGGCTCCTTTTACCACACTAATTTCTTTACTTTATATACTGTACAGAAACCTTGTACTTTAATCGCCGAATTAATTCATCTTACACCAAATATCAAAATAATTTTAGCACATTTTAATGCATAATAAGATAACATTTTTGCTATTTTGAAATATGACAGAGCATTATACTTTAATGTTCGTCAAGAAACCTTGATAAAAGTTCTTACTGCGAAATTAATAAAAAGCCTAGGGTCATTAAGTCTCTTCTCTTAGTATCATTACCTTTATAGTACCTGGAGTGTAATTTTAGAAAATTAATCCTATTAGATTAGAAAAGACTAAGTTGACCTGACCGGATGGTAAGAATGTATCAAGAGTAAACGAAAAACAAGTAAGACTAATCCGACAATATTGGATAGATAACAGTAGATATACAAGGCTAGGCTAGGCGGATAAGACCTGTTGGCCATGGCTAGAATGACAAGAATGAATATATAAGACTAGAGACACGACTAGGCAAAACAGCGTTAAAACAAATTTATAGCGGAGAAATTGAACCAGGTTCATTATGCGCCGCTCCCATTTGGCATAAGTCTTGTGGAGTAAGGGAAAAAGCTCAACTTTTGGGTGTACAGCGAGTCTGCATATTAATGGCGGCGAAATCTTACCGGACGGTATCCACCTGCCTGTGTTATTTCCGGACTTATACCTATCTAACCTCCGATTAACACAGATGTCATTGAACCTAACCAAACATTCCCTAGAAAGCCAGAACCGAAAAGAAGTAACTGGACTTTGTGTATCCTCCGACCTTATCGAAACTAAGATCCATCTAGAGCACCTATTCATCCCGCCTATTTTCGCTCCCTCGTATATACTATTTCACCCACCAACTACAACCGGATAAAAATATTCACAGATGGATCAGAATCAGACGCTGGTGTTAGAGTCTGTCTAGTTTTGTCTGTCTAGTCTTGCCTGTCTAGTGTTGTCTGTCTTATCTTGTCTTTTTAGTCTAGTCAGTCTAGTATTACCTGTCTAGATGACTAGGATAATGCAATATGGCAAATCTTGTCTTTATAGTCTTGTCTGTATAATCTTGATTGTCTAGCCTCTCTAATCTTGTCTGTCTTGTTTATTTAGGCTTATATGTCTGATCTTGTCTGTCTTGTCATTTCTATCTAGACTTGTCTTTCTAGCTTTTAGTTCAAATTTGTTATGTGGTACATGATAGTAATTGTATGAATCCAAATAGAAAATTCTTCCAAACCAATTGTTTTTATTATTTAAATGGAAATATTTATTATTGCACTGCAATAAAATAAACTAGATATTTCAATTAAATGGCTTTGCAAATGAGTTTTGCACAAAATTAATGATGCGGAAAATTATTTTTTTGTTGAAATACGGTTTTGCTTTTAGCCCTAACAAAAAAATTAATTGCTAAAAAGCGCTTGAAATGTATATATAAATTGTCATTTATTTGATTTACCAATTTGAATTTTTATCCTGACTGATTATTTCTACCTGTCTGGCCCAGTCTATCTAATTTGGCTTTTTGTTCACATATTCTCCTCTGTATAGAAAATCTATTCTAGTGTATCTAATATTTTTTCTGCATTTCGCTATGATTCACTTATTACTTAGAATTATAATACATACACTTAATTGTTTAATTAGTTCTGATTCTCAATTTGAATCCAATTGAAACAATAATAATTTAATTTATTATATTTTTTACATTATTAAACATATAAATATCTAGGCGTACACATTGATTCTCACATGAGATGGAACTATCACATCAAGAAAATATAAAAGAAGACCTGCTTTTGTATTCTTTAAACTTGCTCAAATACTAGATCCTGGGGCTATGAAACTTATTTACCATGCATTATTTGAGAGTATATTTAATTACGGAATATTTGCTTGGGATGGGGATTACTATAATCCAACTAGACCAATAAATATACTTACAAATTACAAAAATGTGAACAAGAATTCTATTGTAGATATACTTAATACTTTTAGAGTCAGCTCAATTATGTATTACTATTCTGACTGTAACATTCTGACACAGTTGCAAATTGTATTTGCCAATCATGATGGTAAAACTAGATGAAAGTCAATTTCGCTTCTAAAAATAAATAAATCTATTAGCCGAAATATGCATAATATGCTGCAATTAAATAATTTCATAAATTACTTAGTAATTACAAAAATTTAAGCAGGAACAGAAAATTCTTTTCAGTAATCATAACCTGTATCGGTCGCAGTTGATTATATTGAGTGGCGTTTGATGTGTCTTTAATAGTTAGTGAAGTCATCTATTATGTATAATTGTATACGAATGCCGAGATGACTGACATGCATTTTATGTATAGACTTGCTGATGAAAATTCATTACAAGCTAGCCAGTGTTTTTCAACGTGGGGGTCGCGACCTCCTGGGGTTTGCGAAGCGTTTTTAAGGGGGTCGTGAAGGCTCTTTAAAGGGATCGCAGTTATTTTAAAATTTAAAATAAAGAGCCCTTCAGGTAGTTCATTCGTGACAGTAGTAGACAAAAACATCGTCTTATATTGAGTGGTCTATAGTTGAATTATCAAGCAAAGCTGTTTTATGAGAGAACTACCTTAAAGAGGCATTAAAAGTAAAAAAAAATAATGGTTGGGCCTGTTTCTTGTCAATCAATTTTTCCCATGGCGAATCCGTTTTTGCTACACATAGAGCTAAATCGCTTTCTAAATTTAGGCGATTTCTCGGTTTGCCTTTTATTTGAGCCATCGACGAAAACGTCAACTCGCACAAATAGGAAGTGACAAATGGAATCAAATACTTCAAAGCTTCTTTGGTTAATTGTGGATATTTTTTTTATTTTTTTCTTTAGCCAAAAGCTATCCAAAGTGATTGGCAAGTGTAACATTCCATCAGCAGATTATTCCAACAGATTTTCTTTTAGATTGGTTCCCAAACTTGCCGCGTCTGAAGCTGCTTTTAAAAACGGATTTATGATCCACCTTTTCCTAGTGTTTTCTGAATGTTCATCCACTGAGAAATAACTGCACAATTCTTTTTTCAAATTCTGAATACAATTTCCATGCCAGGTAAATATGATTTGATGTTTATCTCAGATCCCACTTCTCCAATAAAAGACTGAGTAGAAGAAAACGAATCAAAGTTGTCTTGCTTTATGGATGATGACCAAAGGTTTATTATTTTCGTAAAGCATGGATTTTGTCTTTAGAGGTAATGGAATTTTCATTCCTCCCTTGAAGGCTTTTATTTAAAGTGTTTAAGTGCTCGAATAGGTCAGAAAGAAAAGCCAGTTTCAAAAGGAATTTCGGGTCACAAATAAAATTGGTATATTCGGACTTGACTTGCTGTAAATACACCAAAAGTTCAGCTCAAAGGACCAAAGCTTTTGTGGTGGTTATCGAAAGGCAAAGTACTGTTACCTTGCGATAACCACCTAACCTCTGCGTGGTAAAGCTAAACTTGGTGCAGTGAACCTATATCTTCACAAATGTTTCGAAATAAAAGTGTCTGTAACGCTTTTCCTTTAATAGAATTTACTAATTTTATAATTATGATAAAAACGTAATTGTATTCCTGTGGCAAGGTTTTCGACGCAAGAGCTTGGCGATGAAGAAAGCAATGCATCCAACAAGCGTTTGGCATCAGTGCTATAAGTCTGGTAATAAAGCCGCTCATCGAACCAGTCATAGCTTTTGCTCAGTCACTACAAGTAGCTATGCATTTCTTCGCCCAATCGATATGGCAGTCGTAAGTAGTTTCAAGGTACATATTATATAAGTATTCGTAGGCAGAGCTTTACAAAACAGTATATATATATATATATATATATATATATATATATATATATATATATATATATATATATGTATATATAAATGTACAAGAGATACAAACACTGTTGAGGGAATGAGTGGAGCAGGACTCTCTGAACTGGACTCGACTGGTCCGGTTGACTTGAGTCTGGTTGAACTAGCTGCTGGCTGAGTCTGGTTGACTGGGTCCACTGGCTGGACCGTTGTGAATGAGTCCACTGGCTGGATTGGTGCCACTTCGCTGACTGTGTCCACTGGCTGCACTGGGCTCGTTGGTTGGTTGCGCCTGACAGTTAAACTGAACTGGAGTCGACTTGCTGACTGGTTGTGCCTGACTGTCCTGCTTGACTGTCTTGTTTATTCGGTGGTCCAGGTATTTATGTTATGTCCAGGTACACTGGTTCCTCATCTGGGGGTGATATTTTTCTATATTCGGCAATTTGTAGTTTTGGCGATTACCGATTCTCTGGAAAAACATCTTGTCGTAATTTCCCCGCGGATTACACCATTGCCCCTAATAAAATATTTTTGGAAATTCGTCCGAAAATATTTGGGTAATCACCGTAATTCTCTCGTCAAACTAAAAATACAAATATTTCTTTATCTGCTCGAGGATTACATTACCGACCCTAATAAAATATTTTCGGGAATTGTCTGAAAATATTTGGGGAATTATTGTAATGCCCTCGTAAACTAAGAAATAAAAATGGAACGGCTCGATGCCGCTACACTTTCATCAATCTCATTGGATTAAAAACGCACTAAATCTACAAACTGCGCACAACCCGCAATATCAGTAGATTCATCAACCTGCAGGGATACAAAAGTACTTTTATTTTTTCTTTGACTTGATCACGAATGTCTGTTATGTGTAAGTAATTTCGTATTTAGCCGATATATATTTATAGAAATAAGTAAAAATGATGCAAAGATTCGATATTTTTATCATAAAAAATACAAGCTAGAAAAGGCAAAGGGTAGGGGAGGGGGTCGCGATATTTGTTTCCTAGCACATGATCGGTTTCCTAGCCATAGTACATGATCGGTTTCCTAGCCGTAATATCCCCAACCGAAAAATCTTCGAAAACATTCATCGACATCTTTGTGAAACAGGAATACCTTGAAAGTAAATCATAGGACATTTTGGAAAATTCTTAAAGGCAATTTGTTGTATCCTTACCATAGAGCTGTAAGGGGTTTGGATGCGTCTCTAACAGCTTCTCCAACCCAAACATCAACCTCATGCCTGCCATACCTTATACGAGAATATATTATTACTGACGAGGCCCTGACGACCGAGGGACTTCCAGGATAAGAAGTCACCCCTATACCAAGTACCAACGGCATCCTTGGATGGTGGTTGAGCTGGTATAGGGCTAGGGCACTCTGTTTTTCAGGGAGTGAGTGATCACCCTAAAGGCGGAAGAATTCACTAGAATCAACGGCACCAGGATGGAGAAGGCAAGGGAAAACCACTCCCAAACCACAACCAATGCCTCGAAGAGGTGAAAAAAAATATGGATTCTTCGAATACTAAATTATCCGGAGGTAAAATAGTCCCCAACTCGGATCTCTGGGGTGGATAGTGTCCAAAGAATGCATTCGAATACTAAATTAGCCGGGGGTAAAATAATCCCCAACTTGGATCTCCGGGGTGGATAGTGTCCCATAGAAAATGAGAAAGGTAAATTGAGAATAGGAACTTGGAAGTCTACCAAAAGAGATGATTAAAAACAGACTGGATATGATTGGTGTAAGTGAAGCAAGATGGGAAGAGCAGGGTGAGGAAAACTGTGCTTTTGCAATGTTCTTCTAGAGCGGTATGAAAAGAGGGAAAAGCGAGGTAGGATTACTTGTGAGTAAGGAACTTTCCAGGTGTGTAACCAAAGTGATTTATAGCTGTGATAAAGTGATAGCTTTAAGGTGTGTGAATTTAGGATTAATCCGCATAAGGTATGTAAAGATCGATTTCAAAATCAGTCTTCCTCCAGAATGTTTGGGTTGGAATTGTGGGAGACTATCTAATTGGACCGGTATTTCTCCAGCAAGACTTGCGAGATGTATCTCAACTTTTTGAAAGAAACACTGCCCGAGTTTCTGCAGGATGTACCATTGGCGACAAGAATTGCAATGTGGTTTATGCACAATGGTGCACCGCCACAAATCAGTTGGGTGCTCGTAATTTTTTAACAGCGACCTCCTTAACAGGTCACAACTTAACAGGTGGTCCTCACGCATGGCCTGCTCGATCCCTAGACTTAAACCCCGTGGATTATTTCTTATGTGACTATCTGAAGCCATTAGTTTACGCTACTCCAGTGGAGAATTTGGACGAATTGATAATTTCTGGATGAAATAAGATAATTGCTGGGTGTAACTCAATTAGAAACAACCCTGGTGTGTTTGAAAGAATTTGGCACTGAACGATGAGAAGGTTGAAAACTTGAATCTAGGCTGGAGGAAGTCATTTTGAACATTTATTGTAGACTAAGCAACTTATTATAGCATATACTTTTTGATAATTAAGGGTTTTTCTAAAATCATCATACGACAAAATAGGCCAATAGGTTACATTGTATTGCAAATAGTTTTATTGGAAATAAAAAAATTGTTAAACATTCATAATTTAAAATACACAACATATGTTTTATAAAATTATAAATTTTATTTTTTTTAGAAATGATTACTAAAATTAGAGAATATATCAATAATTAAAATTTTCTGAAATCTCTTAGAATGTGTTTCGGTTGTTATACTAATCAAATTTACGACGAAATATTAATAAATGCCCAGGAAGTTCTATAGCTTTTTATGTTTTGAAAATACTTGTTCTGTTGGCAAGAGCATCTAGGTCGTTCTGTCAACTCTATTGATTTATATTACGAGATTTTGACTCCCCATAATCTCCAATGTCCATCCTTACATAATGAAAAATCGATAATGAATTATTAAATAAATAGGCCTCGCTATCAGAAACGAACAAAATGGAAAAGTTCATCACAACTAAAGTTTTTCTAAAATACATTTTGAAAATTACTAAATTTATTATTAAATTTGCAAATAAGTATTTCTCCAATTTTATCATAGTTTAATTTCCTACAATTTTACTAATATAAAGTAGAAAATCTTACAATGAACAAGATGATGAAACTTTTACATAAAATGTTCATCGACTTACGACAAACTTGAGACGTTTTTGTTTCCATTACAAAATAGATTTTAATAACAAGAGTTAGATTTCCGTCTTTTTATCTTGAAATATTTTACTCTTAATTATTTTTTAAATATTTCATTTACTATGTGTTTTCCAATTGAATTTAATCGTTTGTGGATTGTTCCGGAATTTATTTGCGGGTGAATTCAGATTTATCTAACGATTTAGTTTCAGTTCATAATTTGGCTAAAACATTGTAGTATCTATTTAATTCAAATGTGATATCGTCATAAATCTCGTTTGTTGAATATTTCATTGGAAATTAATTATGCGTTAATTAGCGAACGTTAATGGAATCGAAAATAATTAATAATTGAATTTGGTACGTAATATTTGATACAAGAACGATATAGCTATTTAGTGTGCACAGACGATGCTTGTTTTCTATCCTCGTAGCTATTACGTTGACCAACGAGTGGTTGAATGTCACTGATCGTTTCAATGTTGTCTACATGTTGTTGATAGATAATATTTTTTTTCTTCGCTTGATCTTCTTAATCGTTGAGCTGAGGAGTCAATCAGAAGCTTTCTATTTAGTCGAATAGTTCAAAAATGTAGTGTGAGTACACTTTTTACCCACTTTGCAACCAAAAGGACAGAAAGGCATAAAAATAGAATTTTGTATCGATCACAACAAAGTCTTTTTTACAATTTTTTTTTAAACAAAAGTTGAGTGAGATAGATACATGTTTGGATAAATATGTCATTCGATGAGTGATTACATTATTTACTAAGCGAAATTCATGCGGTGAAATGATTTATGAAAATATATTTCCTAATTCCGTTTCAGTTTAAACGTATTTTATTAAAACTGAATTTATTTAAATTATATTGCAGATTGTTTTTTACTTTGAACTATATTCTACATGATTTTATTTAATTAA
This sequence comes from Phosphuga atrata, assembly GCA_944588485.1. Taxonomy (NCBI): domain Eukaryota; kingdom Metazoa; phylum Arthropoda; class Insecta; order Coleoptera; family Silphidae; genus Phosphuga; species Phosphuga atrata. The sequence goes on along the minus strand of OX155896.1, from coordinate 31,414,032 downwards.
TTTAATTGATTTAACATTTAGTTACAAAAAGTATACATACAATCTGCGTAGTTTTTGTAATGAATTTATTAAAAATAATATTGGAACTATTATGAAAGGAGGAAAAGCATACGTTTATTATATAAAACTTAACTTAATTTGAGATAGTAACAATCATTTTAAGGTCATCGTAAGTCTAGGAATACCATTCATTAACTCGACATACCTTAATTCATTATTATTTTAATAATAACCCATGCATCAATGAAGACTTAGCTATTCATAAGTAACAGCGGATATATAAGTAAAATAGTTTGTAAGTAATATAGATATTTAAGTGAGATTTGTGTGCCTTAAATACAGTTGGCAAAGAAAAGTCGTAAAACACAAGTCTACAAGACAAACATTTACAAACCGAACTGCAAGTTGTTAGATTTCTGTTTAGCTTGCGGTTTTGCGGCATTAGATGAGGAGAAAAATGTTCGTCTGCGTGTATACATACACACGTGCGGTTGGAAGTGCATCCAATAAATCACCCTGCATGTTCTCGCAGCAACTTTGAAATCGGTCTTTGTGGCGGATAAAGAAGAAAACGCACGCGGTTATAAATATAAATTTTTGGGTCGTAACCGTGAATTATTGACGTAATATCTGAGCATAAGGCGGCAGAGTTGCGTAACGGGGACGTATTTTCAAAACGATATATTTTTGTCTAAAACTATTATTGTTGGGATTAAATTTAGCCAGGAGTCTTTGTCGAGTTCGTTTCACTGGTAAATGCAAGTGACATTCTCACGGATTCGTAACGAATCCTACAAGTTAATTTCGTTTTCATAATTGAGGTCCGTCTTTCATGAGTAATTTAATGCTTGTCCATAAATCACACTCAAAGCGTAATTTGTTCACAAATTAAATATTTTTTTTTTAATAATGAGGTGCGGATAAATTTACAACATAGCTAGACAAAAATGAAACTGTGTATTATATTAATTCAAATTTATTGCGATAAATTATATACTTTATTAGTTTTATTAATAGATATTCGGGTCTTAAATTCAAGTTTACCAAACAAGTTATTATAAATATATAAAAATCTTTCATTCATCAATTTAATTTATATTTAAATTTAGTTTAACTAACTTCTCTTAACTTAATAATTTTAGATCGTTCTGGATGTCTTAACACCCATATAAAATGAACTACATTGATTTAGTTAAATCAAGTTTAGGGCTATGAAACCGATTTGTGTCGTGTAGAATGCCCAATTGCCAACCTTTCCCTCGAGTGGTGCACCATAACTTCGACAAACGAGGCTTTGGCGACCGAGTATAGACGGTATAACAAAAAAATCCAATGCGCAGAAAATGATATACATAACTCCAGGGGGCTCCTGCTCCCATGAGGTAAATCTCGTCACTACAGCTGGTGTTTATCAGCAGCAAAATTCGGGCACGGTGTGCTAATCACGCAATCACCCATATTCACTAACTGATGCCGATTAATGAAATTAAGGCAAGAGAAAACCGGACATATATGTTGACTAAAATAGGCTTAAAGACAAGGAGACGAATAGGATTCTGGAACGTTAGAACTAGGTTTCAAAACTCGTACAAATCATTAAAGAAATGAATACATATAACACATGTTAGGTTTACGTGAAACAAGATGGAAAGGTACGGATGAAAAACGGACAACGGAAGGAGAATTGGTCTTGTGCTCAGGTAATCCACACGCTACCACACGCTATCACAGAGGATGGATACCACACGCAAGGGGTAGGAATACTCTTGAGTGAAGAGCTGAGCAAATATATTATAAGCTGGACATCAATTAACAGCAGGATTATCGTCGACAGACTGAGAACACAGCGCAGCAATCTTGTTTTGACACAATGTTATGTTCCAACCGAAACTGCAGCAGACGAGGAGAAAGAGGATTTTTACACTGCTCTAACATCAATAAAAAATTAAACCAAAAACTCTAAAATCATCTTTGTAATGGGTGACATGAATAACAAAGATGACAGTTTAAACTCAAACGCAGAACGTACAATGAGCAAACATGATTTAGCTAGCCAAAAATAACAATGTTCAAGATTTGTCGACCTAGGTACACAACAAGATTACATAAGGTAACCTGGGAATCACCCAAAAAGAGAACGAAAAACCAAATTGACCACTACGCTATCTCTAGGAAATGCAGAAACTCTTTATTAGATGAGTGTGCATACCGCGCAGCAGACGTCGTTAGTGACCACATCACCTATGTATAGAGAAAATTAAATTAAAACTGGCAAAGCACGTCAAAGATGAATCAAACGCAAAGAGAACGAAATATAATGTAACCAAACTTAAGAACGAGAAGACTACACAAAATAAGGTACACTCAAATTTACTAATACAAGCGACACATAAGACCCATAGAGTAGGCAACTGGTTAAAATATATGATCAACACATAGGGAAAATACCTAATAGAACAAAGGAGTGGGTCTCCGCAAAAACATGGGAACTCATTGAAGAAAGGCGAGAATGTCGGGCATTTAAGGCTGAATCAAAATACTCACTAAAACCGATGACCAGGTAAAAAGGTACAAAAAACTGAACACAAAGGTGGAACGTTCAGCCAGACAGGTCAAAAGGAATTGGATAAATGGTCTAGCACAGAAGAAGCTGCCTCAGTTTACAACTCAAAACAACTATATAGCATAACGAACCAGCTAATGGTAAACGCATTCTGAAGATATATCCGCCAATAATAAAACATAGGAGTGGAAAAAACCTTACAAACTGTCGAAGAACAACTAAATCGATGTTCTGAACATTTTGCTAAAAAACTAGCAGCCCTACCAACAGAAGAAGTAGTACCAGAAGCAGGTACAAACGAAAGAAATATCCCAAACAATCCGATGAGTGACTGCAGGATCCCAAGCAAGAGAGTAATGGTAACGACGAACAAAAGAATTATTTAAACAATTTCCTACTGAAATTGCCAACATACTGCACCCGATTATTAACAAGGCTTGAGAGGCGAAGCAGTTTCCAACGTCAATCAATGAGGGACTAATTATTAAACTACCAAATAGCTAAATATTAACCTGACAAAGCTACTACTAAAAACAATAATATACAATAACAAAATAATAAAATAGATATATTAAAAACAAAATAATGATGGACATCAAGCTCAGAGTGGTGGGGGTGAATCAATATTCAATATTTTTCCAAGAACAGGCAGAGTTTCGTCCAAACCACGGATGTACCGACCACACCAACATATAGAGGATCATAATAGAGCAGTCAAATGAATTCCAAACCTCTTTGAACCTAACATTCGTTGACTTCAAACAAGCCTTTGACAAACTGAAACACCAAGCTCTCGGGCATATAATGGAAAAGAGTGGGATCCAAAAAAACTCATAAATATGCAGAGTCTTACACAAAGGCAAACTAGGCACCAAGGTTAATGGAAAAAACGGACTGAAACAGGGCTGCATGTTGTCGCCGTTTCTCTTTATTCTGGTATTGGACTTTGTTCTCAAGGCATGTAAAGCGAACAAGGGCTTCACACCCCCTAGAAGTACTGGCATTGGCCGATGATATCTGTATGCTTAGTCACAGACATTGGCGACATGCGTGATAATCTGGAGAAGCTCAAGAGCACAGCAAGCTAGGTTGACCTAAATATTAACTACCTCAACACTTGTCAAAGAATGAGAGCGCGTACACAAACACGACTGTCATCGTCCGATGACGCCCGAAAACATCACGATGATCCGAACTTTTTGGGATTTCTCGCCAGACTGCCGGCGTCTACAGTGAAAATTGAGTGTATTTATAGTTTAATTTTGTAGTTATCAATCTAAACGAGTGTGGATATTGAAAAATTAATTAGTTGTGTTTATAATAGACCAACCATGGGCTAAACATTAAAAAAAAATTACAATAATCGACAGGATATCACTGTTGGTAACACTGGTTGGTACTCGTCCGGGTAGTTCTGTCCGCCATCGGCCGAAAAAATCGGTTTTGGTGTACGCTTAGCATAAGAGTAGAATCCTCGACCGTGGTTGGCCCACAACAACTTGGTCAAGAACCGTTAGAAACGAGGCGTAAGATGCAGGAAAAACGTGGACGTAAGTTAAGCAACTCGCATTCAATTCCACAAGTAATTTTTGAGAAATTATATTTAAACAATTAGTGTGCCATTTTTTTAAATTATATCTAATTTTGAAAAGGGATCAGTTTGGATGTTTCCTAGGAACATTTTGTCTCTATAGTCTAAATTAAATCATGTATAATATTTCAGCTTTGTCAGGTTAATATTTAGCTTCCCTAAAATTTAACCTATTTTTTGTGCTCGTATAGCGCGGACCAATGTTTAGAGGCAATTTAAAAAAAGGTGCGCGTGATACACCGGAAAATACTGTAATTATTTTAAGTATTCATTATTTATCACAAAATCAATCTTATTTTTGAGAAAACCATGCGCACCACTCATTTAAAGTAGGTACTCATACAACAGTGCGATTATTTTACCAAAAAATAAGCATCACCGGATCCGGTAAACGTTTAGTTATGCCGGATTACCGAATCCGGTTTTCCGGATTGCAATCCCTAATACCTACTAAATCCAAATATGTAAAGTTCTCAATACTAAACAAATTGTTTCATTTACTTGAATGTGTATCTAATAAATATGAAGTGAATAGACAATAAGTGGGCAAACGTCCAAAATTCTATTTTCCAATATCTAGAACTATTTAAATTGAAAATTTTAAATACATTATGTATGTCAAACTCAATAGACACAACTTTTTGAAGCTATTGTGGTTTGGTTGAATTGAAACTTTGTCGAATTACCAAATTTTAATAAATAAATAAGTTTTAAATAAATAAGTCTAATTTTGAAAAGTTATCAAGACCAAACTAATTGTTGTTAGTAAGAATGATATTCGTCATTTAAATAATAAGTGTACGAATACCCGGACTTCTAATCTATTCTAGAACCAAAAAAACTACTAAAAATTGCTACAAAACCAAAATGTTTTGAACTTAATTTCAAATTTTGTTTTAAACTACAATGTAACAAATTTCACATGTGCATTGACAATTCAAAACTTACCACTTGTAGAAAAGCAACGCGATTAAACAATCGAGATTATTAATTTGTTAAAAAATCTAAGTGTTTTTATTACAGCATAGGATAATATAATCTCATGTGCGTGCGAAGCGAAAATTCGCCGGTTGCGTAACAGAGACAATAAACCACTTTCTCTTGTCGGGTGGGTGATGGTGTTGCGCCGCTGTCACATAAAGCGTGTAAACGACTCTTAATGGTTTGTTTGCTACATTATTTTTTCAAGGATTATGTCTGCGTTTTTACGGGCGCCGAGAATTATCTCGAGGAGGATTAGTTCGGATAAACACACGGTTTATAGAATAAGGGATGTATACGCCTATTATGTTTAGTTACCGTTAATAAATTTCTTATCTGACGTTACATTTACTTCATATTCGCGTTTCGAGATTTTGTGTAATGTTTAGGAACAAAAAAGGAGAGAAAAAAATGGAGTAAAATGTCTCCGTTTGCCTTTTTATGTTGGAAATGTTTTAAATACTCTTTTATGCGTAATTACATGCATTGTTATGCTCCAGAATAAAATAACTTTTTAGATTTAAATGTAAAATTGTGTTTAAATGTAATAGCAGCAAAACTTATATATACGGTATACTGTAATATGATGTTACTGTGAATTGAAAAAAGCAGTGTCTATTTACCACTATTTTTTGTGAAAATATTATATAACTTCAGAAGATATATAAATCTACAATAGTAACATCTACACTAGAATACTAATAACGGTTGCAACCATCCTTTTCATGAATATGATGTTGTGTAATATCCAATAAACACATTCATAACTATTATATTTTATTATAAGTTATTATTATAAGTTATAACTATTTTTAAAGGATCATCGATATTTATCCAGAATTATAGACTTCAATGTCAAATTTTATATATAAATTTCAACCTTAATCTATTATATCATTAAGATGTATTTAGGACTATCGTGTGTAAGGACTATCGTATTTATCTACAGTAAAGATCTAGTAGAGATTATGATTTAAATAGGGCAACTGCTAACATACTACTATCTATTCAAAGGAATGAATACGAAGAGGCAGTACTCGCAATATATACAGCAGAGCCTCCTGCCTTACAACTTTCATGAGTAGAAGTCAAAATAGTTATTGCGCACCTAAAAAAATAAAGCAACGGCAGAAAATAACCTGCCAGGAGAAGTCTTCTAAGAGAATTTATCTGAAATTATTAAATTTAAAAGGTATCCGTGACTCAAGTTTTAATATCTAGAATTATTAGTGTTAAGATTTGTCTAGGACGTTGCAGATTTATTGAGGATTATCAATTTGAAGCCATTGGTCATCACATTGAATACATATAGATTTTGAGGACGAGATAATTTTTATCTAGAAATAACATATTTTAAACTCCATGACCTTACGAGAATTATATTGTTCAAATCTTTTCTAGTTCTATCAGATCACATACATACGGATTAAGAGTCATCTAGAACAGTTTAATATTTATACGGCAATCAAGTTTCATCTAGATTTTTCAAGTTTTTTCAACGCTTTATCTAGATCTGTCATGTTTAAGATTTTTCCAACACTATCAAATTTTATCCTAGCAAATAAAGACCTATATTTTCCAAATTTGGACCTTTTCGGTTCTTAATAATATGATGGAAATTTGTGCAATAATTGTCTAAATAATAAATTAATCTTTAGACTACGTATCTAGAAGAATTGCATACTTTTTCTTAAATAGTAAATCAATAGAACACATAGATTCAATTGCATTCCAAAATGAGTTGTCTTGCTAATTTGATAAAATTAAAATTAGTTAAAACAAAATTATTTATACAATTAATATATAATACTTTCCAAATAGGCTCTATGATATACCGCTATGATCTAAAAAAAAACATAAAATGTTTTTTTCAAAATATTTGCAAAATTGACAACACCTGGCTTATAAACTGGCGTGCATAGAAATGGCCACTGTAAACTTTTGACAATTATTGTTTAGAAACTATTTATGAGATGAAATAAAGAAATGTGTCGTGTCAAAGACAATTCAATATGCATTAATATCATCCCATATAATCCCATAATATAATCATCCCATAAATGTTCAAACCGATTTGGGTTGGGACTGCATGCTGGTCACTCTTTAACCCGAAACCCGATTTCTGCAATGTAATCTTGCACGATTTTTGCGGTGTGTGGCTTCGCTTATCATGTATAAAGATAAATTCTTCTCCAATGTAGTCGACGTAAGGTAGCACATGAACTGCTAAAATCTCCTAAATGTACCTAGCACCTGTTAAACCTCATCTCCCGTGAGCATGGGCGCTCCTAATGATGAAAGCAGGGTTGATTAGTGCTCCCATATAAATTACACCCCAGATCATGCATGAACCACCTCCATAAGCAGTGAACTCTTCAATGCAGCATTTTTCAAATCACTCTCTCCGGTACAGTTTTCCTCTTCGGTCGCTACCATAGAGAAAACACTTTGTGATTCTGGTTTTATCTGACAAGGGGACCGTATGATAAGGAAATCACCGATTCGATTCATTTTTAATACACACGTAGGTGATGACCAGTAGTATAACAGGTGCAAGTAGTAAGACACAATACTCATCCGTTTCCGAGAAAATAATTAATTGAGAAATTAATTATTTTTAGTTCGTTCGTCTGCATTATACGTTAACAGAAATTCAACACTGGAGTGGCGCAACGGTAACAGTCGCGCTTCAAAAGCGCGAGGTCGCCGGTTCGAACCCGCCAGCGGGCTTGCGTTTTTTCTTCAAATATTTCACATTTTTTACAAATTCATGTGTCTTGAATATTGTTTATTTTGGAATTAATTGTAATAACTGTTTTTTTTTTAGCGGGAAAAGGAATTTTTAAAAAATCATGCAGGAAATTTTCAATTTCTTTTTTTAATCTCTTAATTTCTACGTTATCTGCATTGCAAATAAAGTATTATACAAATCTTTTGTAGTAATCTTTTGAGTCGTGCAATTAGGTTCTTCTTCTTTTAATTTTCTTCCCAGAATTTTTTTTTACCAAGCCGGATTACGAATCCTTTCCGGGTATAGGCTTTTACAAAAATACCCACGTTTCTTGTAAAACATATCAAGATAACGTAATGGATATTTTACAATCCTAATGCCTTACAATTAGTATATAAAATGAATTCGTAAATCGTACCTGGGAAGGGAATATAAATTGTAACATATTCGCTAAGAAGATTAGTTATTAGTTTACAGCAGGGGTCTCCAAACTTTCCAGCCTTAGGGCCATACTGATTACTCCAGTAAGTTCCGAGGGCCAAAACCATATTATCATTGTTGCCGGTGGTAAAAAGTGAAATAGTCCACTGATGAAAAAAAAAGTCCGAAAAAGTACTCAACGTTTAAAAAAGGCTGCAAATCGGACTAAAGTCTGCAAAACGGCAACACTGCATATTATTAATTTTCCTGTCATTATCTGTAATTTCTAGATTAGTCGTAGAGTACGAGTCATGAGGAGTAACGTGACACGACATCTGGTGGACACAAGCGGAAATAGGTAGTACATTCTATCGCTAACAGATGGAGCTAAGCACGTACGATTATTCTGTACGTGGTTCGAGAAAGTTCTGGTGTCTTCCACTCACTTCTAGATGGCAGTAATTGGAATATATAAGAAGGCTAGTGGCGCAACCACATGTCAGTTCCTATGACACTGTTGTGAAATAAAATAGTGCGTACCTCCTTAAAACGTGTTTGTGCGTGTTTAAGTTTAAGACATCTTTGTAACAGTATTTTGATTTGAATTGTTGCTTTTGTGTGTGATTTAGTTGTATGGAAACGAAGCGAAAAATTGATAGTGAATGCAGAAAATTCAAAGATCAGTGGAACATTCAGTATTTCGTAATTGAGTCCAGTAACAAGGCGCTATGTTTGATTTGCAATGAAAGCATAGCCGTTCTCAAGGAATATAACATTAAACGTCTTTATGAAACAAAACATTTTCAAAATTACTCAAAATATACAGGAAGTTTGCGGACAGAAAAATTCGAAGCCATGAAGCGCGGATTGAAATCGCAGCAATCTTCATTTACAAAACTCAAAACTGAACAAGAGGCTGCAACTCGTGCCAGCTTTCGTGTGGCTCTTGAAATTGCAAAACGTGGAAAACCATTCAACGAAGAAGAAATGACCAAAGAATGCACAATTGCAGTAGCCGAAGAAATGTGCCCTGAAAAGGTAAATTTATTAAAAACTGTCAGTATATCAGCAAACACTGTGGCTCGAAGGGTAGAAAACATCGTTGAAAATATATCCTCTCAACTGTTCGACAAAAATGGACATGTTGAGTGGTTTTCTTTGGCCTTGGATGAGTCAACGGATGTGTCAGATACTGCTCAGGTGTTGATTTATATTCGAGGAGTAGATAAAAGCTATGAAGTGCATGAAGAAGTTCTTGATATTTATAGTATTCATGGCACAACTACTGGTACAGATATTTTTAAAGGAGTTGAAATGGCCATTAATCAAAAGAACCTTCGATGGAAAAACTTGAAATGTATTACAACTGATGGAGGCAAAAATATGAGTGGGGAAGATAAAGGAGTGGTCGCTCTTGTGTCAGAGGCTGTAGAAAATGACGTACAGGCTCAAAACCATTAGTCTTACATTGTATCATTCATCAACAGTCTTTGTGCGGAAAATGTTTGGATATGTCTGAAGTTCTGAAACCAGTCATATCAACTGTTAATTTTATCAGATCTTTTGGGCTGAATCACCGACAATTCCGACAATTTATTCAAGAGATTGGAGAAAATGACTTACCTTATCATACTGCCGTACGTTGCCTTAGAATGATTTGACAAAACATGTGAACGAACTGAATTTGAGATTGCAAGGAGAAAACCAGCATCTTCCTGATTTATACACTAATATCAAATCATTCCGGAAGAAATTGATACTGTTTCAATCACAACTACGAAGTAAATGTTTTTCACATTTTAAAACATGTGAAATATTCAGCCACACCACTGAGACTGAGTTTCCTATCGATTTTGCAATCGAAACTTTGAGTGCTTTGAAAATAAATTTTGATACTCGTTTCTCGGACTTTGATGCCATTGCGAATCAAATTAAGATTTTTCAGAATCCTTTTGATACTGACATTGAAACCCTAGCCCCGGAACTTCAAATGGAAATGATTGATCTACAGTGCAGTGATATAATTATAAAGAACAAATATCAAAACTCATATTTGTTGGAATTGTATAAGAGTCTTCCACTGACACAATTTGATAATTTGTATAAATTTGCTCGTGGGTTGTTTTCTGTTTTTGATACTACTTATTTGTGTGAGAAGACCTTCTCCAAAATGAAGTACACAAAAAATGTTTACAGATCTAAATTAACTGATGAGCATCTTAAATCTCTTTTAATAATTGGTACAAGTAAAATTAGTCCACAACTACAAACTATTGTCTGTGGAAAATCTCAATTACATAAATCTCATTAGTATTTCATATGTCATTATGCTTGTTATAAGTTATGTTTTTATTTAAAATGTATAAAATGTTAGTTGGATTCATTTCAATAATTTGTTAGTTATTATATACTGAAGTTAAATTTTCTGCATATTATACATGTCTTTACTCATTACAATTCTGTGTTTCTTTATCCAACTTATCACAAAAACAATAACAATAAGCCTACAACAATGTTATGAGTAGTTAGCCCATGACCATATCAATGTAGATGTCATATTAATAATTATTCAACATAAAATTAGAATACTTCAGTAAACTAAATTTAATTTGCTGTAAAAAATATGTTCTCTAAAAGGAGTTTTCAAGTATGCTAGCTCTGCGCGGGTCGGACAAAATCTGTCCGCGGGCCGGATGTGGCCCTCGGGCCGTAGTTTGGAGACCCCTGGTTTACAGTAATCAGTGACTCTTCAAGCATCTTTCAACATCGACTACGATACGTCATTGGTCATCAAGTTTATAGTTTTTACCTTTCGGTCATTAATAATTGTGATATGTCTGATTTTACACGTGGCCGTGATATGGTGGGGCCTTCGATGGCCGAAGGAAGTGAACCTGATTCCAATTTCCAGACTAGTGAAGAGTGGAAAATACTCTTAAAAACGTCGCCTGTATATTGTGAACAGCTCCTTCTCGAAAATAATAAAATCGCGAGGGAACCCTCTGTGTTGATTAAAGAAGAACATATGAAAATCGGGAAAAAATTGTATAGTGCAATAATGAAAACTCTGGCGGAACATATAATAGTTGTAAGAGACGATCTTATTATGTTTGAAGAACTCGACGAAGAAGGTCTGTTTGAAGAAGTCGAAGAATCTGCATTACAATCAGACGACGAATCTGCATTGGAATCAGACGACGAATACCATCCAGATAAAAAAGGTCGAAAATCGAAAGGGATAATATTCCGCTTGATTATAAAATAAAGGTGGTTAATTTGGCGAAAGAGTCTGACCCAAAATGGAGTCTGAAAAGTCTGCAAAGAAACGGATGTACCCGTCTTAAGAAAATGCTTCAGTTGAAAACATGGGAGGAACACATTAGGAGAGGTGGATCCACGAAAGATAAATATTCAACAATTGATAAATGGACTTATGATCGCTTTGTGGAATCTCGTCAATCTAACCAACAAGTCACGACGAGGAATTTGCAACAATGGGCTCTAGCTGCTGCCAGCCAATTTCCGGATTTGAAATTTAAAGCTTCAGAGGAGTGGGATGTGATCTTCAAACGAAGACATCGAATTCGACAAAGAAAAGTAACTAAATTTGTGTCGGAGAGAGAAACCGCGACATTGGAGGAGACCCTTGCTGCAGCAGAAAAGTTTCGGCTCCATACACGAGCCCTCATCCCGAACTACGACAAGGATTTTGTCATAAATACCGACCAAACAGGTATTCGGAAAAGAAATCTTTTTTCCATATTAAAAAAAATATTATGTAGACAATGAAGTACTTACATTCGACTGTTTTTGTTTAGGGTGCCAATACCAGTCGACGTACAACCGGATTCTCGCCGATCAAGGATCGAAGGTAGTGCTTGTTAAACGGAAGGATATAAATAAGATCACGCATACCTATACTGCACAATATGCCATGACCCTATCCGGAATACTACTTCCATCGGTTTTCGTCTGTCTGCAAGAGGCAACTGGCAAATTTGGACCGAGGGTGCAAAAATCGGTAGACGCATATGCTGAAATGTATACAAACGTTGCCATTAGATCCTCAAAATCCGGCAAACTGACAACAGCGTTGTACAAAGATTTTTTAATCGATGTGATGAAGCCCTATGCGAAGGAAGAAAAATTTCTGTTGATAATCGATTCTTGGGGAGGGCAAACAAATCCAGCTTTGTATGATGAGATTTTCAGTGGTAAAGACGGTATATCAACTTGCACAATAAAAATAATTCCAGCAAAATGTACTCCATTAGTGCAGCCTTGCGACATATATTTTTATCGGCAAGTTAAAAATTTTATTAAAAGATTGCAAAACTGTGCCTACATTATAGAACAGGACAGAGAAGTAAATTCCAGAGAAGATTGTGTCAAAATTCAGTCTCTCGTTCAGCATCAATTGTCGGCACCAATATTCTGTCCTATGTTAAAATCCGCCTGGTTTGCAGTCAAATTGTGCGACGACAGGACATCGTTCATGAACGTCAATGAAGTTTGCTTTGAAGACGTTTTAAAAAATCCGTGCAAATGCAAAAATACGGCATTTATCACATGCTAAAGATGCCGTAATAATTATTGTTTTCCCAGCTTCTATGACGAATATCATCCAAGTTCGTGCAGTAATACGTCGCTCGAACAGGACGATAGTGAATAGGTTCAAATAAATTTTCACTATATTATGGAAGAGGGATGTATATAAATAATAAATAATATAATAATAAATATTTACAATTGATTCCAAAATAAACATTATTATGATTTTTTCAAAATTCCTTTTCGCGCTAAAAAAACAGTTATTACAATTAATTCCAAAATTAACAATATCCAAGACACATGAATATGTAAAAAATGTGAAATATTTGAAGAAAAAACGCAGTGCAACTGTTACCGATGCGCCACTCGCATGTTGAATTTTTGTTAACGTATAATGCAGACGAACGCACTAAAATAATTAATTTCTCAGTTAATTAATTTCTCGGAAACGGATGAGTATTGTGTCTTACTACTTGCATCTGTTATACTACTGTTCATCACCTACGTGTGTAGTAAAAATGAATCGAATCGGTGATTTCCTTATCATACGGTCCCCTTGTGAGTACAGAACAGTATTTTCCAACATCTATTTTCCAACGTCCAATTGAAATGATCCTTTGCAAAATATTGGAGTGCTTGGCGATGAGCCGGGGTAAGTTTTTGACAAATTGCAGGTTTCTTAGGGGTCAAGTTACCTTTCAGAAGTTCGTCTTACTGCACCCTAAAGTAGGTAGGTAAACTGATACAATTTACCCTTAAATCGAAACCCAAAGAATTTTCTGCTAGTTTTGTTCACACGAACCAAAAAGTAATCGTTTTTTACATCTATACTTGCCATGAAAGCGTATTTATCAAGAATTTTTTTTTGCTGATATAAAGTCTTCCATCTTGAAATTTTGAGATTGTGAATTCCACCTTTGAAATCCAGCTGGCTTAGAACTAGAAAAAACGTTGAAACAAACTGATCCTTAGATTCTGTGCAAGTTTCGATAGCCTGTTTTGAGACCAGTTCATGTACTGCAGCTTCGACCTTAACATGCTCATCTAGAGTCCATATATGCTTCGGAAGCTCGCAAGGTTGAACAGGAACATTCTCAAACGGAATATTACAGCCCTCGATGTATTGCAGACTAAACCTATCGTCAGTTATCTCTCTCCACAATCTTACGTAATGTCTTAGCATACATGCTATTTCATTTACCTTACAAGAATCCTAAATACACTCTGTATTTACTTCTTTCTCGACGTCTAGCACGTGTTGGTGTTTGGTCTGTGCATTGGCCTCGATGATGTTGGCTAAGCTCTGTGCCGGTAATTCACATTCATGAATTTTCTCGAGAAGTATCTTCTCGAGCCCACCTGTCTGAGTCTCACAGGTGGGCCTCTCTCGCTTCTCTGGTTAAAATCTAGTCTTGTTCTTTTAACAACTGGTTTGTTGGTCGTTTTTAATGAAGAAGAAGCTTCACCTATGGTTTTTGCTTCTTTGACTTGTTCAGTTAACTTTTGACCATACAGCCACTCGTCCGATATGCTAGCATCTAGAGTTGGTTTTAGATCTTTGTCTAACGCTGGTATGATAAATGATTTTCTAGCATCAGATTGCTGTTGCAAACTATCTGCTAAAATTTTACACGTATCCCAGAGGAAGTGCAACAGAAGAGTCTGATTGACTGGTTCTGTTGAGACCTACGTCGTCATAGCAATTGCTTGGAGATGAATGAGCTGTTCCCACGCAGCTCTGTGTTTGCACAAAGTGCTCATCTCGTTTTTCAGTAAGCTTAGTAAGGTGCCGTTGAACCTCGAGGTTGACTTTTGGCGCCTCAGTGTCAAACTCACCCTCTCTAGAGTATTTTTTAAGAGCGTACATTTAGTTGATCAATAAGATTGTCCAATTGACAAGTTAAAAAATAAACATATTTTAAGTAGAAAATTTAATTTGATCAGCATGTTTTTCCCAGATAAAAATTAATCTTTGACTGGTAAAAAAATATGATATGTAGAAATACTATTTGATCAGTTATATTGTTCAGGAATTCCATATTGATTCTTAAAGAAACTTAAGTTTAATACAACTTTATGATATGTATTTTTTTTAATATGATCAGGTATAATAGTAAAATTGAAATGCAAATGAAAAATTAATGATTGAGGCTAACTAATGCACTAATCCTGCACTAATCTCCAAACGAAGAAATTTTAAATTAATAACATTAGGACAAGTCACATATTTGTGGTGAGCCAAATTTGGATGCTTGCAACTGATGCAAGTAGTTATTTAATTGTTTTTTTGGTAGAAGCTTCCTGATATTACTATTATTGGACAATTCTATTAAAATGGCCTTTGCCTTTAACTTTAAGTCAAAATGTTTTTTTATTTCCAACTTGGGAAAATATATTTTTTAAGAAAATTTTTGCCCACGACGTGCAGCCTGATTACAAATTGATGTGTTATTTCGTTTATGTTAAAAAAAATCACTTATAGTCAATAACCTGATTACATCTCAAGTATTTATTTATCAGAATCCAATCTTTCATAACTCTCCTCTTTTGTGATGATTCGTGATTATCCTCTGAAACTATCCTCAGAGGATGATTCCATAAGACAGCAAAATAATAAGACAGCAAAAATTATCTATAAATACTTTAACATACCTTGTAAAATTATATAATCTATCTCTCCGCAACACAAGGCTCTTGCGATACAGTTCTAAGAATCAAGTGATTTGCAAACTAAGTAGTATCTTTTTTTACTTGGCATTCTGTGCCACAATTAAAATATAATACTTAACGAACGCAAATCCATTGAATCAGATTTAAAATTTCATAAATCAAAATCTTTAACAACTGTTTAAACAATATTTGACTGATCATTCAGTATTTTAACTTGAAATATATAATTATATCTTGCCTGTAAATAATTTTACTATTCATTTAGTTTTATTGCTTAATTATTAAGTAAATGTACATTCAAGATGTTATTGATCAAGTCGTAATTTTACTGATCAATTAAATTATTGAGATTTTTAAGGAGATCCTTCCTAACCTTTTCTAACAGCTCATCGTCCAGCTCTTCATCAATTATAACCTCACCTTTCTGTGTAGATATCTCATCAATAGTAGATTTATTTTCCTCGGTGCTTTTGTTATTATATTAACCTGCTGACTAGTTTGTAACTGAATTTTCAGGAACAATTTTATTGAATCTATCGATCCGATCTAAGGAATATATTCAGGATTGTATTCAGCACCATAATGGTTATATTTTAAAAACTGTATAGTTATTTTTCGTGAGGAATATTCCTATCATAGTTTCCATTATTATTAACAACAGAGATCACATTAAGTAAGATTACATTAAGTAAGTTCTACAGTTGAAAAAATAATGTGTTTAAAATAGGAATAGGGTTTTCGCGTACCCGACTTTTGTTAATACCCGGGTATCGGGTATTATTTTTTCATATACCCGGGTATTTGCAATTTTTGCAGAAAAATAGACAATTTTCTTATAATAAAGTTCTATTTTATTACAAAAGAGTAAAGAATGCCAATAAATCTTCTTAACTTACAGTACAATCAGTCACACAGTGAAGAACAGACTTGTTCTCATTAACTAATTATGTTATAACTATATCTGTTATTAACTATTTCTGTTATAAAATAACAAAAATATAACTAAATAAACTTTCTTCTCTGAATCAGTTGAAAATTTGAAATCACACACAGTTAAACAGTCTTGTTTTCATAAACTTATTAAGAACTAATAACAGTTTCTATGACAAAAAATTTTACTTTTGTTGTTATAAAATAAAAAAATATAATTTAATAATTTTAATTTCTTCTAAGAATAAACAATTTTAAAATAAATCAACTTTAAAATAAATCAACATCATAAGTTACGGTCAATCAACTTAATACATGGCTACATAACCAAACCTAACCTTAAGTTTACTGCATTTTTGTAGAAAAACGCAACGCCTTCGATAGGGTTATTTTAATTGTTTGTAGTGCAAATTTGCTAATATCATTTTTAGTAATAATTTAGTAAAAGTAATAATTTTCCGAGAATTTTGATGAATTCTTTGATCAAAGTGGGGACCCGTGTACCCGGATCTGACAATGAAATAATACCCGGGTACTACAAATTTCATATACCCGGGTATACCCGGATCCGGGTACCTGGGGAGAAATCCCTAGTGTGGAAGACTCGTAGAATTTAACTAGGCCTGTTAAATCTGCATAGATATTATTCATTTGGAATAATTCTATCATTATTTACGTTATTGCTGTTTGTATAGAACTAGGTGAGGTTCATGTGCAACCTTCCTGTACGAGCTTCGAGTGGAAGACTCTTAGAATTTAATTAGGTGTGTTAAATCTACATACAGATATTATTCCGGTGGAATAATTCTATCATAATGTACGTTATTGCTGTTCGTATGGAACTAGGTGAGGTTCGTGTGAAACTTCCCTGTACGAGTTTCCAATGGAAAACTCGTAGAATTTAGTTAGACCTGTTAAATCTGCATAGATATTATTCATGTGGAATAATCCTATTATAATTTACGTTATTATTGTTGGTATGGAGCTAGGTTATGTTCGAATGGAACTATGTTAGGTTTGTGTGGAACCTCCTTTTAGGAGCTTCGTGTGCATTTAATTATGATTTAATTATTCATACCTTTTTCCGACTAAATTTCTGTTAGATGGCTTGCTGGCGGCTTTTTGTGCCTCGATCAGTTCACTAATGGACTAATGACCATATCACTTTGACCATTGTTACGGTAAATCTCGCTTTGAGATTTTTGGAGATCCACTGTGATTTATCGAAGTTGAACGAGATCTTTTCCTCGATCTTCCCATGGTGGTGAGTTGTTTAATTTAACCATTCAATTTTTACGCATCCGTTGACACAGGAAAACAATATGACGCCATGTTGGCAAGCGCGTAACGGGCAGTGTTGCCAACTTTATTAGGGGATATTTTTAGGGGATAGGAAAAATCGTGTTTTGCCAAGAATTTTAGAAAAAAATAGTACACATTGAATTTTCAATAATACAAAAACACTTAAATATTAACTTTAAATTAAACTTATAATTTAAATTTAACTTTATATAATTAATATTTAACATATATTGTACAACATGTTAATATTTGGTATTTAGATACGACCAAGGAGTTTCTTCATCGTGGTTACCAGAATCTGGCCACTAATTTGTCAAATAAATTCGACTAAGAAGTTTCTATATTTTTATCTACTAACACACCAAACTGAACACATTAATAAGTAAATTATTATAAGTTAAGGATGTCATTATTATAATTGTATGTAAAAGTATCCAAATCGTGCGTAAAAGTCCAACGTAAATCAAATGGAATTTCATTATTATACGATTTCTGGTTGTTGTTACTATGGCAACAACTCGCGTCACAAAACAAAAATATAGACGTGAAAATAAATTTTCTGACGTATATTAAAATTGAATTAAATTTTCTTATTTTGAATCAAGAAGTCGGCCTTTCAGTCAGAATTTATATTGATCTAATATAACTTAACCTAACCATAACTTAATCTAGATTAAATCTAAGTAGATTAAATCTAAGTTTTAGATTTCTAGATTAAGATTAAATCTAGGAACCTGGATTACATCGACAACGGCCAAATAGTGTTCCCATCACTGTGCGTTTTTACTAGTTAGCAATTTTTTGCCACTTAGGCGCTAAACGTTCTAACCTTATTGTGTCAGTGATTTGAAGTATTTTGTCTATCAAAATTGCAATTTTTCAATATTATCGGTTAGAAATAATTACTAGGAAAAAATATTAACGGCTTGAGCTTCTAGCTCATTCTGCCATAAATACTGCCAGAAGTTTATATTTGATTTTTTGTAGCATCTGGCCCGGAGTTTTGGCTCTTTTTAACATGTATTATTGGAATATTAGTTATTACCAGAGTCAATGAGCGTATCAGTAGATACGCAAGCTGATGTATTTATTCTTTTGTACAAATTTAAATCTATTTTGCGCAACATCTCATCATATGGCTTCAAATTGCATAAGCATAAGCAATCGCATCAATGAGCACGGTGGAACACCTGGTGAACTTAACAGTCATCATAGACAAAAAAAATAAATAAAAAAGGGATGCCTGTTTGCTCTTTTCATTGATTTGAAAGCCGCATATGACTCGGTGAACAGGAGGAGACTGGACGAGTGTTTGGGCAAGCTAGGTATCTCAGAGAGTGTATGAACGAACATCCGGGATTTGTACGAGGAAACAGTATGTAAGGTAGTAGCGAATGAATGGGAATCGGACTATTTTGAGGTGAGGAAGGGCCTGAGACAAGGCTGCCCTTTGAGTCGCACGCTCTTCAATCTCTATGTGGCGGATATAGAGAAGGTTCAACAGGCCGGGCAAGCTGGAGGAGTGGTGATTGGGAAAAAGAAGGTTTGGAGCTTGGCATATGCGGATGACATGGTGGTATTTGCAAAGTTGGCTAGTGAGATCAAGGACATGATTGCAAGGCTCTGTAGGTATTTCGAAAAGAGGGATTTAAGGGTGAATGTTGGTAAAACAAAATGGATTCGGTTTAAAAAGGGTGGGCAATATAAGAAAGAAAGGTTTAAATGACAGGGTAGTGAAATAGAGAAAGTTAGTAAATTTAAGTATTTGGGGTATGTCTTTGGGACTGGATACAGTAATAAAGAGCACATAGAGTATGTTACAAAGAAGGCATGGTTAGCGGCGGTTCGTATCTGGGAGGTTTAGAAAAGAAACTTTGACGCAAACTTTAGAGCAGCAGAGACCATATGGAAGGCATGTGTGCGAAGCGTGTTACTGTATGGATGCGAGCTCTGGGCAACGAAAGAGGAAGACAAGATCGAAAGGGTGCAGCTATAGTTTTATAACAAAGTGTTGAAACTGGATAGGTCACACTGTGCTTCAGGAAGTGAGTGCTTGTAAGGTGGCGGTAATTTCTGCGGAAAGATGGGGTGGATGGGTTGGGAGATGAAAGGATAATAAAGGAAATCTTTCGAGTAGTGAATAAAGAGGGGTTAAGTGGTTGAAGAGAGTGGCTGGGGGCTGAATAAAAGGAAACTGTATGAGAGAGGCGGGTTATCATCCGAGGGGTTGGAAACGGAAAAAAGTGCGGGTGCTCAGTGGAAACGGATGCTAAGAGAGAGGTTATTAGAAGTGGACTGCCAAGAGGGACAATCCAAAATAGAAGCTAGCAAATATCACCAAGGCTACAGTCAGATACAAGTGCACGGCCGTGTTCCTGGTTATTTGAGGACAAGTAAAGGGTCGGACGACCAGTCCATGTTGGCGAGATTTAGGTGTGGTAATGAAGAGCATGGAAGGAGACATTGGATGAATGAGGAAAGTAGAAGGTGTTTAGTGTGTGGGTTGAAGGAGGATATGTGGAGTCATTGGTTCTAAGAATGCACGATGGCGGAGTGGAATGAATAGGAGGAGTGGAATGAACAGGAATAGGTTTAGTCTAGTATACAAAGTTGGGTCTAGTAGACAATTGAAATATTTTTAAAATTAGATTTTGATAGTTCTAAAATATGTGGAATTTTTTAAATTTGCACACTAATTATAAAATAAATAATATATGGGTCATTCCATGTGAACTCGAATAGATGGAATTGAAGAATTTTGCTGGAAAGTTTTTTTTTTATAATAATACTCTCTACATCAGTCTTACGACCAGAAGCCCTGTATGTCATGGAGTGTCTTTCCTTGAACGTTGCAAGATTGTCTCCAAACCGACTAGCCAACCGTCTGTTCACCTTCTGGCATAACAAGAGGGTTCGTACCACTTGGTTGACAGAAACCGAGAAGGATATTAAAGAACTGGGAATAACAGATCTCCGAAGGAGATAGTCTGTGAGACGCACCTTGAAGAAGTTCATGGATTGCAGGAAAAAACCCGATGGAAAAGTACCCCCTGGACAGAAGAGAAAAAGTAGTTACACCGGCAGAAGATGCGACAATACTGGGCAAAGATGAAAACCCAACAGTTGAACAAGCGTGGTCCAAAATAGGCCTATTCGAAACAAGAAGAGGAAGAATACTCTTTTTAATTAACTTATTACATCGGAACATAGCTTGAATATATAAATATATTCACCCTTTCCGAAACTCTATAATACTTTGGTAGTATAACTCTATAAGTCTTTTTATGACTATAATACAAATCTCATGTTGAAAGACAACAGATATTTGTGTTATTCACTAGGACACAGTTCACTTTTGTGACACTAAAATAAGACAATAGATAAATAATATTGTTTTTTAAGATCAGATCTTTATATTTAACCCGAAGTGAATAGTGCACGAATGTGCACTGAATGCCCAAGTTTGGTGGTCACGAAAGTGAACTGAATCCTAGTGAATAACACAAATATCTATTGTCTTTCAACATGAGATTTGTTTTGTAGTCCTAAAAAGACGTAATAGTATGATAGCGCTTTATTACATTTCAAATTAGCAATACATAATGAAGTGGACAATACTAAACTACTACTAAAATTTTATTTTGCATTACAATTCGTTTTTCACCATATAGACTTTCAGATTCCTCGTAAAAGTACTTCTTGCATTATTTTATATAATGTGGTAACTTAATATAATCAGACAAGCCTTCTTAAAATAAGAATTTAAATATTCTATTAGTTCTACAATATTCTATGTCAAAGGCTATTGTGTTCCTTAGTGAATCTCTCACATATATGGATAATCTTTACATTAATATATTACGGCATCAAATTATATTTTATTGTGTGTATTAGAACTAGGGTGTTGAAAACAATCAGCTGACCAATACACATTTCTTCTAGTACGCGTAGCATAGAGTTAATAGGTGTATACATATTGCATTTAAGAATAGCTCTAAAACATCTGTTTTGTACTACTTGAAATTGTTTTATTTTGTACGAAAATAAATTATATACTATAGTACTGCAAGACATGACTTGTGGAAGAGGGGTTAAGTGGAATCTTTTGATTCTTCCAGAAGGCATTTTCTTAGACATTTGCTTTCATCATAAGACGTTCTACCAAGGGAAAAAAAAATTCCTGTTAGAAAGTTATACAAAATCCAAAATTTCACTATTACAAGCAGAAAAAAGTACAATCTAAAAATTACAGTTTAAATAGTAGCATCGGCCTTACGAATTTGAAACTGTAAAAACTAACAATTGCATTTTTTAAAATTACAGTTTCCGGTATTATTAGTAAATAAGTTTTAAAAATTACAGTATGCGACTGCAATCTCTACAAATTTGTATACGTAAGGCCCCTCCTACTATTTAAACTGTAATTTTTACAGTGTACTTTTTTTCCGTGCATTTTTTCAAGTTTATTTTTTAAATATTTAGAAAACTTAATTAAAGATTTCGAAATTGTTTTTGGTTGCAAATCTTTTATTTTTGAGATCTTCTTTGCGTTTTGGGGTTGCGATTATGCCTAGAGTACGGCAACGAGAAAATTATCGACAACTGAGTAAATTCGACACAGGTCGCATTATTGGTTTACGTGAAGGTGGTTTTGAAGATGTGAATTTTTCATTTTTTTTTAACTTTTTGATTTTTCTATTTTTTTTAATATAAATATTTTTTTTATTGCCCCTAGTATTCTATTTCAAGCGAGCTCAAGGTCCTTTTGTAACTACAGTAAAAGTAAGATTAAAAGATTAAAATCAGTTTTCTAAATATTTCAAAAATAAACTTGAAAAACTGGAAAAATAGTGAAATTTTGAATTTTGCATAAACTTCGATTTTTTCTTAATTTGTTTCCTTTGGTAGAACGTCGTCTTATGATGAAAGTAAACATTCCACCAAAATTCATCCAATTCGAAAGGGGTCGATTCCAACTATTGGTAGATTTGACATGGAATGACCCATATATTATTTAGAAAAAGTTCCAATTGGATTTATTGGATAATTTCTTTAACCTTCATGAGATTTCCAAGTTGGGTGTAGTATTTTTTTTTTATTTATATTTATTATTATTCTAATGTAGATGGAATTTGGAAGTTAAATAATACACCTATTATTTAGAAGGAATTTAAAATTGGATCTAACAATTTGTCTATCAGACATCCTAAATTAAACTTTTTCAAATTTAAATTTAGTATTGTTTTCATCTAGACAGAATTTTGTTCACAATTTTCACTTATTGTCCAGATGATAAATCTGTATTAGGCAAAGTTTCAATTCAAACTAATAATTAGTTTAATCCTAATGACTTTACTAATTTAGATTGGACATTTAAAACATTTTTAGATTCATATTTTTTATCATTCTAGACCTGATAAAATTTGGAAAATTTGGATACTTATTGTCTAAATACTGAATATTATTCAAAGTTTTTAGAAACCACAGTTAGCGCAGAATTGATGTCTTACTAAAGGTTATCTAGTTCACACAAATAAGACTTTTGAAATCTAAATTTGTTAGTGTTCTCAGCTAGATTTCGATCATGTCTTGAATTAGTGTTTATTAATATTTAGACAAAGTTTCATTTGGATACAATAAATCTGTATTATCTTATTACTCTAATTTTCAACATCCAAACTAGAAACTAGCCCATCCAAACTAGAACATAGTACAACAGTTACAAACAAACTACAACAGTTCTTAATATTAGATAAATCTAATACCATGTAATATTTAGTTAATATAACTATTTAGTTTTAACCTCTGGACTTGTATATCCTCAGTTAAGAGAGAAAATGCTCGAGTTTTTCACTATGTAGACGTAGTATATTACTGACAGTAATGCATTACTAGGTGTAAAATGCCTTATTTACCGCGCAGTAAATTTCTGCACAACTAAACCACCAACCCTTACATCATCCTGTTACTTACCGACGAACAAAAAATACTTGGGTAATTTACAAGGAAACTCAAGGAAATTTGACAGGAAGCTAAAGTTTTTAATTATTTTTTGTTATTAATAAGAAGTTTTTGTAAAGCCGTAACAAGGATGTTAAAATGTGTTTCATTGATTTATTAATACACTCAAAGTTTTAATGTTTCAAATTTCATAATTACAAATAATTTACAAGCATAGTTTTTGAAACATTCAGTACAATGCTTACTTACTTATTTGCTTTTATTAATTTAGTTTCTCATCTATCACAATTTAACACAAATTTGTTTAAATATTGAATACTATTATATGAGAGAGAAATATATTCACATCAGATATTTTGTTGCTATTCAATACTGTGCAAATTTTTCCTGTCATATTTAACTTTTATATCCAGGGCTGCCAATATTTGTTCGAAATATTTTTGCATGAATTGATTTGATTGCGAAGCAAGGAGAGGAGCCGTATAGGTAATTTGTAGGTGAATAAATCGACTAGTCAGTGTTGATTGATGGGACGGCAGACGCGATGTTTCACGACTTCGACAACATTTCTAATCAGCTCACAGCAAATAGCGTTATCTAACCCCTCGGCGTCGGTTCGCTTGTGGAATTTCACGTGTTTGCAATTAATTAATTATAGAATTCGATAGTGTAATCGTATGTGTCTGCGAATACGTGCGTCATTTACGGCGAAACGACTGCGGGTTTTGCATTACAAATGTTCTTTTTTATGGTTTAAATGAAACCCGAGTTGCTTTTATTTGGCGAATAAAAATTGTTGCTTTTAATGGGGTTTTAAGTTAACGGCGAATTTAATTATTTAATAAATGGAAATGAACTTTTATTGACTGTTAAAGTAAATTGGAAAACTATCGATTCGTTTTCTTGATGTTTTTTTTTATTTCTCGTGAAAAATTTTCTCGCGTGCAGGATATAATATTACCGATTTACAGACAGTTTTGTAATGGATGATGCTATTTCTGAAAAATTAATATACATTTCTTTATTGCAAACATTTCCTATGTCCATTAATTTCTTGGATCATAGATAGGACCACGCGTCCTCTTTTCACAGGGATATACTCGACCGACTAGACTAACTAAAGCGACAAATTTGAAACAACATTGTTGAATTGAAGAAAACAACATTAGAGGGTTTTAATCTTTCTTCTTAATATTAAGGAGAAATATTAAAAATTTAGAACGTTACGGATATTATATAAGGTAAATCGATAGTCTTGTGTGGGTATAATTCGATAATATTTTCGGCTGATCCAAGTAATGCAGTTGAAAATCTAAACAGAGCAGTCATGTTCTAGGCACATTGCCACAAGATTAGTCAGGTATGCAGGAGGTGGGTTTGACAGTAGCGTCTGCAGTTAATTGGATCACTTTGAATATCTCAGCTATGCATCCTCAAAACATTGCTGTTCCAACAGGAAAATATGCAAAATAATCTAGGATTTAAATTTAAAGCAAGATTGTTGGAAGGAATTTATAACAATATGTGTAACCCAAATACCGAAAAAAACTTTCCGGCTGAATAAAAACCTTTATTTGTGGACGGATTGGGCTGTAAATCTCTCAATCAATTAAAGCAATTGCAGTTCTTTCCACGTGGAAAATGAATCTGGAAAAATAACGCCGAGAGATTTATGTTTCTTTGTAACACTGTTCCAGCTGGATTTATAGTTTTCTATGTGCAGCTCGAATACTCGTTTTCTACTTTACTTTTTATTATTATTCCCTTCCCTAAGGTGGATGTGAATTATCTATAAACAATTGCGCGGTTAAAACTATTTTATGAGGAAACAATTAAAACAAAAATCCCGTTAGAATTCCGTGAATTAAAATTTGAATCCAAGCAATTTCTTATAAAAATAATTTTAATAAAAAGTTTTGTTACTCCTTTTAAAGTCGATATAAAACAGACACGACTAAAAGGATAGCTTTAGATTAAGACAAGACTAGAGCAAGTCAGTCAGAACAGTCTTGTCTGTCTAGTTTTGTCTTTCTAGTCTTGTCTCTATAGTCTTGTCTGTCAAGTCATGTCCGTCTAGTCTTATCTGTCTTGTCTGTCTAGTCTTATCTCTCTATTCTTGTCTCTCTAGTCTTGTCAATCTACTCTTACTTGTCTAGTCTTGTCTGTCTAGTTTTGTCTGTCTAGTCTTGAGTATATAGTCTTGTCCGTCTAGTCTTGTCTATATGGAAACACTCACGAAGCAAATATCAAATATCACGGTGATAAACTCACCGCTGATAACCAGACCACCAAAAGAGAAATCAGGGACTTTGTAGTTAAAATGAAAAAGAACATCGACACAATGAAGAGAGCTCCGTCCAAGAATGGCTAAAGACACATAAGTGGGAACAGGTAGAAATACCAACGTACGACCAAGACGTGCAATAAGATATGGACAAAATCACATACGACCCGCGAAAAAAGAACGTTGAGACGCAGACCTACAACGCAAGTACGCAAACTGATGAAAGCAGCCTAGAAACGACCGAAGAAAGAGACCTGAGGAAATTACGGAACGAGATAGAGATGGGAAATTCATATGAAGTTTTCAAACTAGTAGCCTCAAAAGACTGGCCCTCAGCAGCCTTTAGAAAAGTAAAGGAAGGATTGGGAAACATGCTACTGGCGCCTCATGACTGGGATCTAGCATGTTTCGTGTTAGACGACACCCACCCTGACTCAGGACCCTGCCCACCACGCTATGCCAGGCATACTCGAGACCACTGCTGTTCGGAGCTCAAGAAAAAAAACTCGGCAATGTCTTATACTTCAAGCACTCAATCGACAAACCAACAGAGTCAGGAGAAATCAATATCACGGTACGATACATATACAACTTGGTAACACGAGAAAAGTCGGATGGCGAACTTAACCCAGAAAAAATGTACGGCAGCCTTCAGAAACTCAAAAACCTTATGACGCCACAAGGCAGGCCTCGACTCGCTTTTGCAAAGTCCATGGTCCCAGAATGGCCAACAACAAAAAAACAAATCGAATTTACATTCGCCAAGACAGAGGTAGAAATACGAATCTACTCACTACCAGCACAGAAGAGAGACTCGCCAAATGAAAATTCTGAGGAATGGATAGAAACCACAAGACGGAAAAACTGGCAAGGAAAGGATCAAAAGCGGCAAAAAATCACACGGATGCAGTCCTCATAACAGCAAATGAAAAATCATTCGCTGACCTGTTAAGGATGGTTAAGAACGAAGTCGATATAGAATCTTCAGGAGCTAGTATTACAGGAGTCCGGAAAACTAATAACGGGGAATTACTTCTGAAAGTAGAAGAAGGTAAGGCTGAAGGTCTCAAGCAGACTATTGAACAAAAACTGCCGGACGTCGAAATCCGTGCTAAAACCCAAAATACCATCGTTAACATCAGAGACCTAGACACAGTTACCACGAGCGAAGAAATAATTGCTGCAGTCATAAACACAATTGAGGTAAGAATAATTTAGGAAAGAATAAATAAACATTAAAAACATAAGACCAGCGTGTGGAGAGACCCAGGTGGCGACTGTATCGCTCCCACAGAAACAGGCTAGGGAGCTTCTAGAGAAAGGCACATTAAAGATTGGATGGGTTCAATGCAGGGTGAGGGAGAGAATCCAACTGGTGAGATGCTATAGATGTGCTACCATGGGCACCATGGTAGTACGTGCAACGGCCCAGCCAGGCAGAAACTGTGCTATAACTGTGGTCAAGAAAGCCACAAATCAACTGAGTGCAAAAATTAAATGTTTTGTCCAGTATATAATATGAAGGGGCACCGGGCAGGTGCAGAAACGTGCCAGGAATTTTAAAAAGCTCTAGCGCAGGCGAAACGAGCGGAATGGCAAAAGAAACTATAACTTAGATCGTCTAAAACTGTACAAGTTATTGCCAAATATTGTGAGAAACAATGACACAGCCCCATCTGTGGCCAGGTTGGGTGCCGAGCAGATAATGGAGCATGCCCAATACTCAAAAAAGCGTTATCGGAAGACAAGACAAATCGGAGCAAAGATTAATATAATACAAATAAATGCCTTGCGCAGCCCGGCTGCCCATGACCTATTAAGGGCTACCGTCCACGAACTAACAATAGACATTGTCATAGTCAGTGAACCAAACAAAAAAACCATGAAGAACGGCTGGATCACGGATGATAAAAATGATGCGGTAAACTTTATATGCAACAAGGACCTAGCGGTCTTAAAACACGGAGGTGTTGTGAACTTGTGATATATAGCTGCTATCTATCACCATACAGTAGCCCCAGGAATTAGAGCTATCCCTATCCACCCTATCGCCAGGACATTCGGTGCCAAACCAAGCGCAAACTAGTCGGAGGAGACTTCAATGCAAAATTCCCCTATTTAACGCGGAGAAACCAGGACCCGACAATCTCACACCAGAAGCTGTAAAGATTGCCGTAAACAGACAACCAAAAATCGTTCTAGAAGTCATGAAAAATATAATAGCAGATGTCAGATTCCCGGATAGGTAGAATATAGCAAAGTTGGTCCTCCTCCGGAAAGGTGAAAAGCCCATACACGAACCATTCTCTTACAGACCAATAAGCTTACTGGATGTCCTCGGGAAACTACTTGAGCAACTGCTTCTAGCCAGAATTCAAGCGGAATTGGGCAAGGGTAGAGGTCTTTCCGATAGACAATATGGGTTCAGAGAGGGAAGGCCCACGGTCGATGCCGTTCTGAGGGTGATCAAAGTGGCAGAGAAAGCCACAAGCGGCACACGAAGAACACGTAAGATTGCGGCGCTAATAACCCTAGACATAAAAAATGCTTTTAACTCTGCAGCCTGGGAAATGATTATGGAAGAGCTAACTAACAGAAAGTTTACCCCATACCTGTTGCGGCTGGTGCGCAGCTACCTTTCAAATAGGAGAATACAGATGGAATCCGGCGATGAGGTCATCGGATGCGAAGTAAATAGTGGTGTCCTCAGGTCTCAGTGTTGGGCCCTACCCTATGGAACATTCTATACGATGGCGTGTTAAGGCTCGTTTTCCCCACGGGGGTGGAAATAGTGGGATTCGCCGATGACCTAGCTTTAGTTGCAACAGGGAAAACTGAAGAAGAACTAATGAGAAAGGCAAACATCGCCATAAAGCAGGTCGATGAATGGCTAGAGCGAAAAAACCTTAAGCTAGACCCAGAAAAAACAGAAGCTGTACTTCTCACTGGCAATAGGAAAATAGGACCTATAAAATTCAAAATAAAAAAAGTGGACATCACACCGAAACCAGAAGTCAAGTACCATCACTATTGACTAGAAACTGTCTTTCAAAGCACACCTTATGAAAACTACAGAAAAAGCCCTAAAAATTACAGCGGTCCTAGTAAAATTATTGCCTAACACCGGCGGTCCGAAAAGAAGTAAAAGAAGACTGCTGTGCTCTGTGGTTCACTCGACCATTCTCTATGAAGTCCCGGTCTGGGCTAGAGCAATTGAAAAGGGGTACATGAAACATATACTCACCGCTGTACAGAGAAAAATGTTTATCAGGGTATGCAGTGCATACAGGACTATCTCCAGGGAAGCTGTGTTGGTGATTGCTGGCATCGTCCCGATAGAGTGCAAAATCCACGAGATAGTCCAATTATATAAGACAAGGAACTGGGCAAATAGCACAGAAAGACAAAAAATTGCAAATAACCAAATACATGAAGACTGGCAAAAGTCATGGAGTATGTCCAAAACAGGACATTGGAGCAAACTATTGATCCCAAAACTTAAACCTTGGCTAACACGGAACCATGGTGAGATAACTTACCATCTAACAGAGGCCCTCAGTGGCCACGGATGCTTCAGGGAGTATCTACATAGTTTTGGCAGGGCAAGTGACGCAATGTGTGTATACTGCGGCGACGTGGACAGTGCACTTCATACTGTGTTTGAATGCAGTAGGTGGATATCCGAAAGGGACAGATTGAAGGAGCAGACAGGCCTCATCCTAGAGATGCAAACACTGGTAGACGCGATGCTGAGATCACCAGAGGACTGGAAATACACGGACACAATGATACGTGACATCCTGACACAAAAAGAACAAGACGAACGGACAAAAATCAACTACAAAAGGGAATACCAAAACTATAGAGCCAATACTATATAGCCAGATTCCGAGAAAAAAACCGTTCGGGCTGCTCACACTGAAGCACTGCGCAAGCGATACCGGGGTGGCGTACTTTTCTAAGCCAAGTGGAAATTGGGGTTTAGTGAGTGAGAGCCTCACACACAGGCTGGTAGAGCTTCCCCCAAACCACATATAAAAAAAAGTCTTGTCTATCTAATCTTGTCGATTTACTCATGTCTGTCAAGTCTTGTCTGCCAAGTCATGTTGGTCTAGTCTTATCTGCCTGATCTTGTCTGCTTAGTCTGTCTACTCTTGTCTGCCTAGTCTTGTCTGTCTAGTCATGTCTGTGCAGTGTTGGCTCTCTATGGAAATTATTCTAGTCTTGTTTTTTGAAATCTATTTAAAATTGTAATTTCCTTTATTTTTGTTTTGCGAACATGTACTGTTGCGAGAATTTGTACTGGAATTATAAATGGATCGATATGATTTTGGGTCCCTGTGAGACTTAAGCAGAACAACAGATCTCATGTTATTATATTTCATATATCTCGAACGCGGTTGGTCAGCTGTGCTTAATCAAGTTGACATTGAGTTCTTCATTTTCCACAGGAAACCATTTAAACTAAAAGTTTGTTTTTCTATTTTGCGTCTGTAATGGATTCATAACAGCATTCATATACGTGCGGTTATGGCTCGCCGAGTGCGATACAATTTTTTCTCAATAAAAATGGCATAAAAGGGCGCGAAATTGAAAGAATACTATAAAAAACTCGTTCGTAAGGCGTTTTTCAGCACTTGTCCATTATAAATCTTCTCGCTACGCTCGTCGTTTTCCAAACTTGGACGCGTGCTGTAAAATCGCGCTTACTGAACTCGTCCTTTAATATACTATTACAGAAAGAGGAGGTATTAAAATATTACGGAAAAAAAGACGAGAACCGTAAATAAATAAATTTTCTTTAGTCTCTATTATCTATATTTAGTCAAATGTAAATGAATTCACTAATAATTGATCAGAACTAAATAAGCATCAGAAAGTTTACAAACAATTGTGGTCTAATTTCGTCTTTGAGGGAGGAATAGAAAAGGGCAGCTTTTCTGTTTTTATCGTCTGCAACGATGACGACACACAATATATGGGGATTTCAATCTCCCCATAAACCAGTTAGAGCGCAAAAGAAAATACTTTGATTTTATGCTCTCTTCAAGAGTCAGCATTTTAAATAAATTTACTACATAAAGCGAACAATAATTAACAATAAAACAACAAGAAAATACCCACAAAACGTTTTACGTCTTCAACATGTAATTTAGAAAAAAATCAATCATTTCTTGATTTATACAAAAATATTCAATGTGTAGTCTTTATAATCATTTTATTCTTGTCTCATTAGTATTCTCCTGTAAGTCCTGCCATATCTACCAAATTTTGTATTCTTTATCCTGTTTGCCTAATTTATTTATCTGATAGTGCTATTCTTATTTGCTTTAACTTCTGCCTCTTATCATTCCACTCTTATCTAACTACCCTTGTCCTACGATTTTTGTTTGTCTAGTATCTCTTCTTATATATCTAGTTTTGTTATGTTTTGTGACTAGATTTATTTCTCTTATTTTGCTTAGTTATTTTTTTCTTACCTGTCTTATTAGTCTTATTTATCTTATCACTCTTATCTGATCTGTGTAACCTTGTTTGTTTTATCGTTACCTTACTTTAACGGAACGGTTAAATATAAATAATAATAATTTGGACAACATATCCAATGTTTGTTAATTTTCAAACAACATAAAGGGTTAGTAAACCAAAAAGCAATCAACAAGTCGCCTTAATACATCACTAGTTAATTAGTTTATATTTATTTAACAAACTGCAGCTGCTTTTAATTAAAGTTGTTCTGTAGTAAATTTCAATTAGGAAGCAATTCCTTTAATGAAACTGATAACATTCGCTGAGTTCTCCTTTTTAATCCCTTAATTCCATATACACAATGTTGCATTAATGCGGAATTAATTTAATTCAGACGCAGATAAAGGTAGAGATAGGTTGAATGAACAATACCGTTGGCTTTTTGTGGTGTTTCTCGTCCCGCTTACCCTTAGTTTCTATGTAATTACCTGCAGGAGCCAAGCTCGCATTTGGAACACTCTAAGCAAGCCAGCATTAATTAGCTGTTCGGCTTTTTATAATAAACTAAGACGCGTCGGTAGATTTTTTTTTGTATTCTTCTTTTTGTGTCCGTGGGATGGAAAATTGTTCGGAGGAAAAAAAGGGAGAGTTTTCGTGGGTATTAATGAGTCCATCAATCAGAAATCTGACGGGTATATTTGGACGGATTAGGGTTTTATTTTTACAGTGGAAAAGGGAAAATTTTACTTTCTTTTATAATTCCAGAAAGTTTTAAATTGATTATTCTGTGTGTGGGGATTTGAATGAAAATATTTTCTTGTGATAAATCTGATAATAATTATGTAATTTCTGGTGCAAGATAAGAGATCAGAATAAAAAAATATTTGAATAATCACCGGAAAATTGATTATTTACATTTTATTGAATTTGTAAATTCATTTCGTAGTCTACATAGTCCTGATTGTCAAGTCTTGTTTTAATTGTTCCTGACTTGCCCCGTCACTATAAATATGAGTTTGTTGTAATATCTTGTACAGTTTTGTGAATCTAGATATAGAGGAAGTATTACTAGACTTGAAAGTGAACTTTGAAATACTTATTGTTTCTACTTATTGTTTCTTATAAATATTTGGGTAAATAATCTATTACGTTACAATAATTCTGTATTATCACTAACTTGGGACATATAAATTTCTTGATAAAATTAAGGTAGTCTTAACTTCCCTAAAATGTAAGTAATATATTGTAATAATGGTGAGTTAGCTGGTGTCTGATGTATGAAACGTTTGTTGCAAGTTCGCGTAGTGTTGGTTCTCCACTAAACAATTTCTATATAGGGATAGTGTGTTAACCGAAGTAAGTGTAAAGTTATTTGATTATCGGACAAAAGCTTGCACAAGATCAGACGAAGAAGATTTCTAAATACAAAAGCGCTTGCAACACATATGTAATTCTGTAGCTTTTTTGGTTTTGTAGCAATTAAAAGTTTAATGAGAGTCCGCGTCATTTGCGACGAAATGCAATTTTAAACGAAATTCGTTTCGTCCGACCCTCTCTCGCTTCTAGATTTTTTTTCGTGTAATAATTTCAATTACTTTTTGGGAGAGAGCGAAGCGAAAAAAAAACGGTGTGTATCTGCGTTCACATATAACATACCAGACCTCCCATAAATCCTTAATCCTTGTCACAAGCAGCACATGTTCTGGACACCGTTAGCAAACCCCTCTAGCAGATTAGTGATGCCGGCGCCACCCATTAGCTCTGCGGTAATTTCGATATAAAATACATGCGGCGACATGAACATTTTGGATAATCGAGAACCTTTTTTAACTTGCTATTTTTACAAACAGTAAATTCATTCACATTTCCTAATAAAAATGTTAATTTAGAGATTAATGAGCGATGCATGCAATGTTTATTTTGACGAATACTCGTCAAAATAAAAATTGCTCGCGTATTGGTTTTATTTATCATATCAATATTGCGCTGGTATTTAAACGTCTTGGAAATGGTTTTCACAATCTAGGTAAAAGGGTTTAAAAGAGAGTATTTATTTCCGCTCATACGGCAATGAACGGGAAATGCCCAGTCTCAAACAAGACTCAGGAATATATCGACGCGAGTAGAACTAGAAGTACCAGGAAAAAAAAACAATTTTAGCAATTGCTTAAAAATTTTAAAGTTGTGTTGGTCATATATTATATACTGGTTATGTTTTGTTTCAGCACAAGGGCTCTTTATGTCGATGAATTTTATTTCACAATAGTCAACGATGCGTCTATGCGACTAGGTTATACAGTCTTCAAAAATAAGTTTTCGACGAACTGCGTATAAATTGAATATCAGTGAAACATCCAGACTCCGAGTGTTCAAAGATACTGATGGATATCGGTTCTTTAAATTGAATAACAATTAACCGCTGAGGATAACTGTGTACACATATTCCAATTTTTCGAGAAGTATATTGTATTCAGATGAAAGCTTCGAAATTTCAAGCGACAAACAACTTGATTCCATGAATGTTAACGTCTAGATGTCTTTGAAGAAAAGCACTCGACATTGCCAAAGATGCTCAAGTTGCCCAAAAGAATGTGTCCAGCCTATAGTATGGAATAGTAAAGGCAAAGCTGAGGTCTAATTTTTAATTTAATATTAACAATTAAACTTTATATACTGCAATCCTAGATAGATAGGTAGCTAGGCAGCAATCTGCTGAATATATTCTGCAAATATTTTCTCCAAAATTGAGATTATAAAAAAAAAAACGTAATTAATAAATACAAAGAGAACTTTTCTGAAATCTAGATTTTATTTATATTTTGAAATAACAAATGCTTTCTTAATTTTCTTGATTTTTAATTTCACGGATTTTAGCAACACAATCTCGTCCGCATTCCATTTCGCACACTTTTCACAACCCAATTCAATATTCGAAATAACTTCATAGACCGTTCACTTCCTGCTCTCCTTCATTCCACATACCAAATTTGCAATGGAATTTCAAATCTAATTTACCGCTCTACACACAACTAATTACCAGAACTGAATATTAACACAAAAAAAACAGTAATAAATTACATTATCTTTTCTCTAACATCATTTATTTTCTAGTTTACTTATATAGTCCAAAATAAGATATACTAGACAGGGCTAAGTACGTTATATTATTTAAAAAATTTGTGCAGACTTAATAACTTTTATATATTTTCGTATATTTATATTATTATATTTTTTGACCAGCGGTCGAAACCAATCGTTGCACTGTGGGCTGGATTGTCGAAATGGTGGAAAAAAATAGAATGCCTGTAAACATATATTTTAAATGTTGGTTTTAGTTTAGTTTTTTACGTCGCTGATTACGAAAATGTTCAAAAACAAAATGGCGGATTTAATATGGCAGCCAATTTGTCGAAAAACTCATCCAATTTTTACAACTTTTCGTACCTAGGGGTTCACAATCTCGCTGATTACGAATGAGTTATCAAAATTGTATAAAACAAAATAGCGGATCCAATATGGCTGTAATTTTTCAAAACCTTATCTGATTGAAATATCCTATTTATAATTCTGCAAATATTTTGTCCTGATTAACCTGATTAACGACATGAAAAACTTCTAAATAGGATATTTCAATCAGATAAGGTTTTGAAAAATTACCGCCATATTGGATCCGCTATTTTGTTTTATACAATTTTGATAACTCATTCGTAATCAGCGAGATTGTGAACCCCTAGGTACGAAAAGTTGTAAAAATTGGATGAGTTTTTCGACAAATTGGCTGCCATATTAAATCCGCCATTTTGTTTTTGAACATTTTCGTAATCAGCGACGTAAAAAACTAAACTAAAACAATATATAATTCATTATTTTTACAGTTCGGTGTCAATACAGTATTTAGAAAAAAATTTCCCCTCACAGTTGACAGTCCTTTTCTTGCATACGCATAAACTGTTTTTTAATGATGTCCAAACGTTCAGGATCACCCAACAATAAGCAGAGTTGATATCACACATTTCAACGAAAAAATGGCAGCGGTTACGCGGAGAACGTGTTTTGAGAAATTCTGATAATACACTCGTAATCAGCGACGTAAAAAATCCCTATATACTCCATTTTGTAAAGATTGGTTGAGGATTTCGAAGAAACATTCGGCATATTAGATCCGCTATTTTGTTTTTGAAATTGTGATAGCATATTCGTGATCAGAGAGAAAGAAAACCTCTATAACCAGAATTTCAGATATATAGTACGAGGCATTATGTTTTTGTCCACTTTTTCGGCAATTCAGCCCACTGTGCGTCTGTCAAAATATTTTAGTGATCCACTAATGCAATTACATTTTTTTTTCGTATTTTGTTGCTTATATTCACATCAGGAGATATTATAAATCTCCAGTAAGCTTATATTTTCGTCGCGACACAACCTCTGTAATACCACTAGGGATTGCAATCCGGTGTCATTTTCAATGCGGCCGAATCCGGCCATATTTCCGTCGATCCGGCCGGATCTGGCCGGATCCGGATCGATGGAAATTCGGTTTTCCCTTTTCGTTCCAAAATGGACTGTTTCCAGGATAATCGAGTATGTGTATTATACAGGTAATTTACACACACACACACACACACGCATTTATAATTAGACAAACAATTAAAAATCTAAAATAGTGTAGGTTAGCACTAGTTACATTGCACTGACAGAATTTAATTATTTAACTTTATTAAATCTAACATAGTAAACTTTACTTAATAAAGTTTACTTAATGTACTCATGAGTACTCATGAGATCACAGCAATTAGTTATTTGAGCATGCTAACAAGTCCTATTCTTATATTTATGACAGACATCATGATGAATCTGTCTAATGAATGGCACAATTATCACTAGAATGAGTTTATAACTAATTAATTTAATTAATTTACTATAAATACCCTATTTGCCGGTGTATAGGACGCACCGTAAAACTTAGCCTACTTTTTGTGCGCCTATAACGCGGACCTATGTTTTAGAGGCAGTTTTTGGGAAAAAGCTGCACGTTTAATTACTTTAGGTAAACATTATTTTTCACAAAACCACTTTTGGTTTTGAAAAATCCATGTGGCGCCATGCGCATCACGCATATAAAGTACCTACTCATGCAACAGCTCGATTATCTTACAAAAAATCAGCATCACCGGATCCGGTATATTGGTACCGGATCCGGTAAACGTTTAGTGATGTCGGATCCGCCTGATTACCGGACCCGGTTTTCCGGATTGCAATCCCTAAATACCTTCCCTTTCGAATAATAAAAAAAACGGATAATTGGATTTCTCCGAATAACGGTATATTTTAATTAATTACTTTATGTCGAAAATGGGAGAAAAAACACATCCAATAAGTGCATCATCATTTAGAATTTGAAACCCAGGGTCTAACGAATCACACACAACCCAGTCTCCTATATCTTCAAAACTAACTTCTGAACATCCAGGAATTTTCAAAAGAATATTTCTGAATTCCTACACTAATACGTCATCCTCATCTTCTTTTTTCTCTTCCCTCTCCTTTTCTTGAGCTTCTTAGATGATATGCCTTTCAACTTGTTCCACGCGCGTCTTAATGTGACTTCCTTAACCAAGTTCCAAGATTCCGCCACCATGTGAGCGCAATCTTTCAAATTAATTTTTATGTAGTTAGACAACACACCTTCTTCGTCTTCGCTCTCTACCAAAATGTACCTTAATATTGACCTTCGGTAATGGCATTTTATGCTTTCGATAACAGACTGGTCTATTGGTTGCAACAAACTTGTGACGTTTGACGGTAAAAAGACTTTCGTCTAAACTGGCCATTCCCTCTTTCCACAATTCTTCGGTACCAAAATGTTCCTTAAAATTGACCTTCGGTAATGGCATTTTATGCTTTCGATAACAGACTGGTCTATTGGTTGCAACAAGCTTGTGACGTTTGACGGTAAAAAGACTTTCGTCTAAACTGGCCATTCCCTCTTTCCACAATTCTTCGGTGGGATGAGTTGGTGCATTATCAACAATCAAAAGAACATTACTGCCCTCCTTTCCAAGAGATTTTTGGTGCTTTTTCACTCCAGGGATGAAAACTTTGTCGTATCACTCGGTAAACAATGCTGCAGTCATCCCAGTCTTGGGTTGGCTTTTATAAAAGAGGAGACGCTTTTGCGTATTTTTAAATTCTCTTGTTATATTTGATTTCCCTATGAACAGAAGGGGTATTTTATGGCTTCCCGTAGAGTTCGCACAGTTAAGCACCGTAACACGGTCTTTACTAACTTTATGTACTGGAGCACCAAACTCCCTTTTAGATGCTAAAGTGGTTTTAGGCAGAGTTTGCCAAACAAGACGGGTTTCATCGGCGTTGTACAAAAACTCAGGATCGTAGGAGCCCGCTACAACTTTAAATTTTTCAATAATATCTTCTAGTGCTTTTGAACCTGCTGTTAACTTCTCTCCACTTCTTGCCACTTCTCGGTTAGTTAGGATAGTCTGATAATTGGAGTTGCATTGTATATGCTATTATCGTAGTATGCGCGTTTTATAATTACCGGAGTAACTAGTCCTCTATAAACTAGTATATTCCATAGCCCACACTCCGTAAGTTTCGTAGTGCATCCTTTTTATAAATACCAAGGTAGTCAACAACAGAGTTATATTTTCGACAGAACATAATAAATACTTTTAGTTTTTGTAGTGTACGTTTTTTTTTAATTTCGCATATCTCGCAAATATTACTATCCGTAAAAAAATCGTAACTGTACTGTTCCGCGATGAAGTAAATATTGAGTAATAGTGGTCTGGGCAACTTTGTTTTGCTAATAATTTATGTTAAAAGTATAAATTGCAAAATATAGATAAGATTTATGAAAAGCACTAAATTATCTTGACATATTTTTCAATAAACATGGGATCGGTTAAAAAATTTGGTATTTAATATGCATTTGAGATTTGAGAATATTAGTCTCAAACAGTTTATAGGCTACATACAGCATATCTTTTAGACAAATTTATTAAAACTCAAAAAAATTACAAAATATTTAAATTTACCTTTTACATTTCTTTTTTTCTTGAATTTGGAAATTTTGTGGTAAAGTTATAATAAAAGAAAAGAAGTCAGAAATCAAAAAAGTTAATTAAAGTCAATCTCTAAAATATGTTGGAATATTATCATAAGAGAATGCCAAAGTAGTGCCTCTTGGAGTTTAGTACTTTAAATTGGAAAATTTTTAGGAAAATATATTTGTAATTCTCAACCAGTTGATTTTTATTGGGTAAATTGATCGAATTAAGCTATGCAGTTCTGTTGAAAAATCTTGTTTAAAGTTGTTTAAGGATTTCTTGGATTTTAAATTTGGTTTTAGTTTGAGCACCAAATTGAAGTTTCTTGGTTTGAAGATCAAAATTTAATTTTTCAATAAAGTTTTACATTCCTTTTATTAAATTTAATCAATAATTTTTATATGATAGAAATTCTCAGAAAACAGAATAGAGAAGAGATAAAGAAGTCTCAACTGCCTAATACCTTCTCTGTAAATTTGTCGCTCGGATTCGACGTCCCACTTCCTTAATATCTTTCTCGGTCTCTGCCAACCAAGTGGTACGAAGCTTTTTGTTTTGCCAGAAGGTGAACAGGTTAGTCGGTTTAGAGGTAATCTTGCAACGTGGCCATAGAAAGCTACCCTTCTTTTCCTTGCACAGTCAGAGAGCATCTCAATATGTTCATAGAGCTCAGAGTTATGCCGTCTTCGGAATTCTCCATTTTCCTTTACCCGGCCTAGGATCTTCCTGAGGATTCTCCTCTCTCTGATTTCCAATTTCTCTATTAGACCCCTTCGGTTCAAGGAAAGACACTCCATGGCATACAGGGCTTCTGGTCGTAAGACTGATGTGTAGTGCTTAATATTCAGGTTGTGTGACAGGCAAGCATTTCTTATTGTAAGTGTCCTTATTCAGCCGATAGGCTAGTTCTAACTTGCTGACTCTCTTAATGATAATGATGCTCTTTCTGAAAAGTTGGGTTCAATCCATTTGCGGAGATACTTAAATTTCTCAGTCCTCTTGATGTTTCCCTGTTCTAGTAACATCTCTCTGTTTGCTTCTCTAATGTTGGTGAAGAATTCTGTTTTCTCTAGCGACACTTGAAGACCCATTTTGGCAGCTTGTTTTCTGAGGCAGCTTACCTGCTTTGTTGCCATCTCAATAGAATCAGCAAACAGTGCCATGTCATCTGCAAAGGCCAGGCAATCTACAACCAGTCCATCGTTCTTACGTCCCAGGTAGATACAACTCTGAGCACACACATTGTTCACGGACCTTTTCAAGGACACAGTTGAAGAGAAGTGGGGAAAGTCCATCTCCTAGTGTCACTCCAGTTTTTATTTCGAAGCTTTCTGAAATCTCGCCTCTAAATTTAACCTTGGAATGGGTGTTGGTCAAAGTTTCTAGGACGAGTCTGCGGGTTTTGTTGTCTAGTGCTAGTTCGTGGAGAACTTTGTTAAGCGTTTCTCTATCAATGGAATTGTAGGCCTTCCTAAAATCAACAAAGGTGACGACCACGTTGCGGTTTCTCATCTTGGAGTATGCAAGTACAGTTTTAAGATTGAGGATCTGTTCAACACAGGATCGGGTCTTCCTTAAGCCCCCCTGGTGTTCTACCAGTTGACTATCCAACTGATTTTCTGCCCTTGTTTAAAACGCCTTCGAGAGAAACTTGTATGTTACCGGGACGAGAGAAATTCCACGGTAGTTGTTTACATCAGTAAAATCTCCCTTTTTGTGAAGCGGATGGATCAGAGCAGATTCCAATCGGGTGGTAATTTCTCTGTTTCCCAGATGTTCTGGATGATCTCGGTTACCTTGCGCATTGTTTCTAGCACCTTTCCCCAGTTCAGCAACGATAGAGTCCTCTCCAGCTGCCTTATTATTCTTAAGAAGTTGAATGATCTGACCAACTTCTTCCAATGAATGGGGAAGCGAGTCCGAGTTTGGTGTGGTTTGTTTATAATCGAAGTCTTCGCTGGGTGGGTCACAGTTGAGTAGGTTTTTAAAGTACTGAGCCAAAAGGAGGCAGTTGTCTTTGTCGTTATTAGCCAGTTTGCGTATTTTCTGACTGCCTGTTTTTTTTTCGATTTGGGTTAGTTGCTTTTGTGTTAGTTGTAAGGTTCGTTTGGTTCCTCGAATTATCTTGGCTGTAACCTTTCTTTTTTGTGAAAAATTTATGCCAATTTTACTTGGTCTTTTTAGAATTCCACTTCACCCAGGCTATCTGTATTTGGGCTATTGCATTGTCACAGTCTTCAGTCCACCACGGATGCTTCCTTCTTCTAGCGAGAGGGGCGAGTTCATTGGCCGCCTTGACAAGAGTCTCCTTCAGTCGGTGCCCATTGTTTAGGTCTGTGTTGTTCAGTCTCTGACTTAGTTCTTGACTGTTCTTGAGTCGCTCGACGTCAAATCTTACCATTTCTGTGTAATTTAGTGTTTCTAGGCTGGAGTATTATTCTCATCTTTGAGAGGTAGTGGTTTGAGTTAAGATTGGCGCTTCTGAGTACCTTCACGTTTTGTATTTCCTTTTGAGATTTTCGTGAAATGGCCACATGATCTATCAGGAATTCACCCAGATGGGTATTTGATGAAATCCAAGTCTTCTGCTTCCTTGGCAAGTGTTTGAAGGCTGCAGACTTCATGATCAACCCAAACACTGACCTACACAGATCCACCAATCGTTATCCGTTGCGGTTGGTTGGCTTATGCGCCGGATAATTGCCCACTATGCAAGCGTATGCAAGCAGAACTTTTTAAGTTCTGAAGGCACTCCCAACCTTTCCTAGATTTTATTCTGTTACATGTTAGGTCGATTATCGCAGCCTGCCTGTCCGTGAAAATATAGATGTTTTTAATTTTGTAGTCCATTCACGCACTACATACACTTTAAATTTTTACGGAAACATGTTTCGATTACGAGAATTTCCAGTTGAAACACTGTGATGTGTTTCTCTTCTCCAGTGCAACAGTTATGCCGCACCTACAAGACAGTCCCTAGACTCCAGCGCCAGTTCCACTGCCATTTTTGGAGCCGTTTGTGTACTAGAATAGGTCTTCTTGTTTTTTTCATGGAAATTTCCTTCTGTCTACTTTAGCTGTGTCTTGAAGGGTATTTTGAATGAAAGCCTATGAGGCATCGAAACTCCTTCCTTGATAAGGATTGACTCTTTTATTATATCACATATGTGGTATGCCCTGACCTTGCAAGATTTTGCTATGTATTGTTGCACTTGCATCTGAAAGCTCCTATCCTCTCCGGTGATGAATATGTCCAGGGGACAAATCAGTTGAAGGTGCGGTATTCATCGATCCCGTGATTAGTAAGCAGACTATTCTCTGTACACTGGAGATTTTGAATTTGCCTGCTTCTGTTTCAGTTTGGTCCACCAAATTGTGGACCCATATATCCCTTACTACTGCCTTGTACAAGCAATGTACTATGTTTGGTTTTAAGCCTCACGATTTGCCAAGTGTTCTCCTGGTGACCATCAATGTAATTTTGCATTTGTTGGTCGCCCATGTGCGGTGTTGGTTCCTGGTCAATTTCGCATCTATTCTCGCGTGCCTTTAATTTCTTGTTATAGGAAATTATGAGCTTTAGACCCTCCAAATTCCTCATTTTCGTTCGATTTGTCTTCTCCCTTACACCATACTTCTACCTCGTTCAGGGCTTTCTCCATAAGTTCTGAAATAATGCAAGGAAACTGCCCCCTTATGTGAATGACTATAGAAGTTTTTTTTTGAAAATTTGATCAAAATGAAATCATTTTTTTTTGCTGAAATCGAAAATAGGAATAAATAGCGATAACAAAATATAAAAAAGGAACTGTTTTGGAAATTTATTTAAATTTAAAATGATTCTTATAATCAGTTTAAATTCTTGGAAATTTTGTTCAAATCTTTTATTTTGAACAAAATTTTATCTTTTTTATTCTTCTTCTTCTTCTATAGCTCTACAACCCTGGGTGGGCCTTGGCTTGAGTAACAACATCCTTCCATCTCTCCTTGCTGTTAACCAATTGCAGCCAGTTTCTCACACCTAATATCTTTAGGTCGTCGATGCAGTCATCTCGCCATCTCTTACGTGGTCTACCCCGAGCTTTTCTTTCATCTGGACTCCAGTTCGTCAGTATTTTCGGTCCTCGGGTGCTTTCCAAACGCATAACATGTCCAAACCATTGTAACCGTAGTGCCTTTTTATGCCTTACGATATCCGCTGCTCCAATTTGTCTGTCCAGTTCATGGTTCATTCTGCATCTCCATGTACCACTATTTTCCTGTACGGGGCCAAAGATTCTGCGAATATGCTTCTTTCGCAGACTCGCAGTGCGTTTTCGTTGATCGTAGATATGGTCCATGTTTCACACGCGTATGTTATGACGAGTCTAATGAGTGTTTTATAGATCTTTAACTTTGATTTGACACTTAGAAGCTTGTCTATCAGTAGCTTCTTATTCGCGTAATAAGCTCTCTTTCCTCCTACAATTCTCGCACTGATTTCTTCGCTGATTCTGTTGTCGTTAGTTATTTTCGACCATAGGTAAGAGAGGGTTCTGACTTCTACGAAATTAAATGCGGTGTTTTCTTCTTTTAATCTTTTTTTTTATACTTATAACATAAACCATAAAATTAAAAAAAAAACAATTATCGATCATATTAGTGGTTGGCTGTTTTTACATTTACATTTTATAATAATAGATATATTTGGTGATTACAGTTTGCAATGTTTCAACCCCGTTGTCTACGTTTATATAGCACATTTTTTCTAAAAGCTAAAACAATGTTTTGAAAATTACAACATTTGTTACATGTATTACTTATTATTTATATGTACTGCAAAATTGCAAGTTTCAAATGTATCTCAATAATTCCCAATTCAACGAATACAATTTTAGATAACTTGTCCGTAATATATTATAATAAAATTATTACTTTAGTAAGTTTTTGTAGTTTTCAATGTTGTTGCAAGCCAATATTTTAATTTATTAAAATCACCTTTAATAAAAAAAAACTGTGCAGACATTCGCATATTTTCAAATTTTGCTTGATTTTAGATTACATAAATATTTATGTGATATCAAGAATTAATTCAGGATATTTAAATAATTTATTTTAATAAATATTCAAGAATAGTTATTAAAATTTCCCTCTGGAATTAAAAATTCCTCTCCTCGAAAAATATCTAAGAAATGATTCTATATAAATACTATAATACTATATAAAAATAAGTATTAATGTAAAATCGTCTAGTAGTATGTCCACATAAGAACCACTGCAAAGATTTATACGTATTGTCTGGACAACTTCCTAGATACAATATATTATCTATTCAATTTTACAAGCTTTATGTATCGAAAAGTTTATATTCTCAATATATTGCATATGCGGTTATGGCCGCACTTGATATATTGTATTGACATATGCACACAAATAATATCTACATAACTCCTTAAACTTACCAAATTGTTTATACAAGTTTATAGATTTGAATTGAACTGAATATTTTGTTAAAGAATGTTTAAATGGTTTATTATTTCGGGGAGAGAGTGAGATAATAAAATATGACCAGACGACAAGGGTTCATGAATATTTGATTCGAGTCCCATAAAAGTGATTTGTTCGGGAATCAAAGTGAAAATAGCCAAAGATAAGGGACCGGTGTAAATTCATGACTTTTCGCGAACATTCTCCGCCACCGACATGACTAAATCTAAAATCAATAATCAACTTGTTACCTTCACTTTATACACTAACATCAGACGAAAAACCCAATTTATTCCCAGAAAAAAAGTTATTAAACCTTATCATCCGACCGAAACTATTAAACTGAATTATAATTAAGACTATCCAGTTGTTTAAATTAAACAAAAATCTTAATTACTGGTAATTAA
This sequence comes from Phosphuga atrata, assembly GCA_944588485.1. Classification (NCBI taxonomy): domain Eukaryota; kingdom Metazoa; phylum Arthropoda; class Insecta; order Coleoptera; family Silphidae; genus Phosphuga; species Phosphuga atrata. The sequence continues at coordinate 31,369,636 of OX155896.1, read as the reverse complement.
ACTGGGAAATAATCCTCTTAGTTTACTGCAGTAACAGATTCGAATGCATGTAACGGCATTCCGACTAATTAACTGCCATAATTCCAAAAACTCTCTGAATCAAAGCCTAAAAGCTCTTCGATTAATTAAAACAAAATTGTTAAAACTTTCCAACAAGAAAAATTGAGCACAAAATGCGTTTGTGCCCAATTCGCCCTCTCTCCCTTTGGCGTCACTCCGTGAATTTTAATTGCCAGAATTTTTCGGAAATTAGTGCGCACTTCACCTATATCGATGAACTTTTAACCTTTGACATGAGCACAAATTTTCACATGGTAACTGGTAAAATTAATTTTGGAGAAATCAGTCTTTTTCTTATCAAAAGATTTCCCTGGAGAACCAACCCAAAGGGTTTTGTTATTAAAGTTTCTATAGCGTAACTCAAGTTAAATAATTAACTTGCAGTCTTAACAAATATAAATTTGTTAGAATACATAAACAAAATTAGACTAGACTGTATATAGGAATAAGCTTTTATTTCTGTTCAATTTACTTAGTATAATTTAAGTTCTGTTTATCATTCTGTTTATCATTTAAGTTCTGGTATTTTTTTATTTAATGTATTGGACGTAGAATTAAATAGATTAACAAGTATTCCTAATCTAGTTATCTAGTTCCATCCTGAGGGAACACTAACCACTTTCTTCAGCGGTATGTTTCGTCCTTCGGATTTGTCTGTTCGCCCCATATAATCCGCAATGCAGAATTACACCCTTCGCCAGCCACGTGTAATTATAGAGAGGGCAGGTGGCGAATGTGTGTTTATGGAAGTTTCGACGAAACTTTGCCTCGTTACTATTTGTTTCGAGATTATAAATATTTTTAATGGTCTCGTCTAAGCGAAGCTCGACCGAAAAACTTCGGTCTTGCTCCAAAGAAAGCTTTTCACTGGAAGAAATATCATTAATCAGTTAAAGTTAGACGTAGACCAGTTTGCTTAGATGGCGTAGATGTAGATTGCTTAATTTTAGGAAGCCAAGTGGCTAGCAAGAAATACTTAAACTAGACAACCTAAATAAAATTGGACAGATATCACTGAATAGATTAGTTACTCATCTGTTCTTGTCTATTTATGGTGCATGGGCCGGGCTGTAAGTAGTTAAATGATGTATTAGTGAGCCCTGTAGTCGATGTCTTGACGGTGCACGCCATAAATTCTGCGAATTAAGTCACAAACGTAATGCCATATTGCATGTTTCGGTCTATTTAAAACAGGGCTGTAAATTTTATTTGTTTACCTGATTTATTTTCCCATGTTTAATATACATTTGCTGATGTCACGACAGCCGTGTTTTAATAGACTAGCCCCCGTCCCTCGTTACAAACCAACAGTATAGTTCGGTTCGCTCCCAACTATTTTGTTTTGTTTTCATTTTGGAAATTTATTACATCTAACGGGATCTAATTAAAACTGGTATACTTATATCATTAAAAATTTAAGGTAGTCTACATAGAAAAACGAGACGCACAATACTCTTAATACTCTTGATAAGATTGACAAAACTAACTAAAGAAGGGAAGTCTAGATAGACAAGACTAGCTGGTCAAGATTTTATAGACAGGAATAAATAGACAATGCAAACTACCATAAACATATGTAGACAGACAAGACAGAGTAGTTTAGATAAAGAAGAATATACAAACAAGATAGGCATACACGACTATACAGAATATATATATCAGTCAAAGGTTATAACTCAGACAAGACTATACCAACTGGTCCATTCAGACAAGACCTATTTCATATTTTTTCTTAAAAATTTAATTTAATTTAATTAATTTAATTTAAATAAGTTTTTTAGATTCCCTAGATTTCTCAAATGAATGAAACTTGAATTTTCTTCCACCAAACGATATTTCATAATTATCCAATTCTTGGATTTTATTAGGAAATATAAATTTCGATTATTTCTGTCCTTCGGTGGAAGTTATATGTGGGGTTTGCACCTGTTAAATGTAATGAATATCGGGTGGGGTAGGAAAGAGCGCGGTCGCGGCCCGACTTGACATTATGCGACCGAGGGATTGGGAAACGGGAGTTATGTATCCCGCGGGAGATCCGAGTTAATTTGCTTCCAGTTGATGATGTCCCCTGCGACGCTCTCGTTGCGCCTTCATCATACCCAACTTTACTTTCATTTCTTTAATTGGGAGTGTAAAGGGTTTGTAAATCTGTGCGGCGTGTATTAAACTCAACAGTTAGTTAGATACGTGTGGAGGGTGTGGGGCGGCGGCAATACAATTACATTGCCTGGAAGGCTCGTTCCTTCTGTCTTTGTTCGCGTCGTCGGAGATGTTATAATCAAATCTTGTTCGTTCAGTCTGTCTTCATTATGTTGCTTTATATATGACACGACCGTGTTTCTGATATAATTTAATAAACCCTATTAAATCCTAAGATTTCCACACCCTCAAACCCTACCCCCTTTGGTTTATTATCCTGTACCCATACAGGTTTATATGTAATTTACATTTCACATTTTAAAGCCCGTTAAACGTGTTGTATATACACTTTAACACCTTGCTTAAGTGTCTTAATTGGATTTTAATTACTCCAATTGATCGTATATTACAGTTATTCCGACCCTCTATATCACAGTCAGATTTAATTTGTTTTACCCTCTGGCGCAAATCGCCTTTTTGTTTACATGTTTTCGAATGGCTTTCATCATATAAATACTTTAATGGAATTATAATTGTGTTTGGGTTTCAATGGAATTAAGTAATTTGGAAAATTGTAATTTGCGTAGAAAATTTTGAAATTATTCACGTTTAAATTCTTCGAAAATATTTATAAACAATTTAAATGCCTTTATAAAATTTTGAAGCAAGTTAAAAGTTCGATTAAAAATCATATAATATGAAATTAAAATAGTTAAAATGGTTTTGTGGGTTTTCTAAATTTATACTTGTAACATTTATTCAATAACGGTCAATTAAAGAAATTTTCCATAAATTGAAACTTTCAGAAGCAATGGGACATATTGCAGTGTATTCTTTCAACCAGTTTATCTTTTATTTAAGGAAATGTTGAAATACCTATCAATCTAGAAGTAATGAGTTTTAGCAATGTAAATTTATTTTCCTTTAGAAAGAGAATATATATTGTCCGCGCAGTATTTTGCGCAAATGTACAATAAATACGCTGGGAAAATTTTAAGTATCAAATTATATTTTCCAGAAACATCTAAAAGGCATTTCGCACCGTGAAACCCATTACGGCCGAAACGGCGGAATCAAAGATGCGACGAAATGGATGCATCGTTATATATAAAACTGAAATGCGTTTCAAGTTTAAAATCCTTCTAAATATTCATCGGCAAAAAATATTCTTTATAATGTAATTTTATTTTTCCTTCTTTTGAAAAATCGTAAATATAATCGCAATTTCTTTAGATACTACTGTGTTATCTTCGCTGTTTCATTAGGGGTTGTTTGATATCAAAAACTTAACGTTCAAAGCGCATTTTATGTTGATATATTAACCCTCCGACGTGACAAACCCACCCCAAAATACAACTGCTTACAAAAAGGTAATTAATATTAACCAAAAATTTTAAAAACATTAATAAATGTTTTGTTAAAGTATAAAATATTATGCCAATAAAGTAGGTCGGGCTTGGTAAAACAAGCGTCAGTCCCAGAATTTTAATTGATATATGAAAGATTAATATACAACGATTTTAATTAAAATTTTGAATAAATATATGAAAAACGTCAAAACTAAATCAAATTCAAGCAAACATTGTTTTAAACAGTAAGACCTTGTCGTTGATTGCATTTTATTTAATTTATAATTTTGCGATATATACTGTTGTAATGTTGACAACTATCATTGTTGCAAATGTAATTAAAACTGTAATTAAACAATATTTTGTTCAAAAAATAAAACAACAATTTGTTATGAAAATGTCATTGAATTTACATAAAAAATAATTTCAAAAATAACTATGAGTAGATATCCAGCAAGACAAAAACTGTATTTTTTGTTGTTGAGAATGTTCGGAAGTCGTCGTTTTGCACGCGATGGTTGGACGCCACCCGGAGCGGCTCCGCAATTATTATGCACATCTTCGCGTGCCGGGGCGGCGGAGGTCCGGGTTATGCGCCCCCCACAAGGAAGTTGTATACTGATACCTCCAGATAGCTTATCGTGTCGGCGTGTCTTACGACGGCCTTATCCGATCCATAACGCCGGAATCACGGCGTTTCGGACACACTTTGAAATATTATATATGTGCTGAAAGGAAATGAATATTCATTTATGAATATTATCATTTTTTTTGGTTTTTGTTTTAGGTTTTCTTTGGGGTGAATTAGATACTGTATGTGTGTGTGTGTGTTTGTCGTTGTCTTTGTAACCCCTTACTGAAAACTGTATAGATAGACAAATTAAGTATTCCTCAACATATTGATGCCTCCTTACTAATGTCTGCCTAATCTTGTGTTTCTAGTATAGAATCTTTACTCCTCTTCATTTAGTCCGTTATATATTTTAATTTAAATGTAAACATGATCTTGTCTATTTTGCCCCTTCCTTTAAATTGTCTAGATAGACAAATTAAATATTTCTCAACATATTGAAGCCTCTTTACTAATGTACCTATGCCAAATCTTGCTTTCTAGTATAGAATCTTTACTTGACTTCAATTACTCATTGTCACTTGTAAATTTTTGTTTAAATCTTGCGCGAGTGTAGTGGTGACGCGGTGTAGTGGTGACGTTCGTGGCCTAATATTAGAGCGCTAACTAACAAGTATAGAGGTCCCGAGTTCTATCCCCAGTGCCGGCCGCATTTGTACCAGAAGACAAATGTAAACAATTAAAATTAGCCCAATTTATAATAACAACTAGGTTTCTGGGCCTATAAGGGAATGTGAATGCAAAATACAATAGGCTACAAGTAGGCTGCAGTGTTTGAAGGGTTAATACCCGGCATCCACATTGGATCAGACCTTTAAAAAAAAAACACTGTGAAATCTTGTCAATCTAGCCACGTTTATTCTGTATTTTATATGATATATTCTTGACTTGTCTTAAAAAAACGAAACATTCTCTCAATTAAAGTTTCCTGAACACTTCACATATATATCTGATATGATTATTGGATTAAATTTTAGCTTAATACCACCCTGTATTTTTGTTTATCTTTTGTAACACTGACGGCGCCACCTTTTGTATCCGGTCAATCAATGGGTTTTAAGTCTAACTGTACAACGTGTTAATTTTTAGTTTTTGGTTAATAAATTCTTTTACTTTTGTTACAATTAGAAATCTTGTTTATTATTAAATAACCTCAATAGGTTATGGGCCCAGGACAACGTGAATGAACAGTTGTTGTTTGGTGATAAACAAAGAGCATAGAAAACAGTAGACAATTAGTTTTTGTAGAAGCGCGTGCTGTAAAATGAAGGTTGGAAAGACAATGAACCTAGAAAAATTCGATGCAATGAATTTTAAACAATGGAAATTCCAAATAAAATGTGCCTTCTGCGCCAAAGGATTAGAGATCAACACGCCAAAACCAGAAGGAAATGCGACTCAATGGAATAAAGATGATGGAATGGCAATGTTTATATTAACATCGGCTATGGATTTAAATCAAATAGCACTCATCGAAAATTGTGAATCAGCGCTTGAGCTGATGACCAAACTTGAGTCCATTTAAGAACAAAAATCCGAGATGACTAAAATGATGATACATGAGCGTTTTTATCAATATAAAATGTCACCGGCAGATAGCATTGCTCAGCATATAGCTAAAGTAGAAAATTTGGCTAAGAAACTTAAAGAAAGTGGAGAGGTTACTAGTGATACTGCGATCATAACTAAAATATTGAGTACCCTACTTCCCAAATACAGATCTCTACGCCAGGCTTCGATGTCACTTGATTCTCAGAATCAAACTATAGTTAACTTGACAGCTCGTTAGACGAAGAGGCTTGAATGTAGAAGCTTGAATGTAGAAGAAGAGAATGAAACGCTTTTATTAGTGGCAAGTACAAAAAAGAAAAAAAGAAAACTGTTCCATTAATAAAACAAAAAGAATTTAATGAAAAATTAAATGAAAAGTCACATCGCTTTATATGTTACAGCTGTGGGAAACGTGGTCATTATGCAAGAGACTGCCGTGCTCCTAAACAAAAACATAAACAACCAGGAGAAAAGAATATGTTAGCTTTCAATGTAGCAGATACAGACTGGAAAAATAATGATGAAGGTTTAAGATGGATATTGTACAGTAGTGCCTCAGCTCACATGTCTTATAAAAGTGAAAATTTTGTTGAATTGTATGAGTATACGGGATCTCCACTTAAACTTGGAAACCAAGAAGCTGTAGAAGTTATTGGCCAAGGAAATATTTTGATAAACAAGTGTGTCAATGGACAGTGGGAGACAAGTATCCTGAAAAATGTTCTTTATGTACCAAAATTGAGAAGAAACCTATTTTCCGAAGAAGTAGTGACAAGACAAGGTTATAATATTGTAAAGAAACATAGAGATGCTTTGATTTACAAGGACAATAAATTAGTGCTATGTGCAACCTTACAAAGCAACAATTTATATGAGTTAAATATGAAAACAATTCAAAATCCAGTGTGTAATGTAGTGCAAAAATTGGACCTTAAAACATGGCATGAACGTTTGGGACATTTGAATGTTAAAGAAATTCAGAAAATGTGCAAAAACAATGTGATTACTGGTGTGGACTTATCAGACTGTGACAAGTTTGTATGTGAGGGTTGTGCTTATGGCAAGCATGCTCGTCAACTATTCCAAAAATCAAACAGAGGACCACAGCAACCAGGTGACGTTGTATACAGTGATGTTTGTGGACCACTTACTGTGCTTTCTGTACAAGGTATGAAATATTTTGTTATTTTTAAAGACGGTGCTACAAGTTTTAAGTATGTGTACTTCGATCCATGTAATGTACCACTCAATCTATGGGCAGAAGCGGTCAATTGTGCTGTTTATTTATTAAATCGTACATCCTCAAATCAGACACCAAATATTACACCTATGGAGTTGTGGAGTGGTACAAAACCTAGTTGATCATGTCAGAGTGTTTCGATGTGAAAGCTATGTTCATGTGCCAGATCAGTTGAGAAAGAAGCTTGATTGTAAAAGTCGTAAGATGATGTTAGTTGGATATGATAATACAAACTATAAAATGTATGATTCAACCACAAAAAGAATTACAATATCAAGAAATGTTATTTTCAATGAACAGAAAAGTCCAGAATTACAACGGAATGAAGCTTAATTTTTCATATGTGATGATGAACAAAATGGTGAAGTGGTGGCAGATAACAACGAGATGGATACAAGTGATCAGAATTGGGGAAGTGATGACAGCACACATACTGCCATGGATGAAAGTGATGAGACCTATGAACCTTCACAAGAAATTGATCTTACTGATATAGATCATTCAAATATTACTTTGCGACCGCGAAGAAATAATTTATGTAAGTTATGGCTAGAGGCCATAAATAAAGAATTAGAAGCTCATCGTACCAATAACACTTGGAGTTTTGTGGATAATGAAAATCAGAGAACTATAACATCCAAATGGGTTTTCAATATTAAAAGAAACCAAGATGGTCAAGTAGAAAGATATAAAGCTCGACTTTGTGCCCGTGGTTTCACACAAATTGAAGGGATAGATTACAATGAATTTTTCACCAACTACAAGATATGAGTCAATAAGAATACTGTTATCTATTTCTGCTGAATATAATTGGCATATACGACAGTTAGATATCAAGACGGCTTTCCTGTATGGAGAATTAGAAGAGGATATTTTTATGGAAATTCCAGATGGAGTGAAAGCGCCAGAAAATAAAATATGTAAATTGAACAAATCACTGTATGGCCTAAAACAAGCATCTCGTTGCTGGAATAATAAATTTACAATTTTTTTATTGAAATTTGGTTTTGTTCAATCACAGGCAGATAATTGTGTATTTGTAGGTAACTTTAATGGTATTAAAGCCGTGTTAATTTTGAATGTAGATGATGCTTTAATTATGTCTCAATCAAATGCAACATTAGATCAAATTGTAAGTTATTTAAAACAAGGATTTAACATCAAAGAGTTAAATTTAAATCGGTTTGTTGGTTTAGAAATTGTAAAAACTGATGATTCAGTGTCTATCAGTCAAATACATTATATTGAACAATTATTAAATATATTTAATATGTGTACTGCACACCCTTGTAATACACCTGTTGATGGAAATATTCAGTTAACTAAAAATATTGATAATGAACAGATTAATTTTCCTTATAGGGAAGCCATAGCGTCATTATTGTTTTTATCTACAGCAACAAGGTCAGATAGCTGATGTGGTGTAAATCTATTAAGTAGATATATTAATAATCCAAGTGTACATCATGTTAATCAGTTGAAGAGAATAATTAGATATCTTATTAAAACTAAAGATTTATGTATAAGGTTTCAAGGTCATGAAAGTTTAATTGGATGTTTAGATTCAGATTTTGCTGGGGACTTAGATACAAGAAAATCGACCACTGGCTATATTTTTATGTTAAATGGTGGACCTATATCTTGGTCTAGTCAAAATCAATCTTGTATTGCCTTATCAACGACTGAAGCTGAATTTATGGCTGGTTGTGAAGCAGCCAGGAATCTTTTATAATTAAGACAGTTTTTCAAAGAAATTAATATCAGCCAAAATTGCACAACTATGTGTATTGATAATCAGAGTGCTATTAAACTAATAAATAATCCTGTTTATCATAAAAAGACAAAAGATATTGATGTTAAATTCAATTTTATTAGAGAAAAGGTCAAAGAAAAGTTAATTATTATTAAGTATGTGCAAAGTTCAGATCAACTGGCTGATATTTTAACTAAGGCTCTGCCTACTGCTAAATTCGAACATATTAGAGATGAAATATTGTCAGTTCTGTAAGTTGTTTATTATTATTAAGTTAAGTTTTTCTATTAATGTTGTTTTTCAAAGCATATATTTTTTGTTGTATAGAATTTAGTGGTATAAAATTTAGTGGGAGTATTGGATTAAATTTTAGCTTAATACCACCCTGTATTTTTGTTTTCTGTAACACTGTCTTTTGTAACACTGACGGCGCCACCTTTTGTATCCGGTCAGTCAATGGGTTTTAAGTCTAACTGTACAACGTGTTAATTTTTAGTTTTTGGTTAATAAATTCTTTTACTTTTGTTACAATTAGAAATCTTGTTTATTATTAAATAACCTCAATAATGATATGATGATAATTTTAATTAATTTGATCTATTTGCTTTCAATGGGCGGTAGATATTTGGCCGACTAGAAAACTAGATATAAATCAGCGTATATCCTTTACTATATAACAAATAGCCTTGCCTAATAAGCAGTCGCAAAATATATCTTTACTTCGTGCATATACAATTTATGATATAATCATTTTTTAAACTTACGCATATTGTTTAATGGGGATGTTTCTCTTCTATTTGTCATGTACCGGTTTACTGTTCTCAAAGCGTAAAGCAGTTCTGCCTGCATACGAGCTTCAAGCACCATCAAGTTGCGCTTGAATTCTCGGAGGACTTTGAGATAGTCTTTCTTTGTAACGCATTCCGGAAAAACAGCAAGCGCTCTTGATAAAGGGTTTTAGCGATTTCTCGAGCAGATGGCTGCTATCGCCATAATTGTAATCATCATGGCAAATGCCTAAAATACACTGGATGTAATTTCAGATGGCACAACGGAACCGCAATGTATCCGTCCTACCGCAAAGTGTGTAATAGGTCAAGTTGCATGCAGTCTTGAATTTATCATTCAACAAGTTAGCAATATAATTATAAAATCTGTTGACCAAAGAGTAGGCATGATTTTGAACACAGAACTTATTAATATTTCGATGTTCATCACGATCAGCAAGATCTTGATAGATAAACTGCCTATCCTCACTAAATATGCCAATATCGGCGGTATTGCCTTGATGTTCTGGTTCAACTGCTCCCAATTCTGCGGATTGTGTCTCGACGTTTTCAAAATATTTTATTAATTTGAAAGGAGTGCATTATTCCGTTTGCTCCGACAAAGTTTTCATGCGTTGCATCAGCGTTGAGATCCCAACTTCAGGCTCAGTCGGTGACGGCGGACTTGGATTCGATGTATCCTCCAATCTTTTCTTGTATCAATTAGTATCGGTATATCTTTGGGATCACTCTTCTTACTAATAATAGTATTAGAATGTAAAGCTGCAACTTCTTCCGAGTATCGATAGCCTGTTCCAATTCTTGATTCACTCCGCACGGAAACACGAACGAACAGAGACTGTGGGAGTGGGTGGGGATCACAATCCTATGAACCACTTCACCTAATGACCAACTTCTTTCCCTTCTGACCATCTTTTCTTTGGATCTTTCCCTTTGCCTTTTTCCTTTTCCATCCTTTTCCATCTTTTGCATTCCTTTTCCATCCTTTTCCAACTTCCACTTTTTAGGGTTCCCTTTTTATCAACAAGGAACAATTATAGTTACGATATGTCCGTCCGTCCCTCCGTCTGTCCGCAGTTTAGCTCAGAAACTATTATAAATATAAAGCTGTAATTTGGCAAGAATATAAAGATTAGTCATGCCGACAAAGTGGTAAAATAAAATCTTGAAAAGAAAATTAACTTTTGTCGCCATAGATGATTCTCAATATTGAATATTAATATAAAAACTGTAATTCCCTTATTATTTTTTTAGTTTTTGGGGTATACAGTGTAAACTTTTCAACAAGGTTTGGTCACCACCTTGAACAAAGAACTCTTGTTTTAGAAGCTGGATAAGGTAGCTGCATTCCAGGTCCATCACCGCGCAAGATAAAATTCTGCGTCTCCATTTTTTTCAAGAATTTTCCAAATATGTTGGGTGATATCCCATAACCTGACTCATATTGTCCAGCCGATTGTTTTGTCGTGTATACGTGACGTCTCATTGTAGGTTTCAAGAGGAGGAAGATTATATATCTTATATCTAGTCGATTTTGATTTTTTTGATATCTAGTCGATATTGACTGTCTTGGATTACAAGTTATGTGAAGACTTAATACTGTCTCTCTAATCATAGCTGTTTCGTTCAACCTGTCTAGTTTTGTCGGTTTAGTCTTGTCTAAGCAGAATTGTATATCTAGTCTTGTTTTTCCAATCTCTACTGTCTATTGCTGCTAGTCTAGTCTTATTTATTTTGTCTTGTTCGTCTAATCTTGTTTGTCTAGTCCAGTCTCTCTAGTCTTGTTTGTCTAGTGTTGCCTATCTATTCTTGTCTGACAAATTTTATCTGACTATTCTTGTCTGCCTTCTCTTGCCCGTGTAATCTTGTCCGTTTAGCCTTGTCGCTGAAACCGTGTCTGTCTAGTCCTGTTCATGTAGTCTTGTCTTTGAAGTCTTGTTTGTCTAGTCTTGTTTCATTTCGTTTGCGAGAGGCAGTCAAACGCCTTTAGCAAATTACAGAATATGGCTATAAGACAGTATAAAGTTGTTGAATTGCAGTTTTTGACTTGTATTTACAAAAGCCATGCTGTTGTGTAGGGATTATTGCGTATTTTGCTAGAAATTGTGTTAACCTTGTTTCCATGCTATATTCAATTATTTTAGTTATGAGCTTAATCATTGCTACTGATCTATAGTTATTAGCAGCAGTTTGGTCTGCATTTTTGTGTATCGGGATAACCATTTTTCTTTTTAGAATATCCGGAAATATGTCGCATTTAAGCGAATTATTTGCAATGTCTGTCAATGGGAAGATTAATTCTGCAGCAAATGTTTTAATAATACAACAAGGCATTATGTTTACAAACATTATGTTTTAATAATACCCACCTAGTAATAACTATATTTCGATTTACTAGGTTGGATATTAATGTTAAATGAAAGAAACTAAAACGATTGAGACTTCTAGATAACCACCCAGTAACAACTAGATTTGAATGTACTAGACAAGATATTAAACTGAAATAAAACAAACAAAAATGATTGAGAATACTAGATAACCAGTGTCCTCCTCAAAGTTATACCCCTATAGTTAATACATGCTTTGCTGTCTCCCTTTTGATGCATTGGTAACAGTACTCCTACTTTCTAGTCTGCAGATATCCTTTCTTCATCCCAAATCTTGTTAAAAAGTTTTACTAATACTTCGATTCCATTGATGGCCATGCTCTTCACCATCACGGTTGTTATTCCATCATGTCCAGCCGCTTTACCCCGTTTTAACATGTTTGTAGCTTTAATTACTTCTGTGTCTATTTCTCCATGTATCATGTTCTCCGTGTCTTCTTATATCTTATATAGCAAGGGTGGACAAACGTTGCATTGTACATGTCCGAGTCATCTTATTCTCATGGCTTTTATGTGACCAACAATCGTTTGGCACTTTATCAACTGTTCCAACTTGAAATTCATTTTTATTCTGTACCATCTGCTGTTCGTATGGGGACGTATGTCCTTCCCAGAATCCTTCTTTCTTTTCGAAGTAGCTTCTGCTCTTGGTCTTGGATTAGCGCCCAACACTCACATCCGTAAGTTATCACTGGTAGTGCGCTGGATTTAAGTAAGAATTTGATGTTGTATTGCCCTTTTTGATTCTACTTTTTATTTCCATTTCCATATTGTTTTTCTTATCGTTGTTAGTGCCCAGGTATCTAAGTATCTACTGTCTCAAATTTTTTTTCTCTTGCTTCTCTCTTCACCTTGTTGTCACCACTACTTTCGTTTTTCCTTCGTTCACCCCCAGCTCTAATTGCTTTCTCTTTTAACATGTTAAATGTTGCTTTCACCGCTTGCATACTTCTTACCAGTATACCGATATCATATATATAGTATATATAGTATATCCAGTATACCGCATATGCTAGGATCTGTTCCGATTTTTTTATCGTTTCTACTCCACTATTTCTTATTGTATATTCCAGGTCCAGGTTAAAAAGGATTGGTGATAGTCCGTCGCCCTGTCGATGTCCTTTTGTTATGTTGACTTGTTGTGAGAACGCCCCTTCAATTCTTACCTGACTCTTTTTGGGCGGCGACTTCAATCATTCTCCGGAGTTTTGGTGGTATACCAATGTGTTGTAGGGCATACCAGAGAGTGTTTCGATCCACGGAATCGTATGCCTTTACGTTTGAAATCAATGGACAATTGGTACACCGGCACGTCATACTTCCAGCACTTTTCAAGTATTTGTCTGATTACGAATATATGGTCTGTCGTCGATCTCTTGGGTATGAATCCGAAATGGTAGTCTCCTACTGCCTCTCCAGCATATGATATCAATGTACAATTGGTACACTGGCACATCATACTCCCTGCACTTTTCAAGTATTTGTCTGATTCCCAATATATGGTCCGTCGTCGATCTCTTGGGTCTGAATCCGCACTGGTAGTCTCCTACTGCCTCTTCAGCTTATGGGATAAGCCTGTACAGTAGGACGTTGAACAGGATTTTGTATGCTGTATTTAGAAGAGATATTCCCCTGTAGTTTTCGCATTTTGTCCTATCTGTTGCATATTTATTTGTATCATTAATTGTTGCACACCAAGGTAGATCATCTGATCCCGCAGATTTTTTATTTGTGAATGATATCCATAAATTCCATACACGTAAACTGTTTAAGACGCATACTGTTATTGTGCGAACATGGCCATTTGAAATTTTGTTGGGAATTATATTTTTAGTCACCTGTGCACGTGCGTTTTTAAAGAATTTATTATAGGTTCTTGCTATTTCAGCAATATTAGAGACGGACTTTTCATTTTGCATTATTTTTATTTAGTTTTTTTTTTCCAATACATTTATTAGATATTCTATGATTTGCATAGAGCCTTTTGTTTATTGATTCTCTGTTCTATTATTAAAGAAATTATTTTTTATTTGTTTTACCAATCTCTGATATTATAAAAAATAAAATTACAAAAATAATAATAATAAAACATCTTTATTGCTATAAATAAATACAAATATAGCAACTTGCCATCGACTTCTGGTGGTTCTGATGTTTTCTCAAAAGTATATTTTGTTATTAATATCGGGTAATCTTTCTATAACAGACTCTTTTAGTTGAATGCTGGATTTTCTAATTCAATTTTTTTTGTTGCAATCTTCTAAAGAAGAACTGCTCTCCCATATTTCCTCAGCCAAGCCTCTGTGAAATTTTCCTTTATTAGTTACACCAAAGATTCTCGAATAATAATAGTTTTGTAATTTTTTTTTATGATTCAAAATATTTAAAGGTATTCTAAAATAAACTTATGATCTGATATAGTGTTATCTGCTACCGTGACTTTAGCAAGCAAATTTCTATTCACATATGGATTGTCAATAACACTTCATGATGTTTTTCTTACCCTAGTAGGAACCCTAACTTTATAATACAGACAAAAAAATGTAGTAGATTACATTTTAGTCTTGTCAGATCAGTCTTGTCTGTTTAGTCCTAACGGTCTACTCTTGACTATCTAATCTTGTCTTGTTGTAAAAGGTTTTTTTTTATTCGAAAGTACATTGCATTGCTAATACATTGCATTGACAGTTGAAAATGATTCCGCGGCTGTTTTTGCCGAAGCGCATTCTGTACTTCCATTTTTGGACCATTTTTTTGAGCATTGCTGACCGTATGTCACAAATGGCAAGAACAATGTTGGCCTCAAATGTTGGCTATCAATTGTTGCTGGTTTATCATAAAACAGTGACTTAACGTAGCACCACAGTAAATAATCGACAGGTGTCAAATCGCTTGACTATGGAGGCCAATTGACAGGTTCATTTTTCAAAATCAACTTATAGCCAACTTTTGATTTCAATAAGTCGATGGTTGCGGTCGCCGTATGACACGTGGCGCCATCCTGTTGAAACCACATCTCGTCCAAATCAATGTCATCTATATTTTCAAACAAAAAAATCATTGAGCATGGTGCTGTAATGCTATTCGTTGACCGTAACGCGAGTTCCGGCTTCAATTTTGATGGAATAACGCCCGATCATGCCACCAGCGTGTAAACCGCACCAAACGGTACATTTTTGTCGGATATAATGGAGTCTGTAGAGTCGGTTGTGGATTGGTCTCACTCCATATGCGGAAATTTTGGTTATTAACAAACCCGTTAAGCCAAAAATGAGACTCATCGCTGAACACAATTTTACGATAAAACATCGGGTCAGTTTCCAACTGCTCTAAAGCACAATCGCCGAAGGAACGGCGCATATGATGGTCTCGTGGCTCCAATTCCTGCATCCAGCTGGAACTTATACGGGTGTATGCTAAGATCTTGGCGCAAAATTTTCCACGTATTAGTCGGACAGAGCCCCAATTCCTGCGACCGTCGACGAATCGATAAATTTGGATCTTCTTCCACACTTTCGTTTACAGCGGCGACATTATCTTCAGTTTCATTGCTTATTAATTCACAAACACACAAACATTGTTTCGACGTTTTGGTGTTATTGCATCATTTAGAGAGTAGTTGGTATGAAATATATCCACAGTTGGTCGAATGGCGTACTCAGATTGACGATTATGTGTGCCATAAATATCACGAAGTGCATCACTGATTTTCAAAGCAAATTTGGATAATTTGATAGCGTTGTTAAAGCATAAATCTATACTTGATGATTTGTCAGAGTATACCTATTGATCATTATTTGTATGCAGTTACTTTCTCGATTATGTTGTCTCCTAGCGTAATTTCGCGGTCGTCATCTACGTTTGATGTCATGTACTTTGTTTTGTGAAAGTTGATTTCTAGGCCTATGCGCTTTGTGGCCCTGAATATGTCATCGATAAGTGTGGCCAGTTCTTCTCTGCTTTCGGCTATCAATACTATGTCATCGGCAGATAGGCATACAAAAACATAGTACAAACACTAACTATAGGCAGGGCTAACCAAGAACTCGAAATAAATGAGAGAATACGGCAAACCTGGGCGGCATATGCCAAAATAAAAGACATCTTGAATATGGACATACCCCTAAACCTCAAAACCTAATTATACAACCAGTGTATCCTACCAGTAACTACTTACGGGTCACAAACTTGGACCTTCACGAAAGCTATACTTGACAAACTTAAAGTAAAGCAGAGAGCTATTGAGAGGTGAATATCATTAAGAGATAGGAAAACAAATGAATGGATCAGGAGAAGAACAAAGGTACATGATGTCGTGCGACGCGCCGCCGCTCAGAATTGGGATTGGGCGGGACACGTCGCAAGAAACCAGGATAAGTGGAGTGACAAACTAATTCGATGGAGACCATGGAGCAACAAAAGGAGCATAGGAAGACCGCAAATGAGATGGAGCGACGACTTGAATTGAGCGGCAGGACTGAACTGGTACCAGGTGGCACAAAATCGTGACAACTGGCAAAATAAGAGGGAGGCTTATACCCAAAGGGGAGAAAACAGCTGAATAAAATACAAATACTGATCATAAATGTCAAAAAGTGAGGTCAGTTTGACAGCTAACCCTTTCGTAAGTTCTATCTAAGCAGAAAAACACCCTTTATATAGTCTTGTCTGCAGTTGTGTCGCGTTTTCTAACTTTTCCTTGTCAAAAAAAATGTTTTTCCTTTTCCACTCACTTGATAAATATTCAAACCTAACACGGTTTATTCCTCAAATATTTGAAATTTTCGTTTCAATGCATTTAAATATTTAAACATTTCATGTAATGGGGTTTCGGCAATTTGAACGCAAAACGAGTCTTGATATCTCTGGATTCTGCGCTCGCACAACTCCACATAAAAATTATTCTACAAAAAAAAGAAGGCACTAGCAACATAGAAACTGCCATTTACTTAAAACATTTAATAAAGCTCACCGTGCTCGTATTATCATATTTATTCAAGCCTCACGGCGGCGGTGTATTAAAATAACTACATACCAGCAACTCTCTTTACATTAAATAAACGGAAGAAAAGCGGAAAATATTCGTTTTCTTTATAGATATTTTCACTAGTATAATGTATTTTATCTTTAAATTTAAGTTTGCTTTATTTAATTTCTATATTTGTTTCGTTTTAAACTATTATACATAAGATTTTGAATTTTATACGACAAATGTCCTCAAATGTTATATAACATATGCCATTCAGCAATGCAGCGAACATTTTCAAAACTTCACACTCTCAACTTTTATTTGACAATACTCCCAGTAAATGGAGATTTACGAGTTTAAAAGCAAAAAGTAACTACTCACGACCACTTTGCCGAAATTACATAATTTACTTCATGATATCCAAAAAGTTTCGCACTTGAATCCCGACTTTCGCGACCCACTAACACCCTTTCAACCACTCGCAAATCTAGATGCACAAAACTGTTTCATAAAAGAAAACGCAAAACAAATAAAAACTTTCCACTTAAGAAACATATTTTCCTTTGACTATACCTTTTATTTGATTTACTAAGCCTATTAATACACTATTAATACACTAAGATTGTCCGCGGGAAATTCACGACTTTCCGAGATCTCTTCTCGAGCGCCGAAATTTCTTAAAAATTTCTTCAATTTTTCGCCTGCAACTTTTTTTTAGAAATTTCGGCGCTCGAGTAGAGATTTCGGAAAGTCGTGAATTTCCCGCGGACAATCTTAGTGTAATAACAGGAAAATGACCTTCTGAAAACGATGCCGTAATCCGTTCTTGATTATCTGTAACTGTTTCCAAGATATCTACTTAGCAAATCGGGTAAATTTCAGTTTGAAATCTCTCGACGAATTATTGAATCTTTCCGGACAATTTATACATCGACTTGTTCGTCTTGTCGTGTAGTTTATGTGTGCCAAAAATGATTTCGCTGATTTTTACCATTTTCGAAAAAATCTAAAAAACTGAAAAACTATGTATTTTTTTAACGAAATGATGGAAAATTTTTGTTGAAATTTTTTTTTAAAATTCTTTTTCGTGATTTTTGTTTTTGGTTACACGAAGGAAGTCTAAGTGCTGAAAACAGTCTTCCAGTTCATTTCGCTCTAAAGTTACAAATAAACAATTTTTTTATATTTTATTTATTATTTTTATATTTTTTCGCTTCACCCAATCACGCATTTCCGATTGTTATAACTTTTGAACCGCTCACCACAGAGACTTCTAGTCTAGACTTCTATCACCAATCGATTCAGCGTTCCAAAATTAGTCGGAAAACGTATATAATATTCCCTGGGAAGCTTTCAGTTAAGAAATACCATCGACACGGGAAGTCTAGACCGCGGAAACGACGAAATGCGAGAAAATAAAACAAACTTTATTTTATCATTATCTTTCCTCAATTATCTTACATCATCTATTTAATCATTGACTATATTGTGAGTGGTACAAAAGGAAAATGATATAATTTAAGGAAGTCTAAAAATGGGTGACGTTAATGACGTTATTTGCAGGTAAAAATCTTCTTTGATGATTTTTGAACAAAGCTAAATGTATAATCAGCAGCGTTTATAATTAGATTAATTGGATTTTGCGTTTATCCACAATTTTGGTTTGTTATTCCATGTTGGGGGTTGCGTTTAATTCGCTCGCCGGAGGCTCAACGAAGCCCTTTCTTTCAAACTCTGACCCTTCAATTAGAACACAATTGCAGGGCCGAATAATTACACCGCCGTTGAGTCCTCGACGACTGTGTGCGGGTGTTCTAATCTCAATGGACGAAATGTCTTTGCGGCTATAAAATCTGTACCTGTTTACAATTCCAACGGAACAATTCACAGTGTCGAGTGTCTTTACTGCTGCTTGACTGCTGTTTGAAAATCTTGTCAGATTGTAAGTTTGTTTGGTTAGTCTTGCACAATGCTTACCCCAGTTTGTATACTTTGGTTTGTATTGAAGCTCGGCGTATTATCAAGAATTTCATTCATTTCGACCGAACTAAAGACTTTTGTGTTTCACTACCAATGTCTTAAAACACTACGAAGGAAATTACCAAAATCTTAGTAAGATAATTTAACTGAATATTGCAAGATATTAGTTAATAGTAGAACTCGTAGTTTATACGTGCATGTTCACACGAGATAATTTGTAGTAAAACCATTTCTAAACCATTGTTCTTAAATTAACAAATATATCAAACTTGCAAATTTTATTAAGAATGATTCTTCCTAAAAATCGGAATTAATTTTGTTTTTAAGGGAAGTAATAAATGATTTATGGGTCAATAAACTATAAAATAATACAATAAACTAAGTTATGTTCCCAATCACAAATTCCCAATCCACTCTTGTGAGAAAAACAAAACAACACAAAAGGAATAAAATCAAAATTGGAATCAGCCCTGACCCTCACAATCAATATCCACCAGCAATTGTTACAAACCGTAAAAAGGGAAACACTTTTATTAATAAAATTTCATTAATTAATAAAAATGTTTTGGGATAATTATTGCCTCGTTATCTGACGCTTGTGATCGATTTGCGTTCAATTGGGTCAATTCAATAAATACTCAAACATATATCGAAAATGATGCTTAAAAATTTTGTAATTAACAAAATAATAAACGCAATGAAGGTTTGAATGGGTCCAATTTAATTCAATATCGAGTCGAGTTTGGTGTGTGCATTGAAGTAGTTGATGTATGTGAATTGTGCGTACGCGATTTTTCAAATATCCGCGACAGGGAGCATTAAGAGTGATCAATGGGTGGCCATAATTATTGTTGACGTTTAATTATCATGAATATAGTGTAGTCGCTAATTGTTTTCTAGTTACAATGAGCCAGAAATCAACATGTGAAGTGACAATGTTGTATTTTACCGCAATAAAATCGGACCGGGGACGTGTCGGTCCTTTGTGAGGGAGCACATTCACGCACGGCTGCGATCGACCCTTGTATCCATAACATCGTTGTCATCCCTTCTATTTCAAACCAGAGATTGCAGAAAGAAAGAAATTGACAGGCACATAAATGGACAGACAATCTTACCCTCATTATGGAATATTAAACAGATGAATTTAGTTTTTGTAAAATAAATTAGAAATATTTTTATTCTTAAAAAGCCAACGTATTTAACACTGCAATACAGACCTAGGCAGGCTTGTTATCTGAAGAGCTGCACTAGGTTAAAAAAAACTTTTTCGGGTTAAACATTATTTATTGTTATGACTAAAATGTTACAATATAAAAATAAATTTAAACTTGATGTAATAAAAATATTAAAATTTGTGTTATATTATAATTTGTCTCACTAAACGAATTTCAACATTTTTATTCAAGTCTGATATTTGTATATTTTATTTCAGGTGTTACTATTCTTTAAACTGCTTTTAAATTTCTATTGGTAATACAATATCAGATATTATTTTTATTAATATTGATATTGGATGTTCAATATCAAGGCTCTTCAAATTGTTTTTTTTTTATTGCGCTGCTTTATATATACTATTGAGTTTCATTTTATGTAAAGTGGTGCCAAAAGACATAAACATTTTTAGAAATACGATTATAGGTTGGAGGGCCGCGCAAAAACCCACGACGGGGCCTAGTTTGCCCAGACCTGTAATATTTGTCATTTGGGTCGATGACAGTATGATGATGGTTACATTTGTCGGATAAAATGTTGGACGAGTATTCCTTGGCCCATTTAACCTTATGCTTTGGGGCTCTTGGTGCGCACGGGGACGCGTTTCAGGTTCCAAATTACTTCCATCCCGGCACTTTTATGCTTTTACAACGGGCGAATCCCCCGCGTTCGCCCCATTGCCGCACATCGCTTGCTCTTATTTTGAGGCGAACATTCTATAAATGACGAAACTCTTTGAAAAGTTTACCATCGACGGGAAAACGTTCTTGAAATATGTAGAAGATGTATACAGGTCTGTGTATACTTATAGCATAGGGGATAAATGTAATATATTTATGATATACGAGCGCAGCTGGAAACTATTTTCTAAAATTGATGTTTTCATTTGGAGAACAAATTACTTTGTTTTCGTTTTAACTCATTTAATATGTATATGGATTTGAGTCTATTACGAACCATATCGATCTTTGACTTTTTTTTAATAAATATAATGTTGCCGTTAGGCATTCAGATAATCGGAAATCCGGATATTCGAATGAATGAAGAAAAACAGTTTTTGTACATAGTATTGCATAATATATAATGTGTTTATTAAAAACAACAAAAACAAATTAAACTTATCAACAAAAGTCAATATAATTTCTATAAAAAAAACCTATTATTTACATACATATTTTCTTAAATTCTTAGAAACCCTAAAATCATACATTGAGGTTAGGAACACTCGCACACTCAACAATACAGAATGTCAAATAGTAATGGAACTAGAACAGCACAAAATAGACATCTGCACACTCACAGAAACTAAGAAAAAGGGCAAGGGATCACAGCAATGTGACAACTACCTCCTCATACACAGTGGCGTAGCAAAGAACAAAAGAGTCTCCTCTGTAGTGGCTATGTTAGTGATAAGTTCAAAAAAACATAACAAACATAGGATATATCAACGACACAATACTAACAGTATCCTTCAATTTCAGACACATAAACACCGACAATATATCTGTATATGCACCAGACACAAGCCGATCAAACGAAGAAGCCTCTGAGTGTTACGAACATCTACAAGAAGAGAATATTTATACTAGGCGACGCAAGAATAGGTTTCCCAGTCAAAGAGCTGAAACAAAGATTTAACGAAGACGCTCAAAATGAAAGAGGTGATATGCTTGTCGAATTTTGTACTCACAACGAATTGAGAATTAACAACACTTTCTATAAACACAAACCACAACATAAAATTACATTCACAAGCACCCAAGGAAACAGCTCAATCATCGACTTTGTCATAACGAACACAGCGATACCACCAGAAATCATTGAAAATGTAAGGAGCCTGAGCTCAGCAAATGTAAATTCAGACCACAAAATAATACTCTGCAAGACCAAAATATATTCTATCAAAAAGAAAGAAGAACCATGTGAACCAAAACATAAATTTAACATCGAATCGCTCGAGAACCACAGCACATAGCAGCTGTACCAGAACCGCCTAAAAGAACACATAAACCGGCAACCAATTACTCAGTTGAAGATGCATGAGTAAAAGTCCTAACCAACATCAAAAAGGCAGCCGCAGAAGCCGTGGGCACCAGAATTGTGAAGCGACACATACTAAACAAGAGCCATGGTTCGCACAAGAAGCCAAAGCAGTAGCTGTCGAAAAGAGGAGAGCATATATACAATTTCGAAACAACCCTTTACCAGAGACGATCCGACACTACAAACAACTCTGAAACAAATCTAACAACAAAATACGTAATATCAAGAAAGAATTTTGGCAGAAATTCAGTATCGAAATGGTACTCTCTCCATTATTATCCTATTACTCTACGAGAAGAATTATATATATATATATATATATATATATATATACATATATATATATATATATATATATATATATATATATATATATATATATATATATATATATATATATTTATTTTTTTATATTCGTTACGTCCAACTATAGATCACGTTTGACAGTTTTTACATTATTTTTTG
This sequence comes from Phosphuga atrata, assembly GCA_944588485.1. Lineage (NCBI taxonomy): Eukaryota > Metazoa > Arthropoda > Insecta > Coleoptera > Silphidae > Phosphuga > Phosphuga atrata. The sequence goes on along the minus strand of OX155896.1, from coordinate 31,347,063 downwards.
TCTTCACTCTCTGCCAATATCTCTTCATTCTCTCTCCCACATCCTTCTTCTGTTCCTCCATGTAAGATCTTCCTTTTCTCACTGACAATTCCCCTGCCACTTCGAAACCTGTAAACTCCTTAATTAGTCGCCTAAATCTATCTCTAGCCATCATGTCTTCTTTTTCCACCCCCATACGATCCAAGTCCAATCTCACTTCCCGAAACCATTTCGGCTCCGTCTTCCTCTTCCTGAAGAATTCAAAAATCCTCTTCGTCAGTCTGGTACTCTTCATCCTCACTAAGTGCCCATAAAACTGTTTTCTCCTTTTTCTCATTTGGGCTACAATTCCTTCTGTCTTCAGGTATTTGTTTAGGTTTCTTTGTTTCTTGTTAGGTTTTAGTCTCCTCTCTCCATCCTTGATATTTGGAGCCTAGTATTTTTCGGAGCATTTTTATTTCTTTCCTCCGGATGTCTTCGAGGCCACCCTTACCAATCATGTCTAGTGTTTCTGCTGCATATAGACATTCAGGTCTGACAACAGTATCTAGGTGTCGGAATTTAGCCCCAAAGGATAGACCCTTTTTGTTATATGTATCCTTCGTAAGTTGATAAGCCATTTCCATTCTTCTCGCCCGCTCTTTGATGGCATTCTTATCCGACCCATTGTCTTGTAATTTTTTTCCCAAATACTTTTAACACTTAACTCACTTTATTTTGGCTTCTCTCAACTCCAAGTGGAGAGGAGCGTCTTTTATGTTGGTCATGAAGACAGTCTTCTCAAAGGAAATTTGAAGCCCAGTCTTCGTGTAGGAAGAATTTGGAGTTCTTCAGTTCTTTTAATCGCTGTTTCAACAGTAGTAGTAAGTATCACAATATCGTCGGCGAATGCCAGACAATCCGTTCTTATACTTTCTTTACCTCTCCCTAACCTGAAAGCCTCTTTATCCGAAATTCCCTTTGACCATTCTCGAATATTTTTTTCCAAGACGCAGTTGAATAATATTGGCGAAAGCCCGTCGCCTTGTCGTACGCTAGTTTTGATTTCGAAAGGCTCTGACAACTCCCCCCGGAACTTTATTTTGGAAAAAGTATTGCTAATCGTCTGTTGAATTAGATTCCTCGTCTTGTTGTCCACTCCAAATTCTTCGAGAATTGCCAATAAGGTTATTCGGTCAATGGAGTCATAGGCCTTCCGGAAGTCCACAACGACGGCGACATATTTATTCTGTCCCAACATCCAGTACTTTATGATATTCCGCAGGTTAAAGATTTGATCCGTGCAAGATCTTCCTTTCCGTAAACCTGCTTGGTATTCACCTAACTCAGAATCCAATAACCCTTATATTCTTGTTAGTAACGCTTTCGGTAAAATCTTGTAAGGAACTGAAACAAGAGAGATGCCTCTATAATTATTAACGTCCATTTTGTCACCTTTTTTATGAAGGGGATGGATCAAAGCCATTTGCCAGTCAGCAGAGATCCTCTCAGTTATCCATATATTCTCAAGTAACCGTGTGAAAGATTTTACGACTTCCGCAGATCCCAGTTGTAGGAGTTCAGCGACGATACCATCTGCACTTGCAGCTTTGTTTGCCTTAAGTCCTTGAATATTCTGAAAAATTTCTTCTTCGTCCGGAGACAATGAATTGGGAGATGGTACTTCTGGTGGTTCAATTTTTAGGTTTTCTTGCGGACCATCACAGTTATATCTGGCAAGATATAACTGTGTAATATAAATAAATATCTAGAAATATCTGGCAAGGATGTCACAGTTTTGTTTATCGGTCATTCCAATCGTCCCTTTTTAATTCTTGAAGCACATTAATGGTGCCTAATAACTCCTTAAGCGCGATTTGAACGTCCGATAAAAGTTTCGTGTATTGTTCATTTGGAAATCTTCCTGCGTTTTCTTCAGTTGATCTTGTTCATATTATCTCTTAGTCCTTCTGAAAGTCCGGGCTGTATGTTTCGTCTGATTTCGGAAGATTAATAGATCATCATCTCGTTTCGTTGAGCTCCATTTTTTCCATGCCTCTTTCCGGCGTTTCAGTGCGTCGTCACATTCTGCATTCCACCAATTTTGTCTTATTCGCTTTGTCTGAGCAATCGTTCTTCCAGCAGCACCTTGGATCTTGTCTCGAATTACATCCCAATTTCTTGACGCAAGGCACTTCAGTTCATCTCGGTAACTTTCCCTTGCCGCGTTATTGGATTTTAATTTTCCGACGTCATATCGCGGGATATTTTCTCTACGTGTTCTTTTCCTGGTTGGTAAAAGCTTCAGTTTAATTCTGGTCAGGTAGTCATCGGAGTCAACTTCTGCTCCCTTTGCTACTTTCACATTCATGATTTCTCTCTTTCCCATCGTAGAAATGGCGACGTGGTCGATATGAAATTCTCCCAATAGAGGATTGGGGGATCGCCATGTCTTTTTTTTCCTGGGTAAATGCTTGAAAGTCGTTGACATAAGCTGTAGAGTAAAGGCTCGACAAAGTTCTAAGAGTCTCTCGCCATTTCTAGTGGTACGTTTATGTGCGGGATATTCTCCTACTATCTTTTATATATATATATATATATATATATATATATATATATAAGAAAATAAAGGGATCCGTCAGTCTATGGTATAGAGGCATCACCATATTAAACAACATCCTGAAAATATATTCACCAGCATACTAGCGGAGATCCTGCACGAAACCATCCCCCTAAATGAGCAACAGCAAGTCTTTAGGAAAAACAGATGCACGACAGACGCGATCTTAATAATACGACAACTAATTGAAAAGGCCCTAAAATTTAAAACACTCCTCTTCGTCTGCTTCTTAGATCTGACACAAGCGTTCGAAAGGGGAAAGCTAGCCGACGTAATCAAAACTCTAAAAGAATAAGGCGTACAAAACAAACTGATAAAAGTAATAAAGTTACTAAACACCGGAAACTCCACAAAGATACAACTTAAAAACAATATCACAAAGTCAATCCAAACCAGCACGGGAATCAGGCAGGGTGACAGCCTTAGCCCGATACTATTTAACACAATCATGTATCAGATCATCAGTAAGGCCAACGAAAGTACAGTTGGATACAGAATACGCAATAACACAATCAAAATGTGTCACCCTATCCGCGGACAGTGAGAACGGGTCGTAGAAACTAGTTCACGAATTCAAGAAAGTAGCGACGAAGTACAATATGAAAATCTCCACCATGAAAACGAAGAGCATGACAATAAGCAAAGAACCCATAAGATGCAAGATTGTAATCAAGGATGAAATTATTGAACAAGTGACCTGTAACAAAGAAACGTGCAACAAGACATCAAACACAAAGCAAACAAAGCTGCAAAGATATCAGGATGCTTACGCCACGCTATTTGGAAGAACAGCATGCTATCAATACCCAGCAAAACTCGGATTTAGTAAGCCTGCGATACGTGATGATATGTCCCATCTTAAAGTATGCGACAGACACCCGAGCGGACATGTCAAATACCAAAGACGCTCTCAGAACAACAGAGATGCAAACGCTAAGAGCCATCAATGGACACACATTTCGAGACCGTAAACGAAACACCGAAATCAGAAAAGAATGTGGGGTGGAAGACGGTGTACGCTGGGGTCAGAAAAGAAGAAGAATGTGTAACGAACATATCGCGAGAATGAGCACATAATTGAGAAAATCGTCAGAGACGGCAGACCAACAAGCATAAGACCGGCCCGTTGTTCTCCCAAAAGGTGGAAAGACAGTTGTACTTCTGTATCACAGTAGAAGCTATCATTCCTATATCACTTAAAATAATATTAAGAAGAAGAATAAGCATAGTAATATAATGCATAATCATGAAATTAATAATAATAATTTCATTTGTGTACTATACTTGATAATTTTCATTTGGTGATCATGATTTTCATTTGGTAATCATAATATTTAGTTTAATTTTGGTTAAAATATCGGGTAACTGTCATTAGACTTAAGCCACTCATTCGTTTTATCTGTAGTAAACTCACAGTATCACACTCTGTTTTCCGAACCATTTGAAGCTGTTTCCAGGGCCTGAAGTGGTTCATTATAAGATGGTCTATCATCATTTTCCATTTCTACGTTTTCTCCTGTGTTAACTTCTTGCATTTCCTTCTGTTTGTTTACCTGCTGTTTTCAACAACTTCGTCATCTGACATAATCTGAAAACTTTTATCATTAATGTCACTAATGAACCATTGGTTGATATCACCAGCATCACATTCCTGGAATATTTTAATCTTTAACATTAGATCATTTACATTCTCCAAAATTGAATCATCCGTATTAGTTATTGAATTTCGTTCTCCCGTTTTAGTACTGTGTTCCAAGCTTTGTTCAAAGTCTTCCTTTCAATCAAATCCTACGCATCTACATACATGTAACAACATTCCTTTAAATTCATTAGCTTGAAAAACAACAATCAACGTATAATTTGTTTTCTTTAAAGCCGTTTCAATGTTTCAATAACACTTTGATCCATTGATGATAGCAAGGATATCATATTAGGTGGCAAAAAAATTACTTTACACATTCCATTTTCTCTCTCAACAGTTCAGCCGAAATATGTGTTGGCGAAAAGTAGGACATTTCCTAGTTTGTCAATTTCGATTTGTTTTTTTTTTACTTCAAGGCTAAAAGTGTTTCCATTTTATGTCCGAAAGCCTTTTGCGGTATGAGTGTAACACCATCCACAAAAGTTTAGGTAAAGAGAGAACAATCGACGAAAATCTGGAAAGAACATCCAGGGCTAGGACAATGCAAAGTAATGCTAGGATCTTTTCATAAAGAAAAGATCAGAAGCTTGCCTGAAACTAAACAAGAACACGCTTAGAATTCTAACAGGAGTGCTGACGGTACACAGACTGGATGCAGACTTAGAAAACATCTCAAGGCCCTAGGCCTAGAGGAAGCTGACAGATGCATATTCTGCGGCTCAGCAAAGGAAAGGCCCATACATCTGCTTAAAGACTGCGGAGTACTGCTCCGCAACAGACAAATGTATCTTGAGGCTCACTGCTTGACCGCATAGGAGTCCTTGCAGTTCTTGAATCCAACTCAGATCCTGAGATTCCTAAAGGAATCAGGACTAGAGGAGACACTCTAAATGGGTAAGTATACCAGCTATTGGAGGAAGAGTGACATACAATAGATATATGAAAGTCGCAGTGCAGGTCACCACCGAAATCTACATCTACATGTATATCCGTGCGTATTTTTGATTTTTATAAATTAAGAGTATCCTGATATTTTTGAAACATCAGGGTTTTTGATTGGGGTCAGGGTTTTGATGGGTCTGGGTAGCGTTAGCGTAAAGTGATATTGTTACTCGATCTTGCTCGAGGAGCTAAAGAATTTGAAGGTAATGATTTTCAGTTTAATCTGGTTTCATCAGCATTATAAATAAAATCCAAGTTATTTTCATCCAAATCCTTCTTAAAATCATCTTTAAAAGAGTTTACTGCATCTACATCAGCTGACATTTTGTCACCTTGTATTTCCAATTCGCGAATTCCAAGACGAGTTTTATATCTGTACAACCATCCGTTACTTGCCACCAACGATTCATTGCTACCTATTTTTCTATTTAAATGTAATGCTTTTTCAGAGAGCAAACGACCAGATATCGGTTGCCCAGTTGATTGGGTTTTGTAAAAATCACAAATACATATCTTCTTAAGGTTCATGTTTCGATCACTTCTCGATGTTTACTTCCATCTTCACTATCTAATTTGCAGGTGTAGGTACTTAAAAAATGAAACGGTATTCTTCTTAATATCACTTATCATGGATCTATTTACAATGGGGCAGAGATCGTCCGAGGCGCGGGCGGGTAATACCAGTTCCGACACGTCCATGCTTGCATAAATTCGACTTGTATACAGTTATTTGATCGTAGTTGGTAGTCCGGATAATCGCGATTGCGTATAACTGATGGCCGGATAATCCAGTCTCCACTCTATTCTTACAGTAAAAGGTGACAAGAACAGAATATTTGGAATAACTCTAGAAGGTTAGATAAAATAGTCTCTGCAATGCCTAACAATTTTAACATTTTTCTTTGTAGTATTTGTAGTTTATTTGAGTTGTGTTTGAATGCTAAATTTTAATTCAAGACACGAAAAGATTGAATAGCATATTTTCCCCAATTTTTTTTTCTACCATTTAAAGTAGAAACTAAACTTAAAATAAAGAAAAAAAAAAAAAATATATATATATATATATATATATATATATATATATATATATATATATATATATATATATATATATATATATATATATATCGAAGACAGCAGATCGCTTCTGAAATTTGCAACGTGGAGGACGCGGTCATTGGACCGAGAAAACTGGAGACGGAGCATTCAGGAGGCCAAGGCCCGACTCGGGCTGTAGCGCCATTGATGATGATGATGATATATATCGATTGTCGATATTTCGATTATTTCGATTGTCGATATTTGTCGATTTAAGTGACCATTTAAATTTGTAACTTAACTTAAAATACTGAAACCATATATATTTTATCCATTTAAGTTTTTCTTGAAATTCAAATCGGTTTTATTATTACCTTCTTGATTTTACTGTTTCACAACTCAACTACAAAACAAAACCCGCGTTGAATATAAAACACTTTCCTATTTTACGGAAAAAGGGTAATTTATTTATTTTCACTATGAACACTAAAATATTAAAGCGCTTTAAGTGCACAGACAGTCCATAAAACTCCCCACCGTCCTTTTACCTAGAAACACATTTAAAAAGTCATTTCAAAGCGCAAATACAATATCAATTAAAGACGCGTTCAGGTGAATTCCTAATGCACTTATTCCTCCCTATCAGAAACAACGTTTATTTAGGTCAAACTATAAATAATGCGAAAAATATTAGGCATATCGATTTTCTACATACACATACGACAGGAAACCGGATTTATAAAGAAAACTATTTTTGGATTTAATAACTATTTAGAATTTAATTACGCACATATTTCCCTACATTTTACACAAATTCTTGTACACATTTTATTGCATTATTTTGAAGTGATATAACAGCAAATATACAACAAAATTTGACAATTTATTTATTATTAAGTTAAAACATCTTGTATGGTGGATATCCAGGTGCTGAGGATGAAATGGTGCTTTTATTTATGCTTTCCACTGCACTGACATTTGTCGGCTATAGTTGTCCTATTATACTAATAATAGTTCAAGCTGAAGCTTAAGTCTGGTTGGTTAATTTAAAGCTTTCGGCTGTGAAATACTTTGCGTCCTGTAAAATTGATTTACTGACAAAACATTGGTATGCATTTGGACATAACGTTATATTCTAGCAAAATTGAGAGACTGATAAGATTGAGTTTATATATGCAGACGAAATTAAAAATGATAATATATTAAACTAAATCTGTGCATAAACAACAAAGATTTTTTAAATGGCTATGCAGACATGACTAGACAGACACGATTAGAGGTACAAGACTAGGCAGACAAGACTAGGAATTTATTGATATAAATCTTGAAAATCTGCTTTAATTTTAATTAAATTAAATATCTATTGACTTAATATAGTTTACTTAACCTTTAGTCAAACAAAATGTATTAGAACTTGTAACAGGCTGCGTCAGCTACAGAGGACTCTTCTGAGGAAACAATTGATTGCTTTAATAAAGGAATGCGGTGACTTTTCTAATAAAAGATGTATTTTGTGTAATGATAATGCCAAAAATGTTGCTGTTTCCAAGATCATTACTTCAATTATGTATTTTTGGCATGCAGTGAAAACAGGTTGGTTTTAATGGCTGGATAAATTCCAAGTCCGGAAAGTATCTATAGGTGCGTTAGTCAGATATTCTATTTACGACCGGCGAGTTAGTCATCCCGCAGTGTGTCTTTTAACGAATCCTCCCAAAAACCAAAACGGTTGCATCACTCCTGCTGATTTCATCCTTCTACCTTACTAATTGATGATATGAAAAACGCTCAATTTTTTGTAGTCCAATAATAACTTTACAATGTATAACAAATGTTTTTCTTGTTTGTTTTATTCCTGCTTGTCGCTAGAAAAGCTTCCTGAAACATATGTGTAAATAAGACCACACGCGTGTAATATTAATGAATGTTTGTAAACTTCTTAATTTAATCTAACTATATTTAACCTAGCTATGATTTCACGCACAAGTTGTCATTGCTTTTCTCACTTTATATTATGCAATTACACCATTTTATAAAAAATACAAATTATAAGGTAAAGAAGCGGATGCAATAGACGGACAACAATAAACTCAATAGATAATCCTTGACATATCAGGTATGATTAAACTCAAGAAACAAAAATGACATAGACAAGGCTAGAGACAATAGACTAGACACACAATGCTAGATAGACAAGAATAGACAGACATGACTAGAAAGACCAGACTAGACAAGACTAGACAGACAAGACTAGACAGACAAGACTAGACAGACAAGACTAGACAGACAAGACTAGACAGACAAGACTAGACAGACAAGACTAGACAGACAAGACTAGACAGACAAGACTAGACAGACAAGACTAGACAGACAAGACTAGACAGACAAGACTAGACAGACAAGACTAGACAGACAAGACTAGACAGACAAGACTAGACAGACAAGACTAGACAGACAAGACTAGACAGACAAGACTAGACAGACAAGACTAGACAGACAAGACTAGACAGACAAGACTAGACAGACAAGACTAGACAGACAAGACTAGACAGACAAGACTAGACAGACAAGACTAGACAGACAAGACTAGACAGACAAGACTAGACAGACAAGACTAGACAGACAAGACTAGACAGACAAGACTAGACAGACAAGACTAGACAGACAAGACTAGACAGACAAGACTAGACAGACAAGACTAGACAGACAAGACTAGACAGACAAGACTAGACAGACAAGACTAGACAGACAAGACTAGACAGACAAGACTAGACAGACAAGACTAGACAGACAAGACTAGACAGACAAGACTAGACAGACAAGACTAGACAGACAAGACTAGACAGACAAGACTAGACAGACAAGACTAGACAGACAAGACTAGACAGACAAGACTAGACAGACAAGACTAGACAGACAAGACTAGACAGACAAGACTAGACAGACAAGACTAGACAGACAAGACTAGACAGACAAGACTAGACAGACAAGACTAGACAGACAAGACTAGACAGACAAGACTAGACAGACAAGACTAGACAGACAAGACTAGACAGACAAGACTAGACAGACAAGACTAGACAGACAAGACTAGACAGACAAGACTAGACAGACAAGACTAGACAGACAAGACTAGACAGACAAGACTAGACAGACAAGACTAGACAGACAAGACTAGACAGACAAGACTAGACAGACAAGACTAGACAGACAAGACTAGACAGACAAGACTAGACAGACAAGACTAGACAGACAAGACTAGACAGACAAGACTAGACAGACAAGACTAGACAGACAAGACTAGACAGACAAGACTAGACAGACAAGACTAGACAGACAAGACTAGACAGACAAGACTAGACAGACAAGACTAGACAGACAAGACTAGACAGACAAGACTAGACAGACAAGACTAGACAGACAAGACTAGACAGACAAGACTAGACAGACAAGACTAGACAGACAAGACTAGACAGACAAGACTAGACAGACAAGACTAGACAGACAAGACTAGACAGACAAGACTAGACAGACAAGACTAGCCAGACAAGACTAGACAGACAAGACTAGACAGACAATACTAGACAGACAAGACTAGACAGACAAGACTAGACAGACAAGACTAGACAGACAAGACTAGACAGACAAGACTAGACAGACAAGACTAGACAGACAAGACTAGACAGACAAGACTAGACAGACAAGACTAGACAGACAAGACTAGACAGACAAGACTAGACAGACAAGACTAGACAGACAAGACTAGACAGACAAGACTAGACAGACAAGACTAGACAGACAAGACTAGACAGACAAGACTAGACAGACAAGACTAGACAGACAAGACTAGACTAACCCGAAACTTGGCCCAGATACACGTGTATCAATCGATATTTTCTACAGCTGGAAAATCGGAAAAAATCGAACTGATACACCAAAACACTATCCCTCGCAGTAACAAAACGGAAGTAAGTTTGATCTGTCTAAACACCCAATCCATTGGATATTCCGTGGATAGAATTAATTACATGCTAGAAAAGAACGAGCACTGCCAGTTTCTCATTTTAACTGAGCACTGGAAAAGTTCAGACCAACTCGATGTCATCAAGATAAACAATTTTCATCTATCCACCAGCTTTTGCCGGGAGAAAGGGAAACACGGAGGAGTGGCCATATACACATCTTCACCAAATTTCAAGAGAAGGATTGACATCAATAACCTATCCCTAATCTCTGTGTTCGAATGTGCTGTAATCGAATCTAAATTAAATAAAAAAGACACAATAATCATCGGCATTTATAGGGCGCCGTTAACTGATGTGAAAATCTTTATGGACAAATTGTATACCCTCTTAAACAAAGTTATTAAAGAAAAAAAACAATTCATTATTTCCGGTGACTTCAATATTGATACGTTGAAACCATCAAAACTCTGTAGAAAATTTATATCGCTCTTGGAGTCATTTAATACAACACTGACAATAAAGGACATCACCCACCCTAGCTCCAATACTTGCCTAGATAATATAGCAGTGCACACGGATGCGGTGTTTACCGCAGAAGTGCTAAACTTTCACATCTCGGATCATCTAGCTATCCGAACAACTTTTAAAGCCGAAAAAAATCAAACCTCCTTCCGTCATTGCAGAAGCGTCAAAGAAGAGAACATAAAGAATTTTAAAGAAAATTTGAATAACGAAACATGGGATGAGGTTTTTACCAAACAAACCTCAGACGTAGACGGTCAGTGGAAATCCTTTCTGAACACGGTCAAGCTTAATTTTGAGGAAAGCTTTCCCATGTCTATAATTAACAAGAAGCAAACGAAAAAAAAGTTTTTCCATGATACAACAATTGATGCAATGAAAGAACGTATCGACTTATTGCATATATTATCCCAAACAACCCCTGTACTAAAAAGCAGTTACAACAGGCTGCGGCGAAAGTACACGCGTTTATTGAAGCTAGAAAAGAGGAAATACTACCAAAATAAAATTAAAGAGGGTGACAATACCGTAAAATCTACATGGGAAGTAGTACAAGATATTACCCAAATCAAATCTGGTAAGCGAGATGGAGCAAACTGTATGCTGGGGCCGAATATCACGCCCGACATGATAAACGACTTTTATGCCGACAATCCCATAAACCTTACAAAGGACCTAACGAGCTGCCCATACGATAACAAGCTGCAAAATAACTCTCATTCTATTTATTTAGAACCAATAACACAATTGGAACTACAACAAGTTATAAGAGAGCTTAAGAATACAAAAAGCTCGGGCTTCGATGAAATTCCTATGGCAATCCTCAAAGATGTCGCTGTAGAACTATCTAAACCACTTGAAGTCATCATTAACAATGCGTTTTTACACGGAATTTTCCCAAGTTCACTAAAGGTCTCGAAAATAATACCAATTTTCAAGAAGGGAAACATAGACGATATAGACAACTATAGGCCGATCAGTCTACAATCAGCTTTCTCGAAAATTATGGAGAAGCTAATTTGTAAAAGGTTATTACTTTTCCTAAACAAATTCCACATCATTAGCCAACGACAGCATGGGTTTATTAAAGGTCGTTCCATAGAGACTGCTTGCTTCCAATTCATAAGAGAGATAATGAGTCAACTTGAAGATCATAATATACCATGCGGGATTCTACTGGACCTCTCTAAAGCATACGACACAGTCGACCACGCCATCCTATTAAGTAAAGTTGAAAGATATGGAATTAGGGGAGTAACCTTAAACTTGCTTACATCCTATTTAAATAACAGAACACAAATCTCAGAAATTTATACCCCGCAAGAGAAACTAAGATCGACGCCGAGAACCATAAATATAGGTATCCCACAAGGTAGCATTTTGGGCCCGCTTCTGTTTATTTTGTACATAAATGACCTACCAAAATTAAATTTAAACAATACACCAAACTTGATAATAAATTATGCAGACGATACGAGCTTAATTGTAGCTAATAAGGATACAACCGAACTCACAAATAGCATCGAGACATCAATAGCAACGCTGGAAACGTGGTTTAGTGAGAACAAATTAGTGGTAAATAAAAAAAAGACAAACCTAATTATATTTAAAACAAAACGTGATAATCGAATATATAACATGAATATCTTAGTTCAAAACGTTCAAGCGGAACTTAGGAAAAATGTAAAACTGCTAGGAATCCATATAGACGACACTCTGGATTGGACTTCCCATATATCATATGTTTCAAATAAACTTAATAAAGCATTATATGCTTTACGTATTCTTAAACACTACCTAAACCCAGAGATATTACGTACGGTATACGATGCTAACTTTCATAGCCATATTCGTTTTGGTATACTGTTCTGGGGTGGCGGCACAAATATAAAGGACATCACCACTATACACAAAGAAGCACTAAGAGTCCTACTTAACCTAAAGTTTAGGGAATCATGTAGAGGAAAGTTTAGCGCCGCAAACATACTTACTACAACAGGTACATATATTTACGAAGCCCTACTGTTTATATTTAAAAATAAATACCTATTCAGTCAGTACAAAATTAACAACGAGAAGACCACAAGGTATGCAAATCTAAACTACAACGTTCCCAAACATAAACTGACCATGTCTGAAAAATGTCCTCCATATGTAAATATTAAATTATTCAATGCCCTGCCACGGTCAATTAAAGAACAAACAAAATTCAGGGATTATAAGAAAATGCTTCACCATATCCTAATTAATATTGAGCCCTACTCGATGCAGGAGTACTACGTTGCAATAAAAAACTATTGAAGTTTCAAGTTTTAAATTCGGATTTTGACACATTTCTTTTAGCATACATTCAGAATATTGTTATATTTATGTAATTATTTTCCCTTTATGTAAGCTTATATATTGAAATAAATTGAATTGAATTGAATTGAATTGAATTGACTAGACAGACAAGACTAGACAGACAAGACTAGACAGACAAGACTAGACAGACAAGACTAGACAGACAAGACTAGACAGACAAGACTAGACAGACAAGACTAGACAGACAAGACTAGACAGACAAGACTAGACAGACAAGACTAGACAGACAAGACTAGACAGACAAGACTAGACAGACAAGACTAGACAGACAAGACTAGACAGACAAGACTAGACAGACAAGACTAGACAGACAAGACTAGACAGACAAGACTAGACAGACAAGACTAGACAGACAAGACTAGACAGACAAGACTAGACAGACAAGACTAGACAGACAAGACTAGACAGACAAGACTAGACAGACAAGACTAGACAGACAAGACTAGACAGACAAGACTAGACAGACAAGACTAGACAGACAAGACTAGACAGACAAGACTAGACAGACAAGACTAGACAGACAAGACTAGACAGACAAGACTAGACAGACAAGACTAGACAGACAAGACTAGACAGACAAGACTAGACAGACAAGACTAGACAGACAAGACTAGACAGACAAGACTAGACAGACAAGACTAGACAGACAAGACTAGACAGACAAGACTAGACAGACAAGACTAGACAGACAAGACTAGACAGACAAGACTAGACAGACAAGACTAGACAGACAAGACTAGACAGACAAGACTAGACAGACAAGACTAGACAGACAAGACTAGACAGACAAGACTAGACAGACAAGACTAGACAGACAAGACTAGACAGACAAGACTAGACAGACAAGACTAGACAGACAAGACTAGACAGACAAGACTAGACAGACAAGACTAGACAGACAAGACTAGACAGACAAGACTAGACAGACAAGACTAGACAGACAAGACTAGACAGACAAGACTAGACAGACAAGACTAGACAGACAAGACTAGACAGACAAGACTAGACAGACAAGACTAGACAGACAAGACTAGACAGACAAGACTAGACAGACAAGACTAGACAGACAAGACTAGACAGACAAGACTAGACAGACAAGACTAGACAGACAAGACTAGACAGACAAGACTAGACAGACAAGACTAGACAGACAAGACTAGACAGACAAGACTAGACAGACAAGACTAGACAGACAAGACTAGACAGACAAGACTAGACAGACAAGACTAGACAGACAAGACTAGACAGACAAGACTAGACAGACAAGACTAGACAGACAAGACTAGACAGACAAGACTAGACAGACAAGACTAGACAGACAAGACTAGACAGACAAGACTAGACAGACAAGACTAGACAGACAAGACTAGACAGACAAGACTAGACAGACAAGACTAGACAGACAAGACTAGACAGACAAGACTAGACAGACAAGACTAGACAGACAAGACTAGACAGACAAGACTAGACAGACAAGACTAGACAGACAAGACTAGACAGACAAGACTAGACAGACAAGACTAGACAGACAAGACTAGAGAGACAAGACTAGACAGACAAGACTAGACAGACAAGACTAGACAGACAAGACTAGACAGACAAGACTAGACAGACAAGACTAGACAGACAAGACTAGACTGACAAGACTAGACAGACAAGACTAGACAGACAAGACTAGACAGACAAGACTAGACAGACAAGACTAGACAGACAAGACTGGACAGACAAGACTAGACAGACAAGACTAGGCAGACAAGACTAGACAGACAAGACTAGACAGACAAGACTAGACAGACAAGACTAGACAGACAAGACTAGACAGACAAGACTAGACAGACAAGACTAGACAGACAAGACTAGACAGACAAGACTAGACAGACAAGACTAGACAGACAAGACTAGACAGACAAGAGTAGACAGACAAGACTAGACAGACAAGACTAGAGAGACAAGACTAGACAGACAAGACTAGACAGACAAGACTAGACAGACAAAACTAGACAGACAAGACTAGACAGACAAGACTAGACAGACAAGACTAGACAGACAAGACTAGACAGACAAGACTAGACAGACAAGACTAGACAGACAAGACTAGACAGACAAGACTAGACTGACAAGACTAGACAGACAAGACTAGACAGACAAGACTAGACAGACAAGACTAGACAGACAAGACTAGACAGACAAGACTAGACAGACAAGACTAGACAGACAAGACTAGACAGACAAGACTAGACAGACAAGACTAGACAGACAAGACTAGACAGACAAGACTAGACAGACAAGACTAGACAGACAAGACTAGACAGACAAGACTAGACAGACAAGACTAGACAGACAAGACTAGACAGACAAGACTAGACAGACAAGACTAGACAGACAAGACTAGACAGACAAGAATAGACAGACAAGACTAGACAGACAAGACTAGACAGACAAGACTAGACAGACAAGACTAGACAGACAAGACTAGACAGACAAGACTAGACAGACAAGACTAGACAGACAAGACTAGACAGACAAGACTAGACAGACAAGACTAGACAGACTAGACAGACAAGACTAGACAGACAAGACTAGACAGACAAGACTAGACAGACAAGACTAGACAGACAAGACTAGACAGACAAGACTAGACAGACAAGACTAGACAGACAAGACTAGACAGACAAGACTAGACAGACAAGACTAGACAAACAAGACTAGACAGACAAGACTAGACAGACAAGACTGGACAGACAAGACTGGACAGACAAGACTGGACAGACAAGACTGGACAGACAAGACTAGACAGACAAGACTAGACAGACAAGACTAGACAGACAAGACTAGACAGACAAGACTAGACAGACAAGACTAGACAAACAAGACTAGACAGACAAGACTAGACAGACAAGACTGGACAGACAAGACTGGACAGACAAGACTGGACAGACAAGACTAGACAGACAAGACTAGACAGACAAGACTAGACAGACAAGACTAGACAGACAAGACTAGACAGACAAGACTAGACAGACAAGACTAGACAGACAAGACTAGACAGACAAGACTAGACAGACAAGACTAGACAGACAAGACTAGACAGACAAGACTAGACAGACAAGACTAGACACACAAGACTAGACAGACAAGACTAGACAGACAAGACTAGACAGACAAGACTAGACAGACAAGACTAGACAGACAAGACTAGACAGACAAGACTAGACAGACAAGACTAGACAGACAAGACTAGACAGACAAGACTAGACAGACAAGACTAGACAGACAAGACTAGACAGACAAGACTAGACAGACAAGACTAGACAGACAAGACTAGACAGACAAGACTAGACAGACAAGACTAGACAGACTAGACAGACAAGACTAGACAGACAAGACTAGACAGACAAGACTAGACAGACAAGACTAGACAGACAAGACTAGACAGACAAGACTAGACAGACAAGACTAGACAGACAAGACTAGACAGACAAGACTAGACAGACAAGACTAGACAGACAAGACTAGACAGACAAGACTAGACAAACAAGACTAGACAGACAAGACTAGACAGACAAGACTGGACAGACAAGACTGGACAGACAAGACTGGACAGACAAGACTAGACAGACAAGACTAGACAGACAAGACTAGACAGACAAGACTAGACAGACAAGACTAGACAGACAAGACTAGACAGACAAGACTAGACAGTCAAGACTAGACAGACAAGACTAGACAGACAAGACTAGACAGACAAGACTAGACAGACAAGACTAGACAGACAAGACTAGACAGACAAGACTAGACAGACAAGACTAGACAGACAAGACTAGACAGACAAGACTAGACAGACAAGACTAGACAGACAAGACTAGACAGACAAGACTAGACAGACAAGACTAGACAGACAAGACTAGACAGACAAGACTAGACAGACAAGACTAGACAGACAAGACTAGACAGGCAAGACTAGACAGACAAGACTAGACAGACAAGACTAGACAGACAAGACTAGACAGACAAGACTAGACAGACAAGACTAGACAGACAAGACTATACAGACAAGACTAGACAGACAAGACTAGACAGACAAGACTAGACAGACAATACTAGACAGACAAGACTAGACAGACAAGACTAGACAGACAAGTCTAGACAGACAAGACTAGACAGACAAGACTAGACAGACAAGACTAGACAGACAAGACTAGACAGAAAAGACTAGACAGACTAGACTAGACAGACTAGACTAGACATACAAGACTAGACAGATAAGGGTAGAGAGACTACACTAAACATACAAGAATAGATAGGCAAGAATAGACAGATAAGACTGGACAGAATAGACTAGATAGACAAGACTAGGCAGTGAAGACTAGACAGACAAGACTAGACAGACAGTACTAAACAGACAAGGCTAGACAGACAAGACTAGATGGACAAGACTAGACAGGCGAGATTATAGAGACTTGACTGGACAGGCAGTTTTGTCTGTTGAGTTCATCTGGCTGGCTAGTCTTATCTGTCCGTATTTTAATTCAGAGTAGGTTTAGAATTCACAAGACATTATATATACCGAAATTAATTGGTTCACTTATTAACCGATACTTCTTCCTAAATTATAACTGTAGGTTCGTTTTTCTCCACTCGTTTATTTTTCTAGTAAACGATCTTGTTTAGTCTACTATCTATCTAAAATCTAATTTCGAAATAATATTTACATAAGAAAGTTACACCTGGCCGCGTCCTAATGTTTTCATAACTGAATTAAGGCGACGACAGAGGATTTGTATAACAGAAGAAGAAAAAAAAAATGAATTTGGCAGCTTAGCTATAAAAAATTCCCTCTGTTAAATTACATTTCTCGATGTAAAAGCCGTTTAGCAACTGCAGAGGACAATTTTAAAGT
This sequence comes from Phosphuga atrata, assembly GCA_944588485.1. NCBI lineage: Eukaryota > Metazoa > Arthropoda > Insecta > Coleoptera > Silphidae > Phosphuga > Phosphuga atrata. The sequence goes on along the minus strand of OX155896.1, from coordinate 31,329,112 downwards.
GTTTATTTTTAATCATCCTTTGAAATCGCCCAGCAATTAACTCACTGCGATTTTTTATGTAATCAGCGAGTTATAATTAGAGGCGCGTTGATATTTCTGGACTCTTGGCGTAAATGGGGAGAACGATGAATTGGCCGATTTGTATAAGGCGGGGATTTTAAATTAGAGGAGGATATTTTAAATTTTGTTAAAGGCAACTTATAAAAAGTATTTTCTTATTTAAGCGCCCACTTGTAAAACAGACTTAACTTAACAGACACGACTGATGATAGACAAGATTGCGGACAAATGTGGAAGTATGATATATTCGATTTGTGTTAAGATTTTTTATGAATTTTTAGGAAATAACTCTGCAAACGGGAAATTATTATTGGATGTCGGAATATACGAGGTGCAAATTAGAAAGTCTTTGAAATTGAATGTTTGCCCATATTTGAATATTGTAAAAACATTTGATGTTTGTAACCTATAAGTTGTTGACATTTTTCCGAAAATGTTGAATTGGTTTAAACAATTTCCACACTTCTGTTTTGTTACATTTTTGTGAAAATGTAAATTTTTGGGGGAAATAGTGTTGACAAACAATGCGAGCGGGGAATGCACTTCGGCAAAGTGTGTTTCCGCCCCCTTGAGTTTATCTCGCGACAAGTTGTTGTCGGTGGTAGGGGCGAGGGGATATGTGTGTCCCCGGAATGGACGGAAGGAAAACGGACTCTATCTGAAGCACGTGCGCACAATGGAGAGTGCGATGTATGTACATGTTTCACTAGCGAAACCAGGATTTAGTATTAAGCTCTTGAATAACTGATCCCGATTTTAAATATTTTAAACTCTAATTCGCTTTAATATTAATATTCTCTTAAGAAGATTAAAGGCTAAAGCGTTATGTCATAAAACATTAACGTCTATAACAGTAATATTTACTAAAAACTCTACTTCAATTCGAGTTTAGAATACTTCATATATTTCTGATTGATTTCTGATATCTGATTGATTGAAGTTTTATTTTAAAGCCGAGATAAAATTTCAAAGCTAGCTAGATGGAGATTATATTGGTTTTATGTTTGGTTATTAGTTTCAAACTATACTTGTAACATTTACTGTTTAGTCTACATAGAAACACGAATGAGTTTTCAAAACATACACTATGAACTAAATATTTCAACCTCTGTATAAATAATTAGTATCTCTATAATTAGTATCAATTCAATGATTTTTTTTAATAGAAAGTAAACCATAATATTAGAAAACTATACCATACAGCTATACAAAACTAGTCCATACAGTATTACACAAAGAGGATACTAGACTTGACTAGATCGGAATACATAGGACTAAACAAACCAAATTAGGCTAGTAAGATTTCATAGGATAAAACACGCTATACAGGACTAAATAGGACTAGAGAAGAAATAAACAAGAGTTTCTAAAGCACACTAGGCATGACTCGTCTAAACTAGACATTATTTTAAGGACTAAGCACTGCTGGACTAGCCTAGACAGGAATAGAAATGATGAGCCACTACTTATAGCCAGACAATACTTTTTCAGTAATATTAATTACGAAAAGTTGTGTAACTAAAAAACTATGTTCTTAGTCCCCTAATTAAGCAATACGAAAACTTTGCGAGTAAAATATAGTTTGCGAAATTGTTAGTACTTACTTTTAGGAAATTCAGCCGTTCAACTTTTAAAACACCTTATACAGCTACAGTTTTAATAATTTACCGGTATAGTATCAAGTTAAAAAGTTAGCGAGAGCAGAAAAACCGTGGAATCACGGTGAAAGGCCGGCATAGATGCACGAAAGAAACTGCTCTACGTGATGCAACTCGGGCTCAACACTCCGAAGTCTTTGTTTATTGCAGCAGGAGCGAGCGAGAAAGCAAGAGCTCGATCCTGTATCATTTATCGAGTTTGAAACAGAATTAATTAGATAGGGAGCAAATGGATAAACGCCTCAATGCCTAAAATGGATCAATTTCTGAAGATGATTATAAGTTTATGACCAGTCGAGAACTAGAAAATCTTGTTTGATCTTATATCGTTTTGTCTGGTATTGTCCAGTCTTGTTTAATCTGTTTTTGATGGTCTTATCTGGAAGAAGAAACGGACAGGACGGGACAGGTTTTATTGTAATAAGTAGTTTAGAATTATGGTAGAATAGTTGATAGTCCCTAGTTAATTATCGTTTGAATGTATTGTCTAAAAACCAAGTTTTACCCAAATCGATGTTTGATATCTAGTTATATTAATTTTGGTAAGACCTTAAAAAAGTAGGTACTTACGTATTAACGCCACCGCAGCGAGAGGTCGCGCTACCGCACGATATGTGGTCTGGATTTATCTGCACTAATATAACCTAATCTAACCCTTATCCAATATTTTTTCATATTTCGGATCGAGAGGTCGCGCTATCCCGCGATATGTGGTCTGTATTTATCTGCTCCATTATAACCGAAACTAACCTCCATTTTGTTCAAATCTGTAGCTGCGGTGGCGTTAGTACGTAAGTACCGAAAATTAGTACTTGTTTAATGTCTTTTGCGAAACGTATTTTTTAATATCGATTGGTAATTAAACAAATTGCATTATATTCAATGAGAAACATATGTGATAATCCAAAAAAAAATAATATTTAGAAACATGATTTGTTTGTTCTTTTTATGTGGATGGTGTTTTCGACATTTTGCCGAATATTTAATTTTTGCTTTTATTCCTCGACATGCAGTTCGGAACTGTTGTTTCGCCGTATAGTGTTAAATATTACAATTTTCGTTTTGCAAGTGGAGGAAAAAATACATATTTTTTTAAACACCAATGTATATTTGTGTGCTCACAAAAATGTTACACTAAAACTGAAACAATTCATTTTAAATTGGTATTTGTATAGGAAAATATTCCGTGTCTACAATGTTTGTTAAAACAAAAAATAAATATTTTTGCATATTATGATCATGTGCCATTCTGGAATAATGTGATGTAATTCCAATTTTAATTTGATGAAAACCGATTGTATTTCAAAATCTACATTTATTTACATAATAATATAAAATCCAAACAGTTTGTTTGAATATAGCAAAAGTAAATCAAAAATAGTATATTATGTTATTAGAAGTAAAAGGTGACACTTGCGTGTTAAGGCTAGAAGTGCTTTCTCTAATTGCATTGTGTGTAAAGTCTTACTGAAGTGAACTTAGTTACTTTGTATGAATGCCATTCAATTACTTAATTATTTGAGGAAAAATTAAATAAAAAACGTTTTGGATCTTAATATTATTGAGAATTAGCATCTATTATTTTCAAAATTTTTAATAATTGACAAAAAAACAAACTTCCTTGCGCATTGGTTGCTTAGTTTGGTTACTACATTCATGACTAGAATCTAAAAGTAACCCCTATATCCATAGGCAAATTATGTTGCTTAAAGTTTAAATAAAATTACAATATTAGTGGAGCTTAAAGGGAAAGTTTGTATAAAATTAATTTCAGAAAATTGCTTGTTAAAAAGATAACATTTAATCATTTTATGTGAATAATATTAAAACAATAAGTGGAGCAAGTTTCTAGTGCCAAAAGCAAACCTTTGCCAACTCGCCAGTTTACGCTATATTTCACAATTTTTTATTAACGCAAATCAAAAATTATTTGTGGAAATATTCTCTGTTTGAAATTGTTTGCCTACTTTTAATACTTATCTGTCTCATAAAGTCATGTATTAAAATTCTTTTATTCACCAGAGAACATTTCTGTCAAGCAATTATATGTTTCTTTGAAATGTTTCCAGAAATTGTTTATAAAACTTGCTCATGATTCGAATAAAAACAAAATAGACAAGAAAAATTACTAATATTTGGCAATCATCCACACAATGAAAATATATTTATTATTATATAATATTCAAATTTATATAATATTTATTTATTTATTTACACGAATTGGCCAACTAAGGACCGCGTTACAAATTCTATTTCATATTTTTTTCTTCTTCTTCCTCTTCTCTAAGGCTGTTCTTCTTCCTGCTGCCATTTTCGCCTAATGTTCAGCTGTTAGTTTCCTGTTGGTCTTAGTTTTTGGAGCCTCCTGAAAAACCTGAAATTCATTTATTGCCTTTCTGTACTTATCCCTGTTCATTGAGTCTATTTCTTTAAGTTTAAGTTCTGTAAAGCTTCTCTTTATTCCTTCCAATCAAGGATGGAAGGATCTCATTTCTGTTGCGACCGGTTTAATATATTGGTAGATCTTTTCATTGCTCATCTTTACCCATTTTTCGCCTTTTTTGTGTCAATCAAGAATCTTTCTCAGAATTACTCTTTTCTTCTTCTCGAGCTCTTATACTAGTCCTTTATTCATTGAGGGAGAGTGTTTCTGCTGCATATTGTACTTCTGTTCTTCTACTGTGCTGTAGTGTAATATTTATGCGTGGCGATACATATATTGTTATACAACTTGTTAAAATTTGTTTCCTCCTAAATTTATCTATTCGAAGTTTTACATTTCCTTTTTCTATACCAGTATAGGTTATTGTTTTTCCCAAAAATTTAAACTGTTTGACTCTATCGATGCATCCAATATTTGTGTGAAGTTCCTTAATTTCCTTAAATTTGTTAGACATAAATTTAGTTTTTTCTCGTGATATTCGTAAGCCAAATTTAGCTTCATGTTTTGCTAAGATTTCTATTTGTTAACTGCATCTCCTATATTTGTGGATATGAGAGCAATATCATCTGCAAAAGCTAGTGAGTGTATCGTTAGTCCTTTAAATAATCCTCCAAAAGAAATTCCCTTTAGTTTTTTGTGTGTGTATTTTTCCAGTGTCTCCCTCATTATATTTTCCAGAGTGAGTTGAATAGGATTGGGGAGAGTCCGTCAACCTACCTCAGAACTCTTTGGATTTTGATAGGTTCAGAAATCTTGCCTCGAAATTTAACTTTGGACCTGGTATCGGTCAATGTTTGCTTCACAATCTCTCTGGTTTTTGTATCACTTCCAAATTCCTCCAGAATTCTAATTAGGCTTCTCTGTCTATTAAGTCATATGTCTTTATGAAATCAGTAAACGTTGTAACATGTTGTTGTCCAGCACGTGTTCTGATTATATTTTTCAGATTGATAATTTGCTCCGAACAGCTCCTCCCTTTTCTAAATCCACCTTGCCATTCTCCTATTTGTGCATCGAGAACTGGTTCCATCCTGTTTAACCGTATTTTTTAAAAGACCTTGTATGGAACAGATAAGAGGGAAATCCCCTGTAATTGTTCACGTCAGATCTGTCGCCTTTTTCGTGGAGCGGATATATAAATATCATCTTCCAAACTTCTGGGATCTTCTCGCTTCGCGAAATTTCCTTAATAATAGCACTGAGGTGTAGTGAATCTTTTTCCTCGTCTAGTTTCAAAAGTTGAGCTGTGATTCCATCTTCACCAGGAGATTTATTGTTTTTGAGGGATTTTAGCGCATGCTGGATTTAATTTGTAGTTGGTGGATGTGATTCTGTAGGAATTTTGTCTGGAGTTTTAAATTCCGGTCTCTCTGGGGGCGATTTACAGTTGAGAAGGTCTTCGAAATATTGTGCTAAAATGTTGCAATTGTCTTGGTCATTTATAACAATTTTCCCTGACTTGTCACGAAAAGTTAAACATTTTGGTTCATACCCTTTCAGGTATCTTTTGAAGGATTTGTAATAGTCTCTGGATTTGTTTTGAGTGAAGTGCACTTGTACTTGTTGAAGGGATAGTTTTTCGTATAGTCTCTTTTTGTTCCTGATTGTATAAGATGTTGTATAGATGTTAATAATATTTATTATCATATAAAATAATATTTACAAGACTAAACCAGACTATAGCAGAAAAGACCAGAAAACAATAGACAAGACCAGATAAGACCAGACAAGACTAGACAAGATCAGACAAGAACAGGCAAGACCAGACAAGATTAGACAAAACCAGACAAGACGATACAAGACCGGTGAAGACCAGAGAAGATTAGACAAGACCAGACAAGGCCAGACAAGACAAGGCAAGACCATACAAGACCAGACAAGACCAGACAATACTAGAAAAGAACAGGCAAGACCAGATAAGATCAGACAAGACCAGACAAAAATAAAACAAGAATAGACAGGACCGGAAAAGACCAGACAAGACCCGACATGACCAGACACGTCCAGACAAGACCAGACAAGATTATACGAGACTATACAAGACCAGACAAAACCAGACAAGGCCAGGCAAGACCAGACAAGACCAGACAAGACCAGACAAGACCAGACAAGACCAGACAAGACCAGACAAGACCAGACAAGACCAGACAAGACCAGACAAGACCAGACAAGACCAGACAAGACCAGACAAGACCAGACAAGACCAGACAAGACCAGACAAGACCAGACAAGACCAGACAAGACCAGACAAGACCAGACAAGACCAGACAAGACCAGACAAGACCAGACAAGACCAGACAAGACCAGACAAGACCAGATAAAACCAGACAAGACCAGACAAGACCAGGCAAGACCAGACAAGACCAGACAAGACCAGACAAGACCAGACAGGACCAGACGAGACCAGAAAAGGCTAGACAACACCAGACAAGACCAGACAAGACCAGACAAGACCAGACAAGACCAGACAAGACCAAGCATGACCAGACAAGACCAGACAAGACCAGACAAGACCAGACAAGACCAGACAAGACCAGACAAGACCAGACAAGACCAGACAAGACCAGACAAGACCAGACAAGACCAGACAAGAGCAGAAAAGACCAGACAAGTCCAATCAAGACCAAACAAGACCAGACAAGACCTGAGACAAGATCAGACAAAGCCAGACAAGATCAAACAAGACCATACAGACCAGACAAGACCACACAAAACCAGACTGGACTAAACAACACCAGACAAGCTCAGACAAGAGCTTACAAGTAGAAACATGACCATGACAAGGCCAGACGAGAACGTACTAGACCAGATGGCAAGATAAAACTAGAAAAAGAGTAGGAAAAACCAGAAAATAAGTGGCAATACCAAACGAGACGAGACGAGACTAGACGAGTTATGATTAATTAACTTATTTGTTCATGTCTGTTATTCTTTGGTCTTGTCTGGTCTTATCTGGTCTTTCTGGTCTTGCCTTGGTCTTGTTTAGTCTTGTTTGGGCTTCTCTGGTTTTGTCTGGTCTTGTCGAGACGAAACCAGATGAGACAAGACCGGACGAGACGAGACCAGACGAGACGAGACTAGATGAGACGAGGCCAAAGGCGACGAGACCAAACGAGACGAGACGATACGAGACCTTACGAGACGATACCAGACGGGACTGGATGAGACGAAACAGGACGAGACCGGAAGAGCAGACAAATAGACCTGAGTGTCAAGAGTGATTATTTGATATAATTTGGCAAGAATTAAATTGTTTATAAGATCATATCTAGAATCGAATCTACATTTTTATTGGTGAAATGTTTAGTCTCAAATAATTTTTTTGGAAAAAGAAAATCAATTTGTATCAATGTGTTATATATTTAATAATGACACATAATTAATTTGAAAATATAATTAAAATAGTAATAATACAAAATTAAATAATAAATGATTAGTTATTATTAGGATAAATGGGACACATTAAACAAATGTGTTTAATATGAATTGACCAGAAGAACATTAATTAGCAGGGCGTATAATTAGATTATGGAAGCCTGTTGTTCTGGAAACAGTATAGACAATCATTATTATACATACTATAAATTAGTCGAACAATTCCAGTCCAATTAAAATGTGAAAAACGTGAACGTTTGAAAGTATTTGATAGATATACGGATCATGATTTAGATTATTTCCCCTTATCGCCTAGTTATAATTAAAATTTGTGGTTGGCGTGCTAATATATTTAACAGTTAAATATGCGCTGTCACAGCTTACCGTGCGGAATATGCAATCGAGGAAACGAAAACGCCCTCCGGAAAATATGCAAAAGGAAATAAATAAAACGTCGACTCACCTGCAACAGAAAAAGAAAATACATATTAATTCTATATTAATTTGTACGGCGTTTCTTCATTTACATAAAAGCAAGATAAAAGATAAGAGAAAACAGAATGTAATGGTAGTCGACCCTCTCCAAAATATAATAGTAATGAAACAGTGTTAAGGGTTCTGACTTTTTTGCAATTAAGAACACGATGTTGAATTCAACAACTGGATTACAATCGTTTGTTGTTTCTTAGAATTTATTTCATATCAATGCATATTTTTATCACTTTTTCTTTAATAAAAAATGTAACAACTAGTCAAGTTATACCTCCTCTATTGTGACTTTGTCCAGTTGTGAAAACTATCGTCAAGTGTTTTCTACTTTTATTTTGCGTTTTCTCAATTAGTATATTTGATATTTAAGAATCAGAAATGGGGCAAGATAATTTTAAACATTTATTATTATTATTCAACAGTTATCGGTGTCTGGAACGCAAGTACAAAAAAAGAAGTCGGGTATAAAATAAGGAATGTAATGAATAAATAGACGTTCCATCATTTTTATGGTACCATTTCGACGTTTAACGGCTCCTCGCGAACCTTCGTGCAATTATGCGCCGCATAAAATGCGAATCGCATAGATTAATAGTTACTTTATTCCGGCCTCAGTGCTTATGGGGAAACTTATGGGCCGGTCTGGATAATTTATTCGATACATGTAATAAGGGGATGCCGTGGCCGCCCCGTACTCTTCCGCCGCCTGTGCCGTGTTCAGCCCACATATACTACGAACCGATCAGGGCCACTGTCTAAACAAAGGATACTAAAACGGACAAAGATTTGTTGCTCCCCCGCGGTGTTTTATATCCCTCTAGATTTCAACTAACTTTTATCGACCTCCCTCAAACTGATGAACTTCTATTTTTACTTATGTTAACAACTCGAAAAACCCTTTAAATTATTGTAGACATTTTCTAGTTTCGTACATTTTAACCTCTATAGACTTGCGCCGCAGAGAAAAAACAAGACAATTTTGAAAAGAGAAAGCGAGGAAAACTGATTTGTGATTTCATTTTAGACTAATCTTGCCTATCGATTAACTTTTGTTTGTCCAGTGTCATATGCGTAATGTAGTGCTGTCTATCTAGTCGTGTCTGTATAGTTTAATCTAACCAGTTTTATCTGTAAAATCTTGTCTCCCTATATTCATTTATCTATCCCTGTATATTTAGCCTTGTGGGTCTTGTTCCGTGTGTCTAGTATTTTCAATCAAATTTCGGTTATGGGTTACTTATGTTATGGGTTTATATAAACCTAAAACGAACGGAACACAGCCTGAATATATAAATATATTCAGCCGTTTTAAAATTTACTGAGTCCTTTTTGGACTACCAAAACAAATTTCATGTGAAATTTGTAAGTTATTCTACAGCTTTATCCACCTTCGTGGCACTCAACAAAAACCATAAGAATAACTTTGTTTTTAAGATCATGTCTTTCCGATACCTTAAGTGGATAAGCCATCTGTGTACACGTTTCGAGATTTATCTCTCATCAGCACAGATTTGCGTCCATGAAAAACAATTTGTAAACCACTCACTTGAAACCCTATGCGGTGACTAGGGTTACATGTTTTTAATTTTGACATTTTGTGAGAGAGACATGAACTTAGCAGGTTATTGACTGAACTGATAATTTAGAATTGGTGAAACCATCCCACGTTATAGATAATCATATAAACTTAAAACAAACGGAACACAGCCTGAATATATAAATATATTCAGCCTTTCCGGAGCTCTATAGCAATTACTGAGTCTTTTTAGGGCTACCAAAACAAATGTCATGTGAAATTTTTAAGTTATTCTATAGCTTTCAGTCCACCTTCGTGGCACTCAACAAGAACCGGAAAGTATCGGAAAGACATGATCTTTAAAACAAAGTTATTCTTATGGTTTTTGTTGATTGCCACAAAGGTGGACTGAAAGCTATAAAATAACTTACAAATTTCACATGAAATTTGTTTTGGTAGTCCTAAAAAGACACAGTCATTGTTATAGAGCTCCGGAAATGCTGAATATATTTATATATTCAGACTGTGTTCCGTTTGTTTTAAGTTTATATTATTATCTATAACGTGGGAGGGTTTCGCCAATTCTAGATTACTTTTTATATAATTAGTGGTTTCAAAGTACCTGTCCAAAAAGACAAAAAAACTACATGGATTTTTTTCCGTCATAGTTGTCTATCCCTTGCTGTATAATTTTGTGTGTCTAGTCATGTTTGTCTAGCTTCGCCTGTTCTGTCTTGTCTATCTAGTCTTGTATATCTAGTCTATCTAGTCTTGTCTGTATAGTCTTGTCTGACTAGTTTTGCCAGTGTAGTCTTGTTTGTCTAGTCTTCCATGTCTAGTCTTGTTTGCATAGACTTTTCTGCCTAGTCTTGTCTGTCTAGTTTTGTCTGGTAAGTCTTGTCTCTTTACTCTTGTCTGCCTTGTCTTGTCTGTATAGCCTTGTCTGTCTAACGTTGCCTATCTAGTCTTGTCGGTCTACGCTCGTCTGTCTAGTCTTTCTAGTTTATTCTTGTCTGCCTAGTCAAGTCTTGTACGCTTAGTCTTGTTTGTCTAGTCTTTAGATTCTATGTAGTATTATCTGTTTAGTCTTTAGTGATAACTTTGGTCTATTTATTCACATTAATGTTCGTGTATCTAGTCTTGAGTCGTTAGTTTTTTGCACATTGTGCAGCTATAGTTGCAGTGTAGAATTAAGTTTCGAAACTTTACTTTTAATATAGTTTTTGTATTAAGGGTGAAGTAAAGGTAAAGCCTTGGTAATAAATAACGGGCTTAAGCTAGTGAATGTAGCTAAACCCAACAACACTTTACAACATTATTACTACATTCTGGGCGCATTTAAATTAGTTCGGCCAGGGTTTACTACCTACTTATATATTAGAAGTTTGGCGCGATAATTTAGTACTGACAACAAGTATTAAACGAACAATTGGTAGATTTATAATACACTTTGGTATAAACAAATTAAAAATATCTAAATTTATAGTTGTAATCCTCTATTTAGATTATTTTGTAAAATTTTGAAGGATTTGTTAATTCTTTTGGTTTGCCGATTTGCAATAACTTAGATAATAGATTTCTATGTAAATATATTAATTCCGTTGCGTGTGAATTCCTCCAGATATATTTTTCCAACGAACTAGTTATCTAGGTAACACAAATAGTCCAATATATAAGACGTCCTAACAAATTACCAGCAGTAATTCTTCGCGATCTGAATTGGCTGTGCTAGGAGGGCGGGTGGGGGTTGTTTGTATCGTTTGCGCGATCTCGCCTCGTATATGTTTAAGGGTGAATCATGGTCCTGTTATCAGGTTATCGCATCCTCGCGTGCAAGCGGCTTGCCATCTCTGTCGGCGGGTAGCAGAAAGCCACCCCGAGACGGGTGTTAAGTCGGCACACGCATTCGATACTCGGGGATACAATGATGGGAGTTTTATGTAGAAGGATTCGCGTCGGCGGGGTGTAAGTTATGTACGGTACGGGGTTGCGACTTTGATGGGTTTTATCACGATATGGGTGGTATCGATTTCGTTTCGTCGGCGAAACATAAAATTGATTTTACCCTTATTATTTTTCTTTTTTTGGAAAGTCTCGTGATATTTATGAATTTCTCTTATTTTTTGACTTCTACGTGTTTCTTTATTGGGTTAAGCTAAATTCAATTTTCTCATTACTGATGATTTTATTTTTGTACTGGAAACATGAAAGGGAAACACGAAATGTCTTATTTAGACTTATCTGTGTCTTATCTTATGTCTTATCTGTCTTTTGTGTCTACGTTTCTCTGTCTAGTCTTGCCTATTTAGTCTTGTTTCTATAGTCTTGACTGACTAGGCTATGTACCCCGACTGTATTAAATGTCTGTTTAATGTAGGGTCCAGATTAAACAGACATTATAGGCAGCTGGTTTAGAATTTTGTTAGAAATGGGTATTAAATTAGGTATGAAGTTTGAGTAAGTGTGAGTGGTAAATATGTACATAGATTTAGTGGGTGAAATTTCTGCCGGAATTCTAGCCGATGAATATTTGAGACGTGTGTGCAACTGATGCTCGTCGCCGTCCGATTTCCAGCATTTTCTTCGGTAGTTTATTATTCGTGTTATTTCGCTGGCGTTGACAGTAACCGTTGAAAAATTCAATAAATCAACGCTCTCTCGCATCTAACATATATTGCAGATACTAACACCAGATATTGTACAAAGCTTGACACAATAAAAAAAGTCATCTGAATTATACACAACGTTGATAAATGGATGAAGAAGTTGCGTTTATATTACACAGAAGAATGAGTGAATCAGGTCTGTATCTAATCTACTGTTAACATTTCTTAACCTCCCTGGAAGCACTTTATTTATACGAGCATTCGCGCTATTTCCAATTTTCAAAATTTCTATCGGACTGGTTTGTATTTAACACGATTGCACTTCCCAAAAAGCGCAAGTCTGCCTTGCGCGCATATTAAGAAATATTATTCAAAGGTTTTTAGCAGAATTTGCAAAGCGTAGTTATTTGAAAAACAATTTGTCAATTCTGTCATATTCTTAAACAACAATACTTTCATCATTATTCGTGGTACTTTAATCACTCTGGATAGACATTGTTCGCCATACAAAGCTAAATTTCATAGATAATATTTCCACAGATTAGTAAATCAAACATGGAATATTCGTTGAGAATTGCTGTAGTTGTGCAGGCAGCTTAATAAAATCAAATCATTCGATTAACATATAAATAATAGACATGTCGAGTAAAACGTGTATTTTGAGTGTAATTTGCTGTAACAAAATATCTAAGGAACGTGCAAGCTTTTTTCCACATGTTTATCGGTATTACTTGTGTCGTTTGGGTATCGCGTTTATAGTTAGTTTGGTGGGTGCGTTTGCTTAATGCCCGCATGCGTCTACACTTCCGCACTATCGCACCCATTCGACACGCCACGACATTTTCATATTTTCCGCTCCGATTGCACCAGATTACTCAATTATAAGTACGTTTATTATTTATTTTGATTTAAACACTGATTTTTGATTCGGATAAATGTGTGTGTCTAAATAAACATGGACGTTGAAATGATACAGAAAGGATTGCAAAATTGCAGCAAAATAACAACAGTTACTGAAAAAAAACAGAGAAATGATAGATAACACCAGACAATACAGAAAAGGCCAAACAATACGATAAAAGATCACATACAATAAGACTGACAAGACTAGACAAAACCAGACACGACCAGATAAGACCGGATAAGACCAGACAAGACCAGACAAAACCAGAGAAGACCAAACAAAAAAACAGACAAGACCATACAAGACCTGACATGACCAGACGAGACCATAACACACAAGACCAGACAAGACTAGATAAGACCAGACAAGACCAGGCAAGACCAAGCAAGACCAGAGATGACCAGCCAAGACCAGCCAAGACCAGACAAGAGCAGACAAGACCAGAAAACACCAGACAATGCCAGACAACACCAGACAACACCAGACAAGACCAGACAAAACCAGGCAAGACCAGACAAGACCAGACAAAACAAGACAGGACCAGAAAAAAACAGGCAAGACCAGACAAAACCAGAAAAGACCAGAGCAGACCATACATGACCAGACAAGACACGAGAAGATCAGTTAAATCCAGAAAAGACCAGAAAAGACCAGACAAGACCAGACAACACCAGACAACACCAGACAACACCAGACAAGACCAGACAAATCCAGACAACACCAGACAAGACCAGACAAGACCAGAAAAGAGCAGACAAGACCAGACAAGACCAGATAAAACTAGACAAGACCAAACAAGAACAGACAGGTCCAGACAAGACCAGATAAGACCATACAAGACCAGACAAAACCAGAAAAGACCAGGCAAGACCAGAAAAAACCAGAAAAGACCAGACCAGACCATACATGACCAGACAAGACACGAGAAGATCAGTTAAATCCAGAAAAGACCAGACAAGCCCAGACAAAACCAGACAAGACCAGACAAGACCAAAGAAGACCAGACAAGACCAAACAAGACCAGACAAAACCAGGCAAGACCAGAGATGATCAGACAAGATTAAACAATACCAGACAAGACTAGACAAGGTGAGACAAGAACAGACAAGACCAGTCAATACCAGACAAGACCAGATAAGATCATACAAGACCAGACGAGACCAGACAATTCCAGACAAAACCAGACAAGACCAGACATGATCAGACATGAGATCACATGACTAGACAAGACCAGACAATACGAGAGGAGACCATACAAAACCAGAAAAGACCAGACAATACTAGACCACGCCGGAGAGGATCAGATAAGACCAGACATGGCAAGACAAGACTGTACCAGGCAAGACCAGGCAAGACCAGACAATACCAGACAAGACCAGACAAGACTAGACAAGGCCAGACTCGGCCGGACAAAACCAGACAACACAAGACAAGACTGGACCAGACAAGACCATACTGGACCAGAGAGGTCCGGAGAAGATCCGGCGATTGCAGATTAGACCAGACGAGATCAAACGAAATTAAACGAAACCAAACGAGACTATAGGAGACCAGACTAGTTCAGACGAAACCAGATGAGATCAGATTAGATCAGACAAGACGAGACAAGACAATAAAAGACCAGACAAGACCCAACAAAACCCGGCAAGGCCAGACAGGACCAGTCACGACTAAACAACATGAGACAAGACCAGACTTGATCGAACTAAACCAGATAAGATTAGTCAAAACCAGACGACACCAAACAAGGCCAGATGAGACCAGGTAGGACCAGAGAAGACCAGACAAGACCAGAGAAGACTGGGCAAGACTAAACAGGACTGGAAAGGACCATACAAATCAGGGGTAGCAGAGAACACACGAGACCAAACAAAGTCAGACTAGACGAAATGAAACCAGAGATGACCAGACCAGTTCAGATGATATCACTTGAGATCAGATGAGACTAGACGAGACCAGTCGAGGTAACAGGAGTCCTAGCGAGATGAATACGGTAGGACTAGAATAGACCAGGTTAAATAATGCTAAAACATGCTTTACCTGGACATGTCTATAGTTGATGTAACTAGATTAGACCGGATTAAACCTGAAACTGGACTAGACGGAACTTGGCGTAGCTAGGCTGTGCTAGACTGGACTAGACTGGACCAGACTAGACTAGATTGGAATGGGCTGTACTAGACTAGACTAGTCTGACATAGACTCAGCTATTCTGAACTAGATTGGACTGTATTGGAATGTAGAAGAGTAGACTAGATCAGATCTTAAAATACTGTAGCGGATTTAACAGGATTACACTAGGTTGAGCTTCTCTTAACTAGACTGGGTTATATTGAACTATACTGCATTAAACTGGGCCAGACTAGACTTAGGCTGAATTACACTGGTTACTGATAATACAAGATTTCGACCCATAGAAAATGTTAAAACTTAAAGCACGCAAAGACTATCAAAATAGATAAGACATAGGAAACAATAACAACTCACTATTGCACGCCTAAACTATAAGTCACATTAAAATACTTAAAATACTTTCATAGATTCCAAAATAAACAGGAAAAAATCTTCTTTGTCTACGAAAGTCCGTGGAGAATTAAAACTCGTGACGCGCCCGAAACTAATTAAAGTCTAGAAAAATCCAATAACAATTGTCCCTTCAACATTCGCAATTCAACATAAAACAAAGTTGTTTTGTGTGTTACAACAAACAAACTTCAACACATATGAGTTTTTCCACATCGTATCAATTTGAGAATTGTTTGCAAGTCCGACTTGCTCGGCCGGCTTGGAAATCGAGGGCGATGTTTTGCCGCCGCCGACGCAACTCGCATATATCTCGGCGCAGGCCTAATTTGTAACACCGACGGCTCTTATATGTGAGCTACGAGGCGTCCCGGCGCGCCAACACGTGTTATTTGCTGGAGGAAAAATAGGCAGTTCAATTAGTGGCTGATTGGAATATATTGGATCCCGTTAATTTCAAACCCCTAAAACGCCATCTTGTTGTTGTCATATAAATTTCTCTTTATTATAACAAGATATACGAAGACCTAATCAACACTTATATTTATTAGTTAATATAATCAATATTTGAGACAGACAAGAGTAGGTAGACGAGACCAAAAAACAAGTCTAGACAGATTGGTCTAGAAAGAGTTGATGCAAAGGACTAGACAGACAAGACTAGAAAGGGACATTACAAATGCTTTCTTTTTGTCCAACTTGGATCAATGCAATTAGATGGTAAAATATATGAATTTCTTGTCGTTGTTGAGTAGGCGAGAGATTAAAATAAATGTCCGATGGGAGAAGATGACTCTTCTCCATTTTCCTTGCCCGGCAATAATTAAATTAGTCTATTTAGAGCGTGAATACGTTAGTTCCACTTTGTTTTATTTCCCTTCCGGGTTTTCAGCGAAAATTTTATTCGAAATATCTTCGCGCGATTAAACAAAATGGATCGTGCGAAATTAATGGGACCGTAAAATTATTTATTGGATATTAAGGGATGTTGCATTAACTCACTATAAACACGTCCTTGTGATTTTATGTTTGTTTATTTTAATATCCCTTAATGTTTATTCATGCTGAATTTTTCCTATAAAACTTTGAGTAATATTCTAATATTCAAGCCTCGTCTCTATAGGCTGGTTTATCTTTTTTAATCTGCCTAGTCTATTATACCTATTCTGATCATTTTATGTATATGTGTTTATTTTCTGTTGGATTAATAGAGACCGAGTGGGGTCTAGTTTATGAATATTCAGTGAATAAATCGTCCAAAATACTAACAATATGATACGCTCGAAGTCTAATATAACGGCCGTCTATGGTAATATGAACTCGCGGCGAATATTAATTCCGCTTTTTGTTGAGCAACAACATGGACATTTATTACCAGCGCAGTAATAGGGCGAACTTAGCCGAGGGTCGGACCGTCCCCTTTCCATCCAACATGCAATTGCCGGGATGCGAGGAAGAACGTATTTCTTCCTGTTTGTGTACTGAACGTATTTTGGTTTCGTATCGCCTGCAAGTAAGTCGACTACGACGATATTGCATATGGGTAATGCTTTCTTCGGCGCATTTCAAGTAATTTCCAACACAGCAACATGAAAAAGTTTTAACTAATTAAAAAGGACGAGAGTAATTGCAAATTTTACAGTAAATTAGGTTACAATGTTTGCCTAAAGCATAAATTTTATTTTGTTTTAAGTTTTTATGACCACAATACTAGGACAAGGAGGTAAAACAAAAGGCGCCAAATAAGAGTAGACAGACAAGAATAATCATACTACAAGACTATGAAAGACTTATTTGGACTATTAATTTATTTCAAAAATTTTAAACTAACTTTATTTTCACTTATCAACTTATATCTAATTGGAAACTTGGATAACTTGTCTTACCTAATCTAAACTCCATTTTTAATCTACCATTTTGTTCGAAGCCACTTTGGATTACAGAAGGCTTCATGAACTTTGTTGTTGTTTACTAATTGGAATTGTACGTCTTGCATATTATAAAGAAACCCATTAGAAATGTTTTGTACAAATTTCTATAAAACGGAAGTTTAAGGATTGTTGTTTTTGTAATCGAGATGAGGCAGATAAATATGTGCAATTTATCCAAATAATGGAAAAAATACTTAACACTTGGATGATAGAAATTTGATTGTAAACTTTACATGATTTTTAATTTTTTCCGTATTTTTCCGTAAGTGCTGTAGGGAAGTAGTTAAGTAGTTGGGCAAGTCCTGCAGGAGCTGGCGGTCGGTATAGAAATTGTCCTATGGGATATGTACACGCGCTTGAACTGCCAGACTTGATGCATTACCGTTGTCTGGTTATTCGTATAAGTTGTTCCACCTCTATGGGATTACATAAATTAACGAGTGGCGCTGTTTGCTGTTTTGCCTCCTGGTTAGTTTTATTGCGGCCAATTAAATTTATAGTTTTGCGGCTTCGCGCTCGGTTTTAACGCAGTTTCATCCGATATTAATGTTTAAATTCAATTGCCCGTTACAATTATAAAGCTTCAATATACACATATACTCCCTTCACTTTAGGCATGATTTTTTATTATTGTTTGTTTTGCTGTTGCGTTGCTTTGCGCTAGAAGGCTTTAATTAAAAATTTAATAATGGGAATATCAAGCCCTTTGTTCTTGTGCTGTATTAATCGTGCGCTTTTTTTCTCGTTGTTACCTTTTTTGCATATGAGTATGTTCACCGCATACATACCAACTTCTGTTTTATAAAATTATTATATTTAATATTCATTTAACAAGAGATACGAATTTCAAAAACACAGTCAAATTTGAATAAAAATACATCAATTTTTAACAGCTGTTTCACTACACTATAAAAGTATTATAAGATATAAAATAAGTCAGATAAATCTTGGTTAGAGCAAGTCCAGACACACATGTAGACAAACTTTCTAGACAAATGAGACTTTATTGATAAAACTATTTATGCATGCAAACATCTTAGAGAAATAACATAAAGCAACTCTTTATGGTGAATTTGAATTATGGAATTTTAAACGCTATTTGATATTGAAAGGATTGACATTTTATATTAGTTATTTAGAATTTTTGGACAAAAAATAAAATTTCTTGAAAATAGCTACACTAATTGCTTAATTCGTGACTTATGTTTTCTATTCAATAGTTTAAGGGGTTTACACGGTTTTATAACCTTTTACTGACAACTATATGCAACTATTATCTCTCTAGTCTTGTCTGTCTAGTTTTTGCTGTTTATTCGTGTGCATCTGGAATTGCCTATCTAATATTCTCTCCAGTTTTATGTATCCAGTTTTGTCTGTTTAGTCCTGTCTGTTTACTTTTTTTGTCCAGTCCGGTGTGTCTAGTCTCTTCTGTCTACTCTTGTCTGTTTACCATTCTCTGTCTAATCGAGTCCGTCTAGTCTTCGGTTCACCTTGTTTTGTCTTGTTTACCTAGACTCTGTGATCTTGTCTGCCCACACGTATTTGTCTGCTTTTTTCGTTAGATTTTGCCAAAGAATACATTTTTATCAAGTTATTTTCCCAATAATCGATCCAGATAAATAAAATGAATGCACCTAAACCATACTTTGTCCTAATTAAGTTACATTATTGCATCGACGGGAGGCAATAAAGAAAATTGCCACTTAAGACGCAACAATAAAACCAATAGATTGAATAAGCCGCAACTTCAAACTCCCAGCTAAAATTTCTATTGTTACAATTTTCGCTTGCAGAACTGTATTGGCAACGTAGTGATGCATCAGGTCGTGAACAATAATAATAATGCTAGTTACACGGCGAAACATAGTTTGCATTTAATTTATCTAATTTGATAAAAGCAAGTTGAACAAGCCATGTTTGTTAAAATGGAGCATTTGGGAGGTTTCGGCTGTATGTTTTCGGTTAATGTATTAAATTGGAAAATTATTCGGGAAAGTTTTCCGATTTTAAAACAAATTTGCTCTTATTATTCAGAATTATATGCAGTATATAGAAAGAAATAAAAGGTGAAAAATTAGGAGTATCTTGTTTTTACTCAATAAAAACAAAACGAAGTGACAATAATACAATTCTGCAAGCGAAAATTATAACAATAGAAATTTTAGCTGGGAGTTTGAAGTTGCGGCTTATTCAATCTAATGGTTTTATTGTTGCGTCTTCAGTGGCAATTTTCTTTATTTGCCATAATTTTAACTGTCCAAGTACAAGTTTTTTTGAAAATGGAGCGGTGGCCGATTCAAGAAAGGATTGCATGTGTAGAGGATTTTATTAGAACGAACTCCATTATTCAAACTCAGAGGTGGTTTCTACAACAGTTCAATTTTCCAGCTCCACCAAATTGCACGACAATTGCAAGATGGGTCGAGAAATATCGTCGAACAGGTTCTCTTAAGGATACTAAACTTGCAGAGAGGAAAAAGCTTGCTAGAACGGAAGTAACTACAAAAGCAAGTTAGGAACAGAATTGAAGAAAATTTCAATTAATAGTCTATCCCTTATTGTTTAGTCTTTTCTTATCCATTAAGTCTAATTATTCGAGTTTAGTCTATCCCTTATTGTTTAATCTTGTCTTGTCCATTAAGTCTTCTGCTAAAAGTTTAGTCTATCCCTTATGTTTAGTTTATCGCAGCAAGTCGGAACTTTACTTGAGTCGGTAAGTACAATTTTAAAGAAAGATCTCTTTCAGCCTTACGAATGGCAAAACGCCCAAAAATTCATCCAATAGACAGAAGCTCACGTTTTGTGCAGATGTATTTTGGGCAGAGGGAATAATTTTGTCAACAAAATAATTATGAGATACGAAGCACATTTTATATTGCATTGGGAGAGGAACCAACACAATTTATGTTACTGACCTGCCGAAAACTATCAAGTTATATTTTAAGAAGAGCTGCATTCTTAAAAGGCAATTGTATGGTGTGGAATATGCTCAGCTGGAGTATTGGGACGCAGTAGTTGTCAATAGTGAACGTTATGTGGAGATGCAGCAAACTTTCGTAATGGAATCCATCGCTCAACTCCGATTACCAATTAATTATATTTGGTATAAACAAGATGATGCAAGTCCTCATGTATCCAAAATCTCTATGGGAGTGTTATGAGAGTACTTTAATGATCTTCTGATTTCCCAGTGTGGGGATCAGTTGTGGCCTCCTTGCTATCAGGATTTGTAGGCTTTGGATTATTCCTTATGAGGCCATCTTAAATCTAAAATTTATCTGAACCGACCTAAAACCCTGGACGACCTAAAACGAAACATTCGACAAGCTATTGGTGAGATTTCGCCAGAAATGAGGCAGTGTGAAATACGTTCAGTGTTGCATCGAATCAGAATCTGTCATGCGTCGAAGCAATCAGAATTTAGTTATCTAATACCTTTTATGTATTAATTTTTAATTTAGATTTATCCAGTTAACTTGCTAATATAGTTTTTCTCATTTTTTCTCTACAATATTCAGCAGAAAAAATGGAGTACAACTTTTTTCGTGTTTTGATAATTGCAGATTAAAAGCAGGACACCCTTAATTAGTCACACTATATATTAAATTCAAGAAATACGAAAACGGCATTTTCGGTAAAAGGCAAGGCTTTCAATCGACATAATATAAAATAACTTATAGATATAAATTCACGTTGTATTAGATTTCCAAGATTACCAGATAACATATAGGAAACTCAGTATCAAAATAATACTAATTGGTATAATAATAATTTGAATCTATTGCACGTTTAATATATTGCCTTGAAAAGGATACCCCTTTGTTGAAACTCTTTTTGCATAATGCAGAATTAAATTATTTTATGTTGATAATTTATTAAATATTAATATGTATTAGCACATAAATTACAACGTTCCCTTATACCCATAGATTTCTACAAATGAAACAAAGGAAGTTTTGATCAATACTACTCCCTCTATTACACCTAATATCTCGTTAGAAAATATTTATTATTCTAATTCCTATATAAACACGATTATTTCGATGCTTTGTGTAGTGAGTAATCAATAACAAAAAAACTAATATCTGTGTATATCCTGTGTAGAATTATTTAGCATAAAAGATATACACAAAAATAATCTAGCACTAAATGTGTCACCTAGCATTATCCTTTAGAAAGCGACAACAGAGAAGTTTTGACCGACAAGACAAGACCAGATATATTATCTTGTCTGGCCTGGCCCGGGTCTTAACTGGTCTTATCTGGTCTTGTCTGGTCTTGTCTGGTCTTGTCTGGTCTTGTCTTGTCTGGTCTTGTCTGGTTTGTCTGGTCTTGTCTGGTCTTGTCTCGTCTTATCTGGTTTTGTCGGGTCTTCTCTGGTCTTGTCTGGTTTTGTATGGTATTTTCTGCTCTTCTCTGGTCTTGTCTATTCTTGCATGTTCTTGCCTAGTCTTGTCTGGTATTGTCTGGTCTTGTCTGGTCTTGTCTGGTCTTGTTTGGTATTGTTTGACCTTGTATGGTCTTGTCTGGTCTTATATGGTCTTGTATGGTCTTGTCTGGCCTTGTCTGGTCTTGTCTGGTCTTGTCTGGTCTTGTATGGTCTTGTCTGGTCTTGTCTGGTCTTGTCTGGTCTTGTCTGGTCTTGTCTGGTCTTGTCTGGTCTTGTCTGGTTTTGTCTGGTCTTGTCTGGTCTTGTCTGGTCTTGTCTGGTCTTGTCTGGTCTTGCCTGATCTAGTATGGTCTTGTCTGGTCATGTCTGGTCTTATCTGGTCTTGTCTGGTCTTGTCTGGTCTTGTCTTGTCTGGTCTTGTCTGGTTTGTCTGGTCTTGTCTGGTCTTGTCTCGTCTTATCTGGTCTTGTCTGGTCTTGTCTGGTCTTGTCTTGTGTGGTCTTGTCTGGTTTGTCTGGTCTTGTCTCGTCTTGTATGGTCTTGTCTGGTCTTGTCTGGTCTTGTCTGGTCTTGTCTGGTCTTGTCTGGTCTTGTCTGGTCTTATATGGTCTTATATGGTCTTGTATGGTCTTGTCTGGCCTTGTCTGGTCTTGTCTGGTCTTGTCTGGTCTTGTATGGTCTTGTCTGGTCTTGTCTGGTCTTGTCTGGTCTTGTCTGGTCTTGTATGGTCTTGTCTGGTCTTGTCTGGTCTTGTCTGGTCTTGTCTGGTCTTGTCTGGTCTTGTCTGGTCTTGTCTGGTCTTATATGGTCTTGTATGGTCTTGTCTGGCCTTGTCTGGTCTTATCTGGTCTTGTCTGGTCTTGTATGGTCTTGTCTGGTCTTGTCTGGTCTTGTCTGGTCTTGTCTGGTCTTGTCTGGTCTTGTCTGGTCTTGTCTGGTCTTGTCTGGTCTTATATGGTCTTGTATGGTCTTGTCTGGCCTTGTCTGGTCTTATCTGGTCTTGTCTGGTCTTGTCTGATCTTGTCTTGTCTGGTCTTGTCTGGTTTGTCTGGTCTTGTCTGGTCTTGTCTCGTCTTATCTGGTTTTGTCGGGTCTTCTCTGGTCTTGTCTGGTTTTGTATGGCATTTTCTGCTCTTCTCTGGTCTTGTCTATTCTTGCATGTTCTTGCCTAGTCTTGTCTGGTATTGTCTGGTCTTGTCTGGTCTTGTCTGGTCTTGTTTGGTATTGTTTGACCTTGTATGGTCTTGTCTGGTCTTATATGGTCTTGTATGGTCTTGTCTGACCTTGTATGGTCTTGTCTGGTCTTATATGGTCTTGTATGGTCTTGTCTGGCTTTGTCTGGTCTTGTCTGGTCTTGTATGGTCTTGTCTGGTCTTGTCTGGTCTTGTCTGGTCTTGTCTGGTCTTGTCTGGTCTTGTCTGGTCTTGTCTGGTCTTGTCTGGTCTTGTCTGGTCTTGTTTGGTCTTGTCTGATGTTGTCTGGTCTTGTCTTGTGTTGTCTGGTCTTGTCTGGTCATGTCTGGTCTTGTCTGGTCTTGTCTGTTCTTGACAGGTTTGTATGGTTTTGTGTGGTCTTATCTGGTCCTATCTGGTCTTCTCTGGTTCATGTCTGTTCTTGTCTGCATTGTCAGGCCTTGATTGGTTTTGTCCGGTCTTGTCCGGTTTTTTTCGGTTCTGTCTCGCCTTGTCTGGTCTTGTCTGGCCATATCCGGTACGGTCTGTTCTTGAATAATTTTGTCTAATCATGTGTGCTGTTATCTGGTCTTGTCTGCTTTTGTCCTGCCTTGTCCGGTCTTGTCGGGCTTTGTCTGGTCCTGTCCGGTCTTATCCAGCTTAGTAGGATTTTGTCCGTTCGTGCCTGGTCTTGTATGGTCTTGTCTGGTCTTCTATTGTCTTGTCTGATCTTGCGCGGAATTAGCTGGTCCTGTCTGGTTTTATCTGGTGGCATCTCGTTTTGTATGGTGTTGTCTGGTTCTGTCTGGTCTTGTGCGATCTTGGCTGGTTTTGTCTGGTCTTGTCTGGTCTTTTCTGGTCTTACTTGGTCTTGTATGATCTTGTCTAGACTTGTCTGATATTTTCTAGTCTTGTCTGGTCTTTTCTGGTCTTTTCTGGTCTTTTCTGGTCTTTCATGGTCTTTTCTGGTCTTCTCTGGTCTTATAAGGTCTTGTCTGGTCCTGCCCGGTCTTGTCTGGTCTTCTTTGATTTTGTCTGGTCTTGCCGGGTCTTGTCTGGGCTTGTCTGGTCTTGTCTGGTTTTGTCTGGTCTTGCCTGGTCTTATCTAATCTTGTCTGGTCTTGTCTGGCCTTGTTTGACATTGTCTAGACTTGTCCGGTATTGTTAGGTCTAGTACATATACGGTATTCTTATGTATCATCTTCTCATCATATCTCATATGTCTCATCTTCTCAAGTTTTGTCTGGTTTTCTCTTATCTTGTGTAGCCTTCTCCGGTCTTGTTCGTCCTTGCCCTGTCTAGGCTGTTCTTGCCCTGTATTGTCCGGAATTGTCTGGTCTAGTCTAGTCTTATCTGGAATTGGCCGGTCTTGTCTGGTCTTGTCTAGTCTTGTATGATCTTGTCTGGTCTTGTCTGGTCTCGTTTCATCTTGCCCGGTCTTGTCTGGTTTTGTCTGGTCTTATCTGGTCTTGTCTGGTCTTGTCTGGTCTTGTCTGGTCTTGTCTGGTCTTGTCTGGTCTTGTCTGATCTTGTCTGGTCTTGTCTGGCCTTGTCTGGTATTGTCTGGTCTTGTCTGGTCTTATATGCTCTTGTCTAATCTTGTCTGGTTCTGTTATTTCTATTCGGAACCTGTAATGTTGTCTGCTCTTGTCCGGTCTTATCTAGTATTATCATATTGTCTTTGTTAATGTATCTTGCACATATTTTTCCACCAAAGTATTAAATTAAAATTATGTAAACGTATTAAAACATATTAAAAACACATACGCTTAACAATAAATTAAAATTTAAAATGAGATGTGGTTTGAACCAAATTAATAATAGAATTGAAAGTAGGAGATTATCATTAGGATATCTTCAAATCTGTCAGTAGCTTGATTTACACGGATATCTTCTGTTACTCTTTGGCACACTTTTCTCAAGATGGGTTGTGTGATGCTTTGACGTAGCTAAAGGCTCACCCAACACATCTTGAGCAAAGTGTGCCAAAGAGTAGCAGAAGATATTAGTGTAATTCCAGCTACTGACAGATTTGAAGATATCGTAATGATAATCTCCTATACTTTCAGTAAATTAAAATGTTATTTTATACGTTTATTAATAATTACGATTATTTGGGCTTATTTGTTAATCGTTGGTTAGCGTTGATATTACAAAACGTTCTCGACCATTTCTAGAACTTATTATTCTAAGTAAAACGTCCTTTCCTCGACTTTACCTCTATTTACTCGTCGTCAACGAATTGATTAACCTGTCTAGACTAACTACAAATAGTTTTTGTTTTCAGTAATTACATTTCGATTTTCCCACTGAAGACCAATACAATTACTTTTTATTCTGGATGCGACTTTTAGTTTAGTCATGGAAACTTCAATTCATATTATGTCATCATTTGTCGTCTTCCTTTACCGTAAATGCCGTCTTGTCAAAATTAGACAAAAACGATTGTACATATTAAAGATGATGAAACCAAGGTATAATAGATTTAGCAAACTTACAATCAAAACAAGTCTAATTTCTATTTAATTCACATATAATTAATTAATTTGTCTTTGTCTAGTCTAGTCTAGTATAGTTTTGTATCATCTTTTTGCTTCTTTTGATCTTGTTTTGTTTTGTCCGGTTTTGATTATATATAAATCCACAATATAGTATTATTTAGTAAAAATATATTAAGAATTATTTTTTGTAAAAAAGCTATTTAATGTATTTTATGTTAATTAATTATTGTAATTTAAAAAATTGTTAGTATTTACCTGGCACCTTCACCAAACGTTGCTTTACCCGACTTAGATTATCTTAAATAATAATTATATTTAATTTAATTTATGTTTAGCTCAGATAATTTAAGACTAAAAGCGATGATTATTGTAGGTAAGAAGCAAATTTTGAATTCTTATAAAATCAGACTTGGATTAGATCCAACTATTTATTTTACACAAATTACAATATTTCTTTTTATTTTACACGAATATATTTATCGGCAAAATTGTATTTGATAAGAATTATTTCCAAGAGACTGTGACTGTGTGACAATTTTGAGTAAAAGTTTTTCTAATTTTTTACATAATTGCAAATGATTTAAAAGGTTTCATAAGAAGTTCATACATGCTAAAAAGGCTATAGGTTATCATATAAACTATTGAATGAATTTTACATTTAAGAATAAATTAGTGGTTAAAATAAATTTAAAAATAATTTATTTCAAAAATTGTTCTAAAGATAAAGCTTTATTCGTTTAAATTACACCTCTCATTGGCTTCATTCTCTACTAAAAGAAATCGGACAAATTATTCGTTTTACGATATTTCTTCTCCGCATCAAATTTATTTGCAATTACTGGAAAGTATCGAAAAAAAAACTTTATTTCGTCGAAATTGCTTTGACGCCGTTGTTATCCGCACCAGGGAGCAACGAATATACTTGAGACTCTCTCACAAGACATCTTGTTGCAAATTTTGCTAATTTATTACCTGCATAAATGTATATTCTATTGAATCCTGCAGAATTGCCCCTTCAATCAAGATCTCACAATTTGGTTCAAAACCTAATTATCCCATTAACATAATCAATTATAACAGTCTACTCCTAACTATTTCGCAAAAGTCTTACTTACTGTGGTGTCATTTCATATGAATAAAGCCTTGCCTATCTATATTTATTAATAAAAGTCTTCAAATGGTATTCAATTGATGTAATAATCTCGTTTTATGTTGATTAAACATTTCTGAGAAAACGTAATTGTTATTAATTCTAAGGAATTACATTTTTCACTATAAAACTTTTACTGCATTTTGCGTAAACGAATTGTCGTCACGTAACGTCGAAAAAAGTACGCGTCCATCAGGATTAATGCATGTATAAGTGTGTGTGTATGGGGGTAAAATCCAACAAGTAAATTCCTGCGCAAACAGCGCACGGAATCGATATTTCCTTTCAATGGGTATTAATCGCCGATTCACACTGCCGTCATTAATCCGTTTCGACAACTTGCGCGCACTCTAAATTTGTAACCGGATTTAGGATTTTCGGCGGGCGGCGTTAGCGAAACGCGACTTTATTAAATGTAAATTGATATTTTAAGGGGTGAACGCGATAATATTGACTCGCCCATTATACCTCTAATTTATTATACTTTTGGGATGCTATTTGAATTTCTACATCTTAGTCATCGCCCTAATTCATTTTCCTTTTTCTAGACAAGACTAGCTAAATAAGTATAGGCAGACAAGACTAAATATTTCAGACTGGGAAGACAAAGCTAGGCAAACAAGACAAGGCTAAGAAGGCTGGACAGGCAAGATTACAATACAAAATAGACTGTTGTTGACAGTTAATATGTTGATAGTTAGTATATGTTTAGTATATGTTTCAAAAATTCTTATGTTAGTATATAATAGGAGGATACGACATTTATCCTTTTTTAAGATTTTTCTTGTAATAATGAAAAAGGGATTTTTTTGCGGACCATTACACTGTCGAGAGGCAAAAAATATTAAAAAAATATATATGTATAGAATTGTGTATTTGTAGCTGCGGGTCGAACTGAACCAGAAATCCAATAACATGGAAATTTGAATTGTCCGGCAGAACAGTTCCGTTGTTTCATGCATAATAGGAATCGGATCGGCACGCGAATTTCCATATCATCATATATTATAGCGGAAATACACCGAAAATTTATTAAAAATTCATCGCTAATCCAATTACACACACACCGCATTAAAATTACACCGAAAGCAAAATCAGATGTAAATGTTAGTATTGTATATAAAAAAACAACATTAAATATTACAAGTCAATTATAACACAAAACATTACGAAATATTACTTATAAAAAGTGTAGAAAAATATAATAGCAACCTATAATAAAATTAAGGTCACTCCGTAATTTGAAGTTATTTTAGAATTTCAATATTTATTACTTGTTTTTTTTTCGGTTGAAACAGTTCACTAACTGATACTCAAATATTCTTCAATAAAACAAAAGGGTTTTGTTGTTCAAAGTTTATTGAAAGAGGCATGCTCTGGATCAGATTTTGGACCACATTCTGCGGAAGATTGTTCCATTCTTGCACCAGTATGTCGCGAAGCTCTCTAGAATTTCTGGGGACCGGCACATGTCTCCGTAAATTTTTTCCCATCTCATCCCAAATATACTCAATTGGATTAAAATCTGTACTGCGTTCTGGCCAAGCAAATCGCGTGATTTCACACTCGTCAAAATACTCTGTAACTATCCGAGCAGTGTGGGGCCGTGCGTTATCATGCATAAATGATGCGTCGTCTCCAAAAATAACCATGAACGGTAAAACATGGTCTTCTAGAACCTCTGTCAGATACCTATGCGCAGTCAATGTCCCATTCTAGATAAAGACTAACCCCGTGAGAGTGGCAAAAGATATGCCTCCCCATGCCATAACTGATTCTCCACCAAATGAAAGTCGCTCGGCAATTCACGCTTGAGAAAATCTCTCGCCTTGTCGTCGCCACACTCTTGCATGTTTATCTGATCCTGTAAGACAAAATCGCGATTCATCTGAAAACAATACGCGACTCTAATTCGCTATTGTCCAAGCCAAGTGTTTTCGTGCAAAATTAAACCTCGCAATCCGGTGTGTACGGGAAAGCGGCGGACCAGTAGCTCTAGTTCGAGAAGATAATCCGGCAGCATTAAGTCGCCTCCCAACTGCCCACTCACTTATGTTTACGTTTCTCACTGCTTGCAGATAATTTCGAAGGGAAACTGCCATGATCGTTCGGTTTCTCAAAGCACTAGAAACGAGAAAGCGGTCATCTCTAGCTGCTGTAGTCTTGCCTCGGCCTGAACTAGGTCTTCGAGTGAGCAGACCAGTCTCTTCGGACCGCCGCCATACTCGTTGCGCACTCGAGAGACTTACGCCAACGTTTCTTGCAATTTGGCGCTGACCGCGGCCGTCTTCTAAAGCCGCCAAAATTCGTGCCGCAACAACAGGATTTATGCTAATTGCAAAACACTAACAAGGACAACTATACACAAACAATTTACAACAGACAGATGACACCACATAAACAAAAGTCATGCTGTCCTTTTCTTTTTTTTCAACAAAAGCATATCAAAGTAAACTTGTTCATTTTTAATTACTTAGCATATCATATTAAAATTGTTTCAATATCATTCTCATTACTTTCAATAAACTTTGAACAACAAAAACCGTTTATTTTATTCAAGCAATCAGTAAGTAAACAAACCACCGAAAAAAAACACGTAAAAAACTAAAAATTTCTAAAATAAGTGACCCTAATGTATTCTGTAACCCTAATTGTATTCTCTGCAGTGTATAACTAAATATTGCAGATAAGACCAGGTAGGTCCCACCTGCAATATTTAGTTATACAGTCCGATGGGTCTCTACAGTTATACAGTCCGTAGGATGGGTCCGACTACACAGAAAAGACAAGAGAGACAAGACTAGACAGACAAGACTAGGCAGACAAGACAAGATTAACAAGACTAGACAGACAAGACAAGAGACTAGACTAAACAGACAAGACTAGGTAGTCAAGACAGAGAGACAGGACTAGACAGACAAGATTTAACAGACAAGACTAGGCAGATAAGACTAGATGGACAAAATTAGACAGATAAAACTAAAAAGGCAAGACTAAACAGACAATGCTAGACAGACAAGACTAGATAAGCAAGACCAGACCAACGAGACTAGATACGCAAGACTAGACAAACAAGACTTTCTTTTTTTTTAGATGGGCGTATCTGGCGGCTTAGATTTACGTGTAGTTAGATTTGCTTGAAAGTTTTTTAGTCTTTTCTCTTGTTGCTCAAAATTTTACAAATGTACTCATAGATCTTTTCCCAATTTACTTTTTTCCAAGCATTTTTTCAAGCTTTACTAGGCCTTTTGGGCTGATGGGTTGTGTACCTCACATTATCAGCTCTCCGCAATACACGCACAGATCGTTAGATGCTCGATCCAGATTGTAAAGGTAGTTTCTGAAACAGTCGTGATCTATTAGTCATTGGGTTAGGTGGTAACTGGTTTCGCCGTGCTGTTTACGCATGTGGCTACGTCTGGGATAAAAAGTTTTGTCCATTGCCCCTTCTCGCCGGACTCTCATCGTTCCTGCCATGCTTTCAGCAGTTCTTCTCTGATCCGTCTTTTTATAAGTCCGTTGTGGCCCGCCTGGTGTAGCTTTTACCACTAGATCGATCGGCAGAATGCTGGCAATAACCAGGGCGACTCGTCCAGAGACTGTTCGGTATGAGCTACACACACGGAGGGCCCCTTTTCGCTGCGAGTCTGTGTGCGTTACTTTCTTCTCGAAGTTCGTTGGCCCAGATTTGAGCACCGTACGTCATATTAGACTGGACGACCAATCACAGCAACATCAGCGTTTACCATTTTTAGCTCCCTCACGTTGGGAAGTAGTTTTTGCATAGCTGCCATCGTCTTCATCCCCTCCGCTGCTGCTTCTTTTATTTGCGCTGAGAAAGAGAGCCTTTTGTATTTTGTACTATTAATATTCCCAGTTACTTTTTCTGTCGTACATATGTTTGTATTTCTAATGTCCTTTCGAAGAATTTTTGTCTGTCCTGACATAGATTTTTTGTTATAGATGTCTTGGTCTAACCATTATGCCGGCCGGCGCGAGTTGTGTAGTGGTGACGCTCGTGGCCTCATTTTAGAGCGCTAACTAACAAGTATAGAGGTCCCGAGTTCTATCCCCAATGCCGGCCAGAAGACAAATGTGAAAAATATTAATTAGTGCAATTTACAATAACAACAGGTTTCTGGGCCTTAAGTGAATGTGAATGTAAAATACAATAGGCCACAAGTAGGCCGCAGTGTTTGAAGGGTCGGCAAACCCGGCATCCACATCGGACCAAACTTTTATAAAAAAAAAGCATAAAAGCTGTAAGATCTTCTCAAGGCCTGTCGTTCGATGAGTTCTCCGAGGTATTTAAAGTAGGGGACCTTGTTGATTTCACCGTAATTTGTTCTCAGGCTCGTGATATCAGTCATTGAACAGAAGAATTTAGTTTTCTCAAATGAGGTGTAGTCCCTCTTTTTCTGCACATTCCTTAAGTATCTCAAGCTGTTTGACGTCTCCTCGTCCTCTGTTAGTATCACTAGATCATCCGCAAAAGCGAGGTGTGGTAGGTACAGGTTGTTTTTGGGAAAGCCCAGTCGGATCGGTTTCCAAAACTCACATTTCTTGAGTTCCTTCTCCCATTCTTCCATAACCTTGTCTAGCACGATGTTGAACAAAACAGGAGAGAGTCCATCACCTTGTCTCCCACCTGTTCGAATGTCAAAGGGTTCTGAAATTTTCCCCACAAATTTGACTTTAGATTTTGTGCCAGTGAGTGTTGGTTTTATGAGTTCTAGGGTTTTTGGATGTAGTCCTCTCTCTTCTAGAATTTGGATTAGTGAGGGTTTGTCTATCGAATCATTTGCTTTTTTGAAGTCTAAAAATGTGCATACTGTGGCTTTTGTCCTGTGTTGTACTGTATTTGTTTGTGAACTTCTTGGCTTTTGTCTGAGGGCTCGTAGTTTGAGTATGGTTTTGAGGTTGATAATTTGTTGTAGACAGGACTTTTTTGGTCTAAATCCTGCTTGGTATTCTGATAGTTTGGGTTCTAATTGCTTTTGTGTTCTATTCAAGATACAGGCTACTAGTATTTTGTAGGTGACAGATACAAGATATATTCCTCTATAGTTGCTTACATCTATCTTGCTACCTTTTTTATGTAGTGGTTGGATTAGAACAACCTTCCAGTCATCCGGGAGCTTTTCGGTTTGCCAAATGAATTATTTGTGTAATTTCTTTGAGTGAAATCGGGCCTAAATTGACCAGAAGTTCAGCTACAATTCCGTCCTCCCCTGATGTTTTATTATTTTTAAGTTTCTTGATGTGTTAATACATCTCTTCTTGCGTTGGCGATGACGAATTTTCCGGTGTGATTTCTGACTGTACTTTCTGGAATCTCTCTTTGGGTCCTGGACGATTTAAAAGCTGTGAAAAATATGTAGCTAATTCTTGGTAATTTTCCTTATTTGTGAAGGCTAGTTTACAGTCTTGCTTCCGAAAGCAAAGGTTCTGTGGGGAATACCTTTTATTTTGGTTCGCAAAGGTTTTGTAGAAATCGTGTGTATTTTTGAAGTTGTCTTCAATTGGCTTCAGTTGGTAGTTGATGTATTTCCGTTTATTTTATCTTAAAATCTTAGATACATGCTTGGGCGAACTTTTGTACTTTTATATTGCATCTATTGTAGTTTTGAAACGCCTTCTTGAGGCCAATGAGTAGAACTGTCTCGGTTTTCTTTGGACCTATACATAATTTTTAAACTCATCCTGAAGCAGATTTTTTATTTAGCCGTTACCATCAGCCCACGTTCTGTTTTAGATGTTACTACCAGAGATAGGTCGTCAGCGAATCCAATAATCGTTGCTCCCAGAGGAAGTTTCAATGTTAAAACCCACTCGTATAATACGTTCCACAGGGTAGGGCCCAATATCGATCCCTGTAGAATAATACTATTGACTTCACACACTTCAGTCTGCCGTTCAGATTGCAGAATTAAACTTCTGCAACAAAGATAGCTTCTTATCATTCTTGTTAAGTAGGGGGATATGCCTTTTTGCTGTCAGGCTATTCATTATATGAGTCCAACTGGTGCTGTTGAAAGCATTTCTTACGTCGAATGTAAGTAGAGCACACATTTTCTTTTGAGATCCAGATTTTGCAAATTTTGCGATGTTCCAGAAATTTCCCGAATACACCCTGTAAGCAGATAGGTCTGTATGATGTTGGCTCTCTGATTTGTTTTTCCCCCTTTCTTATCAAGATGAGCTTTGCTCGCTTCCATTTCAGTTCATGTTGTCCATGACGAAATCCGAATGGTGTCGAGCTGTTATGTTCATAATTTCAGGAGGTATTCCTTCTGGTCTCGGGGCTCTGCCGCCTCTAATTCGTTTTGTAGAATCGGGTTGTGTCCAGTCAAAAGTAGCATGATGTGGGAATAGCACGGTAACTTGGGGAACTACTTCCATTGTCATTG
Source organism: Phosphuga atrata (assembly GCA_944588485.1). NCBI lineage: Eukaryota > Metazoa > Arthropoda > Insecta > Coleoptera > Silphidae > Phosphuga > Phosphuga atrata. The sequence continues at coordinate 31,295,984 of OX155896.1, read as the reverse complement.
GTATGTTTGGGGGACGAGGTTTCAGATTTGTCCTGACAATCTGAAAGGTATCGCCCCATATGTACTTTTCTAGGTCTGTACAGAGTTTTCTTCAGTGGGCTTGTTTGGTTTTATTTATAGATTGCCGTAGCTCCCCCTAGCTAAGCGCTTTGTTGTTTTTGCCCTTTGACGTTAGTATCTTATTCAGGCCGTGATGCATGCAATTCTCGGGGTGGCGATTTGACGAATGTCGTGTCGTAGCATACTATGCACATCACCTGGACCTGGGTTTTTGATATTTCATATGCCATACATTTTTTAACATTTGAACGAATAATCCTAAGAAAGATTTATGGTGCTGTCCAAAAGGATAACGTCTGGAGAAGAAGATATAATTTGGAGGTTCATATCTTATACAGAGGGTCAAGAAATAGAGACATAACAACAACAATCAAGATTGGCAGGCTAAGATGGGCAGGACATGTAGCACGCTACGACAACAACGTGCCAACGCGAAGAAACTTTGAGGCCATACCAACCGGCAGTAGAGGCAGAGGGAGGCCAAGGCTGAGATGGAAAGTCGACGTTTCTGAGGATGCCAGAAAAATTGGTGCAGCTGACTGGAAGGTCCTTGCCAGAAACCGGAAAGGATGTCAGACGAGGCTGGAGAAATTTGAGGCCCTGTAGGGCTGTAGCACTACTATATATTTTTGATATATTTTTAAATTTTCTCTTCGTTTGAATTGATTATAGTCCAGCCAGACTTTGCAGAGTGCTTCTTGTGTTTTTCCTTTAGGTTTTCCCTTATATTGTATAGTATTTAGCGATCGTCCCTCCAGGTTTCATTGACGAGAATTTTCCAGTCCCGGATATTCTTTGATATTAAGTTCGTAGTGAATGTTATGTCTAAGATGGAGGGCGAGTTTCCTCTCTCAAAGGTATGTTTATCTCCTTGGTTTTGTATGACTATGTCTAGTTCCGCTACGCAGTCGGTGACTACATCTCTTCTCTTGTCCATGCAAGGAGATTTCTAGTAGGGAGTCTTCACTTCACTAGGGTTCACTAGAGTCTCCACTAGGGAAGTCCTCGGCTATAATCTTAGCCCTTTTGCTCTGGACAAGGGCTTCTAGAGAGGTATACAATATACATAATGAGATGGGGCAGCTCCATCCAGACTAAACCTGGCTCATCTCCCGTTTTTATCACGAGTAATTTGCTACCCCTCATCCAAATCGCTGTAACTTTTTGTTTGTCCATAAGCCATCCGGAACTTGTCGCTATTTTTTGTTGGTTTTTTCACTATTCACTATGTCTGCTTTTAGTTCTGTCGCAGCGGCGGTCAGCGGAACAAGAGATGCGCGACATATTGTGATATTTTTTTGTACTACAGTTAACTTTTCTGTGATCTTTCGCGCCTTGCCTCCGACAGCGTCTTCCGGAATGCTGGGCACATTCCTGTATTTCTGACAATTCTAGACAGCCAGGCAAGTCGGCTAGATAAGGTTAGATAGGCAACAGGGGCATACAAATCTAGATATACAAAACTATACTGACACGTCAACAAACAATTTATACTAGGCTGAAATTATCACGTACACGTGAGCTCCAATTGTCAATCTGGTTTCCGGCCGCACAGGGGGACAACAGATATGATCTTCACACTTCGACAGCTCCAGGAAAAAGTGAGGGAGCAGCATTCTTCTATGTTTGCTATTTTTGTGGATCTACGGAAGGCATTCGACATGGCAAGCTCTGTGACAAATAGTCTTGAGATTTGGCTTTCCTGCAAAGCTAGTGAATATAATTGCTGATCTTTATATGGACAACAAGGCACAAGTTTTTGAAGGTGGCGATATCACCGGCTCTTTCAACATTTCTAATAGTGTAGGGCAATGCTGGGTATTAGGACCTCCTCTTTTAAATATATTCATGACTGCGTTTCTCTTATGCTTGGATCGAGTGCTTCAAGACCGTGATATTGACATCTGATATCGCTTTGACAATGGATTACATAACCTTGCACGTCTTAAAGCCCAGCAAAATGTACGCGAGAGATCCCTCACTGAGCTGCAATATGTAGATGATCTTGTAATTTTGGCCTACATAGCAGAAGAAGCGCAACGTATGATGGACACATTCTCAAGTGTAAATGACTCTCTTGGGATGGAGGTGAACACGTCGAAAACCAAACTCCTTATTATGAGCTTTCATCTACCAGCAGCATCAGCTACACGTAGATTATATATATATATATATATATATATATATATATATATATACATATACATATATATATATATATATATATATATATATATATATATATATATATATATATATATATATATATATATATATATGTATATATATATATATATATATATATATATATATATATATATATATATATATGAATAAAACCCCTATCGAGACTCTTGAACAATTCAACTATCTGGGTAGTCTAGTGACAGCGAACTGCGATCTGGATGCCGAAATTCGCCACCGTCTACAGTGTGTCTGGTGTGCTTCTCAATGCCAACGTACCATCCGACTTCGCATCGTTCTCTGGAGTCACCAACAGACCCATGAGCGGAGGCGGCAATGAGGGAAGGATCCCGACGACGACGACGATATCGACGACGACATCGACCACGACTACCACGATATGGATTGCTAAATTTGATTTGTAGTTCATCAATTACTAGTTCTGTTTTCTTCATACATAATAATAATTCAATGCAACCCCTATTAGTATGTATAGGTTTCACACGTAATTGTATGCCGTTCTACAATCTTAGCCAGCGCCAGCGTGGAATATTTTCCCCTTCACTGGTTTACATTTATTTATTATAGACTGTACAATGTGTTACAACTTTATTACTATACCAGCCTGCATAGTAAACTAGCTGCCGATTAGCCTAGTATTATTTTCCCATTATTTTCCATCTAGACTTCAGTGTCTAATATTGTCAGATTTCCTCTCTAGTTTTCTCTATCTGTCTCTTCTTACCAAGAGAATAAATTGATTTATAAGCTAAGCAGAAACTATAAATTTTGTAACTTTTGAATATTGATACATCAACATCAACTATATTAAGTTATTTGGAATAGCAAAATAGTTAGTCTGAATTCATTTTTTGAATTAAATTATATATTTTTTTCTTCTTTATATACAGTGTTATATTATTATTCTTTTCAGCCTTGATTTGACTGCATTGAGTCTTTGATGGTCTAGTTTTTTCTAGCGAGTCTTTACTGGTCAATCTAGTCAAAGAGCTATTTAAGCAATTTTAATATGAGCTAATTGGAAACTACTTTCTTCTGTTGAAATTTGTCCTTATAAAACTCTATATAATTATTTATATTTGGATATTGGTCTTGACTATAATAGGAGATTAAGCATTTGGATTTTTTATAAAGTTAGCAATTTAGAAATATGCCAAATGTTATTATTTATTATTATATGGAAAACGACTTGTCACGGACTAATTGCTATGTTAAGAATTAGCGTTAGAATATAATGACAAGTAGTAATTATGGTAATTCAATTTATAAGTAAATATTAGTATAATTTGAATTCTAGATAAAATATGCGAGTGTAGCGTTAAAATAACTCCCTTATCTTCCCTACTTATATTGTATCCATTGTCTATTCCCCAAGGGAATTGTCGTTATCGAACACGCAACCTGTTTACTAATTAAAAACAAAAATATTCACCGAAAAGAAAAAAATTCTTGATACGTATTTGAAACACAATTGTCTGTAATTATTCACGCAGACGAAGAAAAAAAAGTAATTAAAATATGTAAATCTCTGTAATTAAGAGTCGGCGCAAACATAAAGGATTATACAAAAATAAATGTGAAAAAAGTCCGTAAGAAAAATACAATAATAATTTGTGTCTTTGTGTTTTAATGGTTCGGTTTTTGTAGTGGGCAGAAATCGAAACGGCAAAAAATATTTCTCGCAAAGCAGATTTTCCATTATTTTCGTCCTTAATTACAAGATATTTTCTTTCTGTTATTGCGATATTATAAATTCCGCACACCGATTTGCATAACACCGAACGAATTGTATTATTACAATTTTCAGTTTCGTTTTGCATAAAAAAACTTGTCCGCCTTGTCTCTTATCTCATTATTTACAACACGCAACGCATGAATCACACTTTCCTACCGCTTTCCATTCTATTTTCCAAAACGGAAACATCGAAAATATTATGGAATATAAATGAAAAACAGGTGGTCGTCCGATTTGGTATGAATTTATTTGTATATGTTTCTGCCATTATATCATAATACTATGCTAGATATATTATATTGTAATCGGTATAGAACAAATCCGTATTCCACAAAAAAAAAGATTCCACAAAAAAGCCAACGAAAATTACTGATAAGGTACTATTTATCAGTAATTTTCATTGGCTTTTTTTGAGGAATCTTACCATCTACAGAAAACAAAATTATTATAAAAGCAGGTTTAACACCAAGTTAAATAGAAACTAAAATTTTGTTTTTGATTTAGTTTTTCGTACTCTTTCAAAATGGGTAACAAAGTTGGTTTATAAAATTGTTCAATGAACATCTATTTTTTTATTGAAAGCTTATTATAGTTTCATAATATACATGTTACATGTAAATCCATAAATTGGACGTGAATTTATGTAAAAACGATTTTAATTTGTGTTTAATTTAGTTCAAATCTTGTGCACGATGAGGAAATTTGAACGTGTGAAATCATTAATCATTTAATGAATGGCATGATTCCGACCGTTACTACGTGATAATCCATAATTACACTAAATTGAAAATTTCACTACTATTCAAGTGTTCAAATTTATATAACTGTGAAAAGAAAAAAAAAATAATATTTTTACATATGAAGTAATATTTTTACATATGAGGTACATATTAAGTAATTTTATTTATTTTATTTGTTTCCCAAAATACACAAATTATACAAATTATACAATGTATATATCCCATAGATAAAAGAACTTATTTATACATAGGTTGGGAAGAAAAAAAAACACAAAAAGAAAATAAAAATACAAATAGAGAAATTTAAATAAAAAGAAAAACTAAAAGCGAGAAAAACTTAACATAAAAATATATTTTTTTTTCGTCTCATTCATTCCACATTTTCAGCAATGCAACTGTAGAACATCCCTTATCCATTTCAAAATTTTTTTCCTACTAGTTTTGTTTTAAAAATCGTAAAGTCGTTTCAATTCGTGAGGTACCATGTGATAGTATTTTATGGCTACATAATAAGAGCTTTTATTTGGGAGTTTAATTTTAAAATAACTGCACCGACAACTTGGAATGATGTTAAACAAAACCAAGTTAAAACTGCCGAAGAGATTGCATCACTGCTCAACTTCCGAAAGAAGTATGCGTGGTGAAATGAAAAGTATGAAAACTCAATTATAGAGAGACTCGCAAAATGGAAAATGTGAAATTCTAACAAACTCAAGAAAATTTCAATGCACTCAAAATATCAACTGAGAAAGCCTACCAAACATTAAGGAAATGTAGGCTAGGCGGAGATACACGAACGAGCAGATTTCAGAAACGGAAAACTATTTCCGGAAAAACAACACACAACTGTTTTACATAGCATTCACTAGACAAGTAAAGGAGTACACAGCACCCAGTCTCAACTTTAAACGCCCCAATGGTACACTGTCTGTGGGTAAGAGGGAAAACTGTGAAATACCATCAGAATACTTTCAGAAGCCATTGGGATGTGGTAAATCAACAGGGAAACTACTACACACTAATATAACACAAAACCCAGAATCTCTACCGTCGTATGAATAAGAAATTAGGAAAGCTATTCACGAGCTCAAAAACCATAAAGCATTCGGAGAAGATGGCGTTATAGCAGAACTATGGAAGCTTGTGTGCCAAGAATTTATTTTACAAACAACCAAATAATTTGAAAAGGTATGGATGGACGAGGTTATCCCGAACAAGTAGCTATTGGCTCTAATTTACCCATTACACAAGAAAGGTGAAAGAGCAGAGGACAGTAACTAGAGGGGAATTTCTTTTCTATCTGACACTTATAAAATTTTTACCAAGTTACTGCTAAATAGATTGGAGCCACATATCGATTCCAAACTCGGCGAGTACCAAAAGAGCCTTTTGAGAAACATATCATTTATAGAGCAAATTCTGAGCTTCAAAATGATATTGAAATACAATTCCAGAAAAAAAGAACTTGTTCATTTATCGACTTTCAGAAGGCATACGACTGAGTAGACCGAGAAACTATTTTTAACACACTATAAGAATACTAAGTAGACCAAAATACCAATAACTTAATTAAGCTAACAATAAGCAACAGCGTATCAAAAGTCAAACTCCAAGGAGAAGTTAGCCTCAGTTAGGGAAGTTAAACCTTTTCAGATAAAAACTGGTATAAGGCTGAGGCCGCACTAAGGTTTTTCCCGCGAGCAGTAACCGCTATAACGGCGAAACCGCTCAGAAGCACACAGTACGCTATTAACATCAGTCGCAGGAAAAAAGGAAAAAAACTGCAAGCGAGGCCACATGTATTAACTTAGTTGACTCACAAAATCTGGCGATTAAAAACCGCGGTGGTTTAGCCGTTGGCCTTGGCCGCACTTTCGAGATGGCTTGCCCTAAGGAGATGGCTTGTTATCAATTCTATTTATCGTGGTCTTAGGTAAGATGATGAAAACATTATGCGAGCATAATAAGTCGTGTACAAAAATTGGAACAGAGAAAACCAACGTCAAAATCCATTGATTAGCATTCGAGGACGATCTGGTCTTGTTTGCTAAATCGGATAAAAACGCTATTGATCAGATTATCCAGTTAAAGGAGACAGCGGAGAAAACAGACCTTCAGATCTCCTTTGACTAAACAGAAATTTTGAAAAATGTAAAGAACTATAGAAAAAAGTCTATTAAAACGTACGTCTATTAAAAAGTACGGCACGGCAGGGTGAAAATGACAAGAAGGTTTAAATATCTTGGAGAAATAATCAACCCGAGAAAAACAGTTAAGCAGTCATCAGAACTGTAGAAGCACACATTTGAACAACTACGTTTCCTTACCAGAAACATATATAATAAGCGAAATCTGTCAACCAATGCAAAACTAAGACACTGTTGAGAGACTGGTACTTCTACATGGCACTGAGACTATTAGTCTCAGTGGTGTAGAAGGTTTGCTCGAAATAGAGCGAAAATTACTTCGTTCAATATAATAATAATAATATACTTTATTAGCAAAAGCTTTACATACAATAATTTATAAATAAACAGCTTTCAATATTTAGTTCTAGACAAATAGCTTTAAACATTCACCATCCCCACCAACAACCAAGTGCTAGTATAATGGCTACAACCGGTGCCAGCAAAGACAACGCCTTAGTAAACATTTAAAGCTGCTCAGTTTCTTACACTTTTTTACTTAAGTAGGCAGCATGTTGTTTTAAATCAATCCCCTGCTAAGTACAATATTCAATTTCCTAATTGTAAGTGTGGAAGACTTTAGAATAGTGAAGTCCTCTACATTACTTAAGTTGTAGTTAGTTTTATGTTTGACCAATGATACCTTGTCATTTAGATACTTTGTTATAAGATTATTTTTAATTTTGTATAAAAGTATCATAGTATTAAATTCTATTCTGGTTTATCATCAAATATGGTGGATGCTTATACAAGACAGGCGCAGAAAAATTAGCATGCGGATGTATCAATGATTTATATAGTAAGAATTTAGTTTGTAAGCTCAGTCCTTTGCCAATCCTACTTAATAAATATGATTTCTTTGACATTTTATTCATAACAAAAGCTGTATTTCGGATAGAGTTGAGTCTATTATCAATAATAACACCTAGATACTCTGATACCTCTTCAACGGGAACATTACCAAGAAGAACTTTCGAACCATTGGCAACTGCAGGCAAACTGAGTTTATTGTGTATTATCATATATTTAGAATTTACACTAAGACTGTTATTCTGTTACTCGATAAGTACTAAGTTATATTTACAAGATCAGAATTTACTTTCTCAAACAGTTCTTTTAAATTCGTACCTGAGGCATATAGCATTGCATCATCTGCAAACATTGCTATATTACAGTGTTTTAAAATTTGCATTATATCATTAACATACAGTATAAATAACAATGGTCCTAAGATAGTACCCTGAGGCGCCCCGTATTCAACATCAATACCACTCGAAATATTGACCTGCGAATAATTGACAAAGAGTATATGCTAAGAATGGAACAATGCGATAATCATTATCATGCACCAAAGAGGAAATCCATAAGACCTGGCAAAGCTGTTATAGCTGTATAAGCTGTTCAGGAAGATCATAACTAAGCGACAAACACGTTGACTTCGAGAAGGCGCGACTAACACGTTGATACAACACTTTAAATACATGTTTAAAAAGGTCGATTTTGAACACGTGGGGGTTAACATAGACGGCGTAAAGCTAAGTCACCTGCTCTTTGCCGATTATATTGTGCTTATAACAGTCTGTATTGTTGAACCTAGAAAAATGGTAGAAAAATTAAAACTCCCTTAATTAAAACTGCCTCACACCAGGCTCCAAGTGGGCCTATGGATCAACTACGCGAAAACGCAAATAATGACCAACTTTACAACAAAAGATCCATAAACTCAAAGTAGGATGAAGTTCAATTTAAAGACTGATCAAAGTCAACCCTACACGCTAGCAAATATATTCGGTAGGGCCCAGAATATCTTCTGTTACTCCATAGCACACGTTGCTCAAGATGCGTTGTGTGAGCCGTTCGCTGCGTCAAAGCGAGTAACAAGAACGCAGACTTCAGTTCTATGGTCACATGGTACGAATGACTCCTACTAGATTAAATAAACAAATATTTGATAAAATTAATATATGCCGTGCCCAAACCATCTACATGAAGCAGATCAAAGAGGACCTACTAACTAACAATCAAGTTGACAGAGGAACACTGTTGGGAGCGAGAAAAGTACAGAAAATAAAAGTACAGAAAAAGTATATGAATTTAAACGCCCTGTGGGCGTAAAGTTAACTCTCAAGCGAGGGGCATGGACTGCAGAAAGGAGATGGGATCAGTCCGAAAGAACGCGGAACTACTGACGAGAAAGACAAAAACAAAACACCAGTTGATATTTGCGTGGTGCATGATGGCCTATTCCCAAAAAAAAGAGCTTTTATAATAAATAGATTTATTCTCGCTGACTTTACTGTTTTATTTCTAGTTTTTCCAGAATATTTATTATATGTTGAAAAGGACACTTTATAGTGGTATTGCATTGAGCTTAAAATTATTAAGTAGTACTATTAAATAGTATAAAATTCTCACTGATGTAACCCCTCTAGGGTATTATTGTTTTTAGCCCGTACCATTATAATTCTGTTTTGAATAGTACCCAGAGATTTGTTATATTATTATAAGCTTTCAAAAAGAGTATGATAAATCACTTTTAAAGTTTTGTACTCAAGAAAAGTGCTTAGTTTATATAAGACGAATTCAAAATATCTATTTTTATTTAACTCATACTAACTCATTAATCTGAACGTTCCATCTCATTAAAACTATAAAAACAAAAAGTTATGTAGACTGTCTTATACACATTTAGCAACAATTGATTCATTTTTAACCTTAATTTAAAAAAAAAATTACATTTTTAATTACAAACCCTATTCAATTTCTTATCCATAGTATTTTGTAGCATTCAGGGATAGCCTAAGCAGAGAATAGCTGTATCATCCGCATACGATAATAAATAGTTATTCTCAACTATATTAAAAATATTATTGGTATATATTATGAAGAGTTATGGCCCCAGAAGAATACCTTGGTAACCCAGTTTTAAACAACAATTCATTACTAAGACAGTTCCTATATCTAATTACCTTTGTTCGAACATTTAGAAACATTTTTAATTATAATGTGGTTAATTTTAAAAATTATTGTTAGTAATGCCTCCAATGCCATATTTCTCCAATTTATCAAAAGGGTCTTCCAATAAGAGGTTTCATTTTCAATAGCGCGCCTTTTTAACAGTTGTCATGAGTCAACCCGTAACTACTTGACAGATGACCAGTAAAAGCTACACTATTAGTAAAAAACGGCCAAGTGCGTGTCGGGCCACGCGCAATATAGGGTTCCGTAATTGCCATTCTTACTCTTATGATTTAAGACTCAAATGTGTAAAAATTTCATAACCAATAACTTAATCAGCTAACATTGATGTTGTCGAGTTTTACGTTCAACATAACCAAAAATATGTTGTTTAAATGAAGCGGTTGTCGCTTGATTTGTTATATTTTATAAATTAGTCGACTATTACTCGTAAACTAATAAAGCCTACTTAGCTGTGATACTTTTCCTTTTAAATTCGTTATATATACTACTATTATGAATTTTTCTTTCTTGTTGGAAAAACTTTTTGGGGGGGGAGGGCCACTTGACTCTAACAAAAATTAGCACTTTAAAGCTTAATATTTCACAAATGGATCCCTCAATTGAAATATTGCTTTCACAAACCTGTAATGTTTTTGAAAGACCTATCCAACGACACCCCACACCATGGTTTAGAGAAAAAAAAACGTTCCCAACTGACGCGAAGAGGAGGTACCCTAAAAATTTTCTTTTCCAAGATTTTATTTTACCACTTTGTCGGCGTGACATATGTATTTCCATGCCAAATTAGAGCTTTATATTACTAATAGTCTCTGAGCTAAACTGCGGACGGACGGACGGACATATCGAAACTATAAGGGTTGATAATAACAGAACTCTAAAAATGGAACGATATGCGCTTCAACAACACAATGATATTAGAATCGATTCAAGACCTCAAAGATGGAATTCGTGAATTTGTGAATTGAGACTATTCGTGAATTGGTGATGGAAAATTTCATGAAAAGAATATGTTACGTAATATGTTATGTAAAGAATACGTTAGCGTACCCGTGATTTTGTTTTATTGTTATCCATTATTAATGGCATAGCCCTTCTCTTTGCAATTAAATAGACATCTGATGATTGCGATTAAACATACTCATTTTTTTACATATCAGAATGAGACCTCTTATTGAAGACGCATCAGTAGGATGGAATTATTTACCGTGTAGAAAGCTTTAAAAGTTGTAAACATATAACATTATTAATATATTATTATAATAATTTAATTATAATTCGTCTTAAATATTCTGGAAATTTATTTAATTCCGCTCGTACAATGTATTACGTTACAAGGAGATTCCCTCACTCTGGAAGTCACCTTGACGCGGTGTGAGGGCTTAGTTTCGCAACAAACAGTTAGATCAGGGGTCTCCAAACTACGGCCCGAGGGCCACATCCGGCCCGCGGACAGATTTTGTCCGGCCCGCGGAGAGCTAGCATACTTGAAAACTCCTTTTAGAGAACATATTTTTATAGCAAATTAATTTTAGTTTACTGAAGTATTCTAATTTTATGTTGAATAATTATTAATATGACATCTACATTGATATGGTCATGGGCTAACTACTCATAACATTGTTGTAGGCTTATTGTTATTGTTTTTGTGATAAGTTGGATAAAGAAACACACAATTGTAATGAGTAAAGACATGTATAATATGCAGAAAATTTAACTTTAGTATATAATAGCTAACAAATTATTGAAATGAATCCAACTAGCATTTTATACATTTTAAATAAAAACATAACATATAACAAGCATAATGACATATGAAATACTAATGAGATTTATGTAATTGAGATTTTCCACTGACAATAGTTTGTAGTTGTGGACTAATTTTACTTGTACCAATTATTAAAAGAGATTTAAGATGCTCATCAGTTAATTTAGATCTGTAAACATTTTTTGTGTACTTCATTTTGGAGAAGGTCTTCTCACACAAATAAGTAGTACCAAAAACAGAAAACAGACAACGAGCAAATTTATGCAAATTATCAAATTGTGTCAGTGGAAGACTCTTATAAAATTCCAACAAAGATGAGTTTTGATATTTGTTCTTAATTATATCACTGCACTGTAGATCAATCATTTCCATTTGAAGTTCCGGGGCTAGGGCTTCAATGTCAGTATCAAAAGGATTCTGAAAAATCTTAATTTGATTCGCAATGGCATCAAAGTCCGAGAAACGAGTATCAAAATTTATTTTCAAAGCACTCAAAGTTTCGATTGCAAAATCGATAGGAAACTCAGTCTCAGTGGTGTGGCTGAATATTTTACATGTTTTAAAATGTGAAAAACATTTACTTCGTAGTTGTGATTGAAACAGTATCAATTTCTTCCGGAATGATTTGATATTAGTGTATAAATCAGGAAGATGCTGGTTTTCTCCTTGCAATCTCAAATTCAGTTCGTTCACATGTTTTGTCAAATCAACATAGAATGCTAACTTCCACAGCCGTGCTTTGTTTTGTAATTCAGTAAGAGGGCGATGCTTTTCATTCAAAAAAATTTCGATCACTGCTCGAAGTTCAAAAAAGCGCTGAAGGACTTTCCCACAACTAAGCCAACGTACGGCAGTATGATAAGGTAAGTCATTTTCCCCAATCTCTTCAATAAATTGTCGGAATTGTCGGTGATTCAGCCCAAAAGATCTGATAAAATTAACAGTTGATATGACTTCAGAATGGTTTCAGAATGGTATGGTTTCAGAACTTCAGACATATCCAAACATTTTCCGCACAAAGACTGTTGATGAATGATACAATGTAAGACTAATGGTTTTGAACCACCGTCATTTTCTACAGCCTTTGACACAAGAGCGACCACTCCTTTATCTTTCCCACTCATGTTTTTGCCTCCATCAGTTGTAATACATTTCAAGTTTTTCCATCGAAGGTTCTTTTGATTAATGGCTATTTTAACTCCTTTAAAAATATCTGTACCAGTAGTTGTGCCATGAATACTATACATATCAAGAAGTTCTTCATGCACTTCATAGCTTTTAACTACTCCTCGAATATAAAACACCTGAGGAGTATCTGACATATCCGTTGACTCATCCAAGGCCAAGGAAAACCACTCAACATGTCCATTTTTGTCGAACAGTTGAGAGGATATATTTTCAGCGATGTTTTCTACCCTTCGAGCCACAGTGTTTGCTGACATACTGACAGTTTTTAATAAATTTACCTTTTCAGGGCACATTTCTTCGGCTACTGCAATTATACATTCTTTGATCATTTCTCCATCGGTGAATGGTTTTCCACGTTTTGCAATTACAAGAGCCACACGAAAGCTGGCACGAGTTGCAGCCTCTTGTTCAGTTTTAAGTTTTGTAAATGAAGATTGCTGCGATTTCATTCCGCGTTTCATAGCTTCGAATTTTTCTGTCCGCAAACTTCCTGTATATTTTGAGTAATTTTGAAAATGTTTTGTTTCATAATGACGTTTAATGTTATATTCCTTGAGAACGGCTATGCTTTCATTGCAAATCAAACATAGCGCCTTGTTACTGGACTCAATTACGAAATACTGAATGTTCCACTGATCTTTGAATTTTCTGCATTCACTATCAATTTTTCGCTTCTTTTCCATACTACTAAATGACACACAAAAGCAACAATTCAAATCAAAATACTGTTACAAAGATGTCTTAAACTTAAACACGCACAAACACGTTTTAAGGAGGTACGCACTATTTTATTTCACAACAGTGTTATAGGAACTGACTTGTGGTTGCGCCACTAGCCTTCTTATATATTCCAATTACTGCCATCTAGAAGTGAGTGGAAGACACCAGAACTTTCTCGAACCAACGAGATTATTCTTTACGTGCTATTAGCGCAATCTGTTAGCGATAGAAGGTACTACCTATTGCCGCTTGTGTCTACCAGATGTCGTGTCACTTTACTCCTCATGGCTCGTACTCTACGACTAATCTAGAAATTACAGATATTGACAGGAAAATTAATAATATGCAGTGTTGCCGTTTTGCGGACTTTAGTCCGATTTGCAGCCTTTTTTAAACGTTGCGTACTTTTTCGGACTTTTTTTTTCATCAGTGGACTATTTCACTTTTTACCACCGGCAACAATGATAATATGGTTTTCGCCCTCGGAACTTACTGGAGTAATCAGTATGGCCCTAAGGCTGAAAAGTTTGGAGACCCCTGCGTTAGACGATACCGACTAGAGTCCAACTCCGGTCGGAGCGGTCGGCGGAGAGCGAACAACCAAGAACTTCCAAACCCTTAATCCAAGATGTCATGCGACCCCCGCCGAAGAGACTGGTTGGTCAAGGGCAACCGGACATAGCTAACGTAGCCCCTCCGATACCTGGCGACCTCAGAGGGTATCAAAGGTTCAGCAAGGAAGGAATAGGCAGAGGTAAATTAATCGGGAGCAGAGACGGAAAGAGCCTCGCTTCCAAGATCCCCTGGCTAGAAGCAGCAAAAGACGAAATGGTATTCAAATTGCACTTCGAGGAAAACTACACAGCAATATGTAGTAGTAAAGCCGATTGGAGTGACGAATCCTCAGCATACCATATAGAGCAAAATGCAATCAAGTGGTATACAGATGGTTCAAAGACAAAGGAAGGTACTGGTGCAGGAGTGTTTGGACCTGGTACCAAATACTTCGAATCCATGGAAACATTTCCAAGTATCTTCCAAGCAGAGGTACACGCAATCGAAAGATGTTTTCAAAGATGTGTTCAATGTTTTAAAATAATTTCAAAGATGTGCACAGTTTAATCTCGACAGGAATTATGGCAAAAAACGAATTGATATCCTCTCAGACAGCCAAGCAGCCATCATGATCATTAGCTCATACACCATCAGATCCAACCTGATATGGGACTGTGTGGGAAAGCTAAACAAGCTTGGCAAAAACAATAAAGTAACGCTATACTGGGTACCAGGACACACTGGTGTAAACGGAAACGAAGAAGCCGATCACCTAGCAAACAAGGGACCCAGTAGTACCTTTATAGGTCCGGAACCCTTTTGCCGCATGAGTGTGAACACCACTCACAAAGGTTTAGATGAAGAAACAAGAGAACAATGGATGAAAAAAACTGGAAAGAACATTCCTAAGGCATAAGGCAGTCCATAGTGATGCTGGGATCTTTTAACCAGAAAAGAACCAAAGTTTGCCCGAAATTAAGCAGGAACAAGCTTAGAATTCTGACAGGAGTCCTGACGGAACACTGCAGACTTAGGAAACATCTCAAAGCCCTAGGCCTAGAGGAGGATGACGGATGCAGATTCTGTTGTTCAGCAGAGGAAATCCCATACATCTGCTCATAGACTGCGGAGCACCACTCCGCAAGATGCAGATGTAAATCGGGGCTCACTGCTTGAACACAGAGGAGCTGCCGGCCTTGAATCCCACCCAGATCCTAAAATTCCTAAAGGAATCAGGATTAGAAGAAGCGCTCTAAATGGGTAAGTACACCAACGCTTTGAGGTACAATACTCCGGTGGGGTGGGGTACAATAGATCTAAAAATGTCGCAGTACAAGACGTCACCAGCATATCTACAATCTACAAGGGGATTTGAACTGAATGTTATCATCTCATTAAAATCCGAGCTTAAATTGTGGATTTGAGTTTTGTAAATACATCTACGCTAGCAATGATATTTAAAATATTCTTAAGAGATTCTTAATATTTGTAATCAAATTTGGATTTATAACTTAATCTATTAGATTATTATCTAGAAATCTTGATGAACAGTTAAATTATTTGGATAAAATCCCGCCAATATTTCAAACTAGAATATAAACATTGATCCGGGCAAAGTAAATCCTACAATAACAATGTTTCTAACAAGGACTGATCAATTACTATTATGATTATTTACTCTTGATGAACTACTATGACCATAGTTTTTACTAAATTCCAATTTGTCAAGAATGTGATGCAAACTAAAATTACCTATGTTTGCTTAGAAAACGTCACACCGTGATCCGAAGCGGTCACCCATTGAAGCGCTATCCTCGAACAGACGTGCTCAACTTTACAAGTTTTTCTCGGTTGATTGATAGATGATATTTCGTCAACGACGTGGCAGTTACCTGAGATTAGATTTACTTTTCTTTCTTCTTTTTTTTTCCTCTCGCTGTATAATTATTATTTTTAAATTTATTATTTTATTCTTTGAGTAATTTTTTTTTTTTTTGGTTTTGTATTTTTTTAACTTCTATAGAATCTATCTGTCCAGTGTCGACGACCGTTGAAATTTGTTACGTGTTTACAGAACTGACAGTTGACAGCTGTCAAACGTCAAATTTGACATATGTTTGCTTAGAAAACGTCACACCGTGATCCGAAGCGGTCACCCATTGAAGCGCTATCCTCGAACAGACTATATTATATATTAAGCTATCCAATTATATATTAAGCGTTGATCAAAACTGAATTCATCAAGATAAAAATTTATAGAACATCGGATTTGTTCACTTTAAAGTTTCAGGATACTTCTGTCAGTTTTGGATACTTCTGTACGTTTGCTGGCCACCACTTTTAAGGGTCTGTTGTCCTATCTAGGCGAGCCCTTTTTAGATAAAAATCAATCTCATTTGCAATAGCACTATTCTCTGTCTCCATATTTTCTGTAGCGACTTCCTCAAAACAATTCCAGAAACTCTCGTGTATTTCAATGGTTTCGTCATTTTCATTGATACATATTTTCTTACGAAGTGGAGAAGACTCATTATCGGTACTACAAGACTCATCACAACTCGCGCCCAATATTCGGCGCATCGGCCAAAAGCGTGACCGGATATTCGGTATTCGGCAAAATCACTATTCGTGGCATCTCTACCAGCGACGACTTACAGTATCCGACACACCCGAACAAAACGAATGTCTGAACGAATGAACCGAACTTTGGAAACTATGGCGTGAGGTGCAATGATTCAATCGCAGCTGCCACCATCATTTTATGCTGAAGCTATTAACACCGCAAAATACGTGAGAAATCCATGCAAAACTGTAGATGGGGAAACTGCATACAAGTTTTAACATGGAAAGCGACCGACTGTGGAACACTTCGAAATTTTCAGAAAGAAAGCTTTGGCACTAGACAGAAGTGTTGGAAAAGGAAAATTTGACAGTCTGACAGTCAGTTTGACAAAGGAGTGCATTTTCCTCGGCTACTAAGAGAAATCAAAGGTGTACAGAATTTGGGTGACAAGCGAGAATAAGATCATAGTACGCAGAGATGTTAGAGTTCTAGAAGATTTCGTCCGGGAAATGCAGGAATTAACCTGCGAACCAAGCAATAACTATGTGTATTTTTTTCATCACTAAAACAGCTCAAGAAGATGAACATGAGCCAAACAATGAGTCCGGGTTAGATGAAACAAAAAAAACTGAACCAACGCTAAAACGGAAGCTAGGCCGCCCCCGGTTTATAAGAACCGGAAAAGGGGAGGACCCGTGAAGAGTACAACTTGGCCAAGCAAAACCAAGAAGACACAAACGAATTGGAAGATGAAGAAACCGGTGAATACGCAGGTCTGATTGGAATGCAGGATCACTTAAATATAAGAGAAGCACTTCAGAGTCCCGATGCGCATGAATCGAAACAAGCCATAAAAAATGCGCAAACAACCGCGCAACAATAAAATTATCAATAAAAAATGCGATAGTAATTAGATATTAATCTAATAGGTACTATAATATAATACTAATTGTAAGTTTTAAGCGGCATTAAATTAATGAGAATTAAACTTTATCTCAAATCTGAAATTAATCAAGATTACACATTGATGATGTGTAAATCTTTAGAGATGCGATCACCATCAAAATTAAGATCAAGATTAAGACACGATAAAATTATATTTAGTCATATTAAACCATCGTCTATATTTATTCTGTTTTAATAACAGATATTGCTGTGGAATATTGAATATGCATGTTTTTTTTTATATTCTTAATTCACTGTTTACACCGTTATAACATAGTAAAAAATATAAATACTGCTTTAAAATGCTGTAATTAAGTTTTAAAAAATATTTAAAATGGAGAAAAATTTTGAACTGTTTAAACGCCGCCTTTTTTGCTCGGTCTGTTGATGACGTCAATTACTGCTGAGAGTTCAGTCCATTGTTTACTACAGCTGTTCTCAGTTTTAACTTTACGTTTTTGATGTCTGTTTTCTAAACAAAAGTCTGCAATGACATACAAATGTTAAAAATAAGAACTTGTTAACATAGTTTGTTACGTTTAAGCAATGGTGTTATGTTTTACAAATTTGAATTTCCCTCTCTAATCTGTTCTTTCATTTATTAATTTTAAATATTTAAAAAGATATTACTTACAAAAATAGTGGTTTAGTTCAAACGTCCGGTCAATAAAGAATCGGAATTTTTTTTTAAACCAAATTTATTTAAATTTCATGCATAAACTCTATTGACATTCTACCGAACAAATCAAGATTATTAAAAATCTATATAACAATTAAAAATATTTAAAAAAAATCATAAAATCTAGATTAGTCTGTCTTTTCCTAGAACTAAAAATTAAATAATAAAACGTACTCGTATGTGATACAAAATTCATAATAATTACAAAAACATTTCTCTCTTTATGTTTATTAAACATGTCGTTTTAAATATTCGTATTGTTCACGTTAAATGAAATATTTAACAAAAATTTATCTAGCAAGAGTAGCCAACAATACTAAACGTATATTCACGTCTGTTCCCTTTTATTTCAGCTCTTTGTCCCACCCCAGGGGACGCATAGTCATACTCGTTCCCATCGCAAGCTACTATCCACTAAGACAATGAACAACAATAACGACAACAAGAAACACTGTAATGCTTTATAAGAGAAACATCTTGAGAAATTAAGGTGTATAAATAAAAGTAAATGAAAAATGTTTGGTTTTAATTTTAGAGAAAAATATGAATTATTAAAATAAACATAATAAACGAAAACTAGCTTGAATATAAAATATTCAATCTGTTCGTTAATCTACAAAAATTTAGTCCTACTAGGACTTAGACAAATGTCATATTGAAATAACTACTTCCCTGGCAAATACCACGCAGGATATTGAATTACACAATAGACATTTGTTTGATATTACTAGTACTACTAGTTAAATAACATTAAGATTTCTTTCTACATAATTCTGTAGAATTGTGACGAAATGAATTATGTAGAAAGAAATCTTAATGTTATTTAACTAGTAATACTAGTAATAACAAACAAATGTCTATGGTGTAATTCAATATCCTGCATGGTATTTACCAGGGAAGCAATTGTTTCAATATGACATTTGTCTAAGTTCTAGTAGGACTAAATTTTTGTAGTGAGAGAGAGAATATATTTATTGTATAGTTTATACAAAGGGCTATCGACCACGGTCCTTATATTCAATATCGGTCCTTCTGCCTGGAAATACAAATTGATTTAAAATGGAAAAAAAAATATGTACATATTAATGATAACAATAGTGTAATGGGAATGAAATGAGATGAGATGATGAGTTTAGTCGTCGTAAATTGATTCGTAAAGCGTCTTAGTTGGGTGTCTGCGTGAAGTGGTTTTTATGTCTCGTTTTATGCATAGTGGGTCTACTATGTTCCAGTGGTTGTTGTTGATTTTGAATTTTGTCCGTAGTTGTTCATGTCTGTCTAGGAGTTTTGGAACTTAGGAGAGTCTACACAGAAGATCGTTGGGGGAATATGAAGGAAGTTGTTTGGGTGTCTTAACTTGGAGATCAGTCGTAATGAAGTTCGTTCTGCCACTTGCAATATATTTAGTGTTCTGTCGTTAGCGTTTGCAAATAATATCTGTCCATAGTCAAGGAGGGGGGCGGCAGATGGCTTTATAGATTCTAGCGGCCGTTTTGATGGAAATTCCTTTACTTCCATGCGTTAGGCTACGGAAATATTTGCTTCTTGTTATAGTCCTTGTCTTTCGTTGTTTCGCGTCATTAGTGAATTTCACTTTGTTGTCGAAGATCATGCCTAAATATTTGATTTGGGGAGTGGGTGTTACGTCGATGGTGCCTAAGTGTATGTGGGGAGAGCTGGGGGAGATTCTGTGGTTTGGAATGAGGAGTTGGCATTTAGATGGATTGGCGGAGAGTCTCCAGCGATTGAGCCATAATATCGTTTTGTCAGTAAGGGCTTGTAGCTCGTGAATGGTTTTTTGAGGTTTTTGTTATGGGAGACGAGAGCGGTGTCGTCGGCATATTGTAGGATGTAGGAGGAGAGGTTGATTTGGAGTTTGTCGTCGGTGTGATAATTATATATGTCGTGGCAGTATAAGTTATAGAGTAGTGGGGAGAGAGGGGAACCTTGGGGAAGACCTTGGTGTGGGGTAAATTGAGGAGAAAGATGGTTGTTTATTTTGATTTGGAAGGATATCTCTTCAAGGAAATCCTTAATTAGGTAGAGGAGGTAAGGGGGGATATTGAGTTGTTTCATTTTGTAAAGGAGTCCGGCGTGCCACACACTGTCGAAGGCTTTATTGATATCAAGAAATAGTGCAGCTGAGTGTTGTTGTTGGAGGTATGAGGCCTGTAGGTTATTGCAAAGGATGAATAAAGGGTGGGTAGTAGAGTGGTAGGGCTTAAAACCAAATTGATATTTAGGAATGATATTTACTATAATCCTATGGAGTCTAGTTTTAAGGATATGTTCTGGGATTTTGCGAATAACTGGTAGTAGAGTGATGGGTCGGTAGCCATTTGGAAGGGAATGATTTTGCCAGGTTTGGGGATGGTGATAATTATTCCTTTTTCCAGCATTTGGGAACGATCTCTTGTGGAGGTAGATGTTGAACAATTTAATAATATGTTGGTGAATTTATTCCACCTGGTATTTACTCTGTTGAGGTTATAATTGTTATAGTGGGGGGAGTTTGAAAGTATAGTGGGGTGCAAATTAGTTTCCAACATGTTCGGAGAATAGGAGAGCTTTTTCGGAGTCGGTGGAGTAGAGTCGGTTATTGAAGGTAATGTCGGGGATATGGAAAGATGGGAGGTATTTGGAAAGTTTTTTTTTTATTTTGTGCCAGAATGTTCTACCTTCGTCGTTTTCAATTTCTTTACAAACGGAGAGCCATGAATTTGTCCGAAACTGAGAGAATAGTATATGTATATCTTTGTTGAGTCTGTTAATTTCCGTTTTCGTTGCTCTGTCTTCTGTACACTTGTAGGTCCTTTAAAGTTTGCGTATTTTTTTAATTAAAATTAGTATGTAGGGAGGCAGCTTTGGCTTGTAAAAGTTACATCTGTTACATTTGGGGGAATTGGTTAGGTTGGGTAATTGGAATTGGTTAGGTTGGAAGTGTGGAGCAAAATGTCGGGAGTAGTGTAATTGTTATGTGGCATTATGAATGTGAGGCTGGTGTATTGTCGGATGAAGGAGGAGTTATTTATAAAGGACTAGCTCTGACAAGTTTTCGTTTTGTTAAGATTGAAATCACCTATTGTTATGGAGCATTCAAACAATGACGCCATGGTCAGTATATTCGCTTCAATCCTAGAGTGGTTTTTTCTTCTAGGAAAATTGTTATAATTCTCTTGAAGTCGTCTACATTTCCTCATTGACCTTATAAATATAGGTGTGGTGAAAGATAATATTCCTTGTTTTTCACAACTTTTCAAATTTGCTACGTGAATGGTTCATATCTGTATGTTTTTCTTGATTTGTTTCTAGAAACAAATACATTAGACAATACCGAATTCGTTGTTACCAAATACTAACGAACGAATAATGCTACGAATAAATACATATTTATTATTGCGTTTTTATTACTAGTGAAAACATTGCAATCAAGCACTAATTGAGATTTATTTATTCGCGCATTTTGGTGATAACGTGTGCAGTTCGTTATGAACAGAATTCTTTGAAAGAGTATCCGAACTTTCAAATTATATACAGATAAACCATTCATTAGTAATTTTCAATGTACAGACATGCAAATTTAGGACAACTGCTCTTGCTAATCTTAGTAGGGTATATGCATGTATCTATTTTATATTTTTAATTCACTGTTTAAATAAATACTGTTTAAAAATGCTGATGTAAATACATAATTTATTTACAATATCGAAAATTATTAAAGATCGTTTTTCATGTCGGTTGGATAATATTGGATATCTGACAATAGTTATTCGGGTAACTTAAATCAGGTGTTTGGACAATTCTTGGAAGTAGTTTTATTAAAATTATGCCAACGTTTCGACCCATATTGGGCTAATCTCAAGGCTAATTTCTTTAAAAATAATTTGATTTTGACATTTTTTAAATTGAAAAGTATATTCATTTTTGTTAGTATAATTTAATTGAAATTAAATTAATTTATATACTAACAAAAATTAATATAGTTTTCAATTAAAAAAAAATGTCAAAATCGAATTATTTTTAAAGAAATTAGCCTTGAGAAAAAACCAATGTGGGTCGAAACGTTGGCATAATTTTAATAAAACTACTTCCAAGAATTGTCCAAACACCTGATTTAAGTTACCCGAATAATTAAAACGAGATGGACGTTATATCAAAAAAGAATTGTCTGGCAATAGTTTTCAACTTTATTGTTGATCAACCTGTTGTTGATCAACAACAAATTATTGTTGATCAACTTTTCTTAATAAAAATTGTGGCTATTTTCAAATATAAAGTACTTTAATCTTGAGTAAAATTCACATTTTTTGACAAACCTCATATACGGCTTAAAAAAATTAATATCTGATGGTTTTATTTTGAGTTTTAGACCAACTTTTTTCCTAACATTAATAATAAACAAGTTTCCCATATGATGCCGAATTAATTGGACACACTGTATATATAAACCTTTATTGGCATTTTAAGTTAATAATAAAATTGTACAACCTAATTACTAAAAAATGTAATCCTAAATAAAAACTCAAAACCGCCCTGAAATAAACTCGAATGACTTTTGTAATATCCCTACTCTGTTTTCTGTTTGCTCTTTCCATCTTTTTATCCGTCTCAGCAATTCCAAACCTATTTCCCTTTTAGCCATATCTTCTTCCACTTCTTCCAATCCTTCCACTTCTTCCCTTCCATACTCTCTCCTTCATTCCAATCACCCCTTGTACAAACTTCAATCCAATGCTCCCACATTTCTTCTGATGTCCCACAAACCCTGCACTTTCTATGCTCCTCAATCATCGAGTATCTCCTTTCACGCTCCTCACTCCCACACCTATATATTGCTAACATGACTTGAGCACCGGTCTCTTGGTTTGCGCTTAAATAGGCTGGTAAACGCCCATGTACCTGTATCCTTACATACACTTTATGGAATTTACTGCTTTCTATTTTATGAATAGGATGGTTGCGACAGTTACTACGTGGTAATTCATAATTACATTGAATTGAAAAATTCACTATGTTTTTACCACACTTTTACCACAGTGTGAACATAGTGTGTGTGTAACATAGTGAAGCTTTCTATTTTGCTTTTAGCAAACGTTCCACCAAACTTTTAGCCTACTGCCACCGTTCCTGCTTTTAACCCCACGCTAGATAAACCACTCTTTCATATAAATTCTTCTTGTTTCTGCCCAATTCACATCCCTTGTTACCGCCTCCTTCCATTCGATTTACCATTATAAACACATCTTTTAGTAACCTTTCGTCTCATATTGCTTACCTTGCATTCAAATCTCATGACCTTTTTTGCCGCCAATAAAGCCACCTTGTTGGCATTCACCTACTAATGGACTATGTAGCCCAGGGTAGACCTGTCTAGCCTTAAAATATTTTAGAAAAATTTTAACTAGACACTCTTTTCAAAATACTCTCTAACCCGCTCAATCACTCCTCTCAATTCAGTTGCTGTCTTGGCAAATATCACTATGTCATCGGCGTATGCTAAACTCCACAACTTTCTTCTCCCTACCACCACTCCTCCAGGTTTCCCGTCCGCCAAAATTCTTTCTAAATCGACCACATATAGATTGAAAAGTTACATAGGGGAGACCGGGACTAGTTGTCACAAAATTTTGTTCACAAACTTTTTGAATTTCAGTGAACTCAGTACCCTTGTTTATACCAAGGTAATATTGTTTATACCAATTCAAAGTCTTATATTTATTGAATACTTTAAAATTTGTACAATTCCAATATTAATAAAAAACAATAACTTTTTAGTGCTTGAAAATTTTAAAAATATTGTGACAACCTGTCCCGGTGTTGGGTTAGTTGTCACAGTGTGTGGGGCTAGTTGGCACATGTAATAGGTATTAAGAATATAAATACATTTTAAACTTTATTTATTTTAAAATGAAAACTGCAATTCTCACAACTATAACATGGGTTTTGGGGGTTGGGA
Organism: Phosphuga atrata; assembly: GCA_944588485.1. Taxonomy (NCBI): domain Eukaryota; kingdom Metazoa; phylum Arthropoda; class Insecta; order Coleoptera; family Silphidae; genus Phosphuga; species Phosphuga atrata. Next base: position 31,271,705 of record OX155896.1, on the reverse strand, counting down.
ATTCAATCCCCATGTGCCCATTGCTGGTATTCAATGCATTTTAACCAAATTGCATTTGGAAGACTATTAGCTAACAATCCCAGATCCACCAACCATACAATTATTCTGCCACTCTCTTGCATCTCCCTTAATTTAACAATACAAAATTCTATTTTAAAAGTATTAAAATTGTCTCTATCTAATTCAACTTTTGAAAATTAAGTAATTTTTTTTTATTAGTTAAACTTTGGGGATATATTCTATAGTGTGTTCCCGTGCAAGGCCACTGAGCTGCAACGTCAGCTGCATTTTCTGACACGTACCAGATTGAGTGATTTTAGGAATTTACCAAATGTACATCTGAAAGCAGTTGTGGAATGGGACAACTAACCCCATGGGAAATGTGACAACTAATCCCATTTGTAAATATCCTACATATTCTTATTTTTATAGAACTAGCGAATAAAATTATCAATCATATTTGATATAACTTTGTAGAACAAAAGTGTATTACTAGTCACTTAATATAAATTGGGAATAATATAAAGAATACTCACTTAGCACAAATAAGCCAATCAACTGGAAAGAAAGTTGGGTTAAGCTCAATTATGTTTCCACACTTAAAATTCAACCTAACAGAAAATTTGAATTTGAATGGACGTTTGACAAATCACATTATCGAAACATATGCACTGGCAAACTTTCCGTCATACACATCGTTTGTTTACAGGCAATATAAGCTTTGTGACAACTAACCCGTTTGACAACTAGCCCCGGTCTCCCCTAGTGCAAGAACACTATCAGAAGTGTATCGGATAAAGTGTTTTTCCAGTCCCGAGAGGTGCAAAAATACGTAAGGTATAAGGTCATCAGAGGAGATGAAGTATCTGCAACAACTTGTTTACATTGTTGTGATTGACATTTTAATGTAAATATGACGTATTTCGATACCTAATATTATTTCAGTATATTATAAGTAAGTTTGTTACTATTCAGCTTTATTTCTAAATTTCTTTATGGCAGAACCTTTTAAATGTTATACCTACTTAAACGTTTTGTTTTTATATTTACAATACATCTTTAATTACAGATAGAGGAGGATACAGAAAATTATGTTCAATACAACATAATGATACAAGAAGGTGTATATGTGACACTACAAATAAATACAGGTGTTCTGCCTCACATATTCCATTGCCAAAATCGAAATCCAGCACTTTTTATAAGAATGGGTGCAATCAAGAGAAAACGGTTAGGAATGCTAGAGGAAGCTCTTCCTTCTATCAGTATCAGATAAAAAGTTGAATTTGAAACAAAATAAGACGACATCATGAATGAATCTATTTTCGACAGATTATCCGATCGTGCTTTTACAACACCACTTTCAGTCATTGTATTAAACAATGTATGTAAAAATGTATGTAAAGGTATGTACACACTAGGCAACAAATTGGTGGTAACATGTTGCCAACACTTTGACATGACTACAT